>CM076674.1:11551029-11943529 GCA_038501925.1 Xenopus petersii | reverse complement strand
AATAGTCACCCCCAAGGGGAAGGGGCAATTGCCAATACTTGAAATGCCACTGCCCCAAGCACAGAGCCCAGATCATTCCTATACACTATGCCCAGCCCATGGGGCAGTTATCTATTCTTACCAACAAGTTTCCAGGGGGTCATTGACCCCAGCAACAACAACAAATGATGCAGCATTTTTGTGATTAATTTTATTACTTACCTTTTCATCCAGGCCTCTCCTACATCTCAGTCTCCTACTGTCTGGTTGCTAAGGTAAATAAAGCCTAACAACGAATTGCAAACTTTCTCAGAATATCACTGCCTACATCATACTAGTTGATTTAATAGGATAGGCTAGACCTGTAACACACAGTAGGCATTGCAATGGCCCAGGTTCACTGTGATTAAGTAACAGACCTGGTGTGATCACAACATTGTGCCAAGACTTGTGTTACTTTCTGTGCAAACATCTTTACTGGCCTGGCCACCAACACAACAAATAAGTCACTGGGTGAGTTTAACTCTTTCAGCACTGGTTGCCTATCAGCAGGATCCAATTCAGCAGCAAATCCCATGATCCTTAGCGGAGCAGGCAGTCTGAGCATGGCAGTGCCCAGTATCCCAACACGACAGTCTGCCCCTCCCCCATACAACAAACCCCCAATTTCTTATTCATAAAGACAATCCAATCAGTAACATTTACATAAATTCAACTTAAAATTCTGCATATTTAAAGGGGCTCCTGCCATCCAAGCAACTCACTTTTTATAACCCCAGCTATTTTGTTTGAAGGGGCTGTTCTCCTTTAAATGAACTGTTAGTATGATGTAGAGAGGTGATATTCTGAGACAATTTGTAATTGGTTTTCATTTTTTATTATTTGTGGTTTTTGAGTTTAGTTTTTTATTCAGCAGCTCTTCAGTTTGTAATTTCAGCCATCTGGTTGTTAGGGTCCAACTTCCCCTAGCAACCATGCATTGATAGGAATAAGAGTCTGGAATATGAATAGGAGAGACCTGAATAGAAAGATGAGGAATAAAAAGTAACAATAAATGTGTAGCCTTACAGAGCATTTGTTTTTTTAGATGGGGTCAGTGACCCCAATTTGAAAGCTGGAAAGAGTCAGAAGAAAAAACGAATAATTCAACAACTACAAAAAATAAAAAAAGAAGAGCAATTGAAAAGTTGCTTCGATTTGGTCATTTTATAACATACTAAAAGTTAATGTAAAGATGAACCACCCTTTAAATATATGGAGGAGTATAAGCACAGGCCCAGGCTCAATGCTGGGGGGCATCACACACCTCATTTCTCTCTTATTTTACTTTTCCCAAATAATGCAGATCCAGAATTGACCTATCCATAAAAGGCTGGGACTGACCCCCGAGGCAGCTTCTCTTGCATCATCACATACAGAGAGTGAAATTACAGGAAAGACAGGTTGTGGGTCGCTGACCCGTAACTGCTGACTGATCATTATAAGAGCGGAGAGAATGCGGGAGATACTGGTGTGATGGGAGGAATGTGCTGGTACCTGCCCCACAACATGGGGAGAGCACAAAAACAACTGTAAAATAATTAAAGGGCCAGATACTCCATAAGTAGTGAATATTGACTGATAGGAGTCTATGCACAGCCTTATTTACTTACAAAATTGGGCAAATTCCAATGAACTGCAGCACAATTCTCTTCCTTGCTGCACTGACCACTTAAAGGGGTGTTCACCTTTAAATTAACTGTTAGTATGATGTAGAGAGTGATATTCTGAGCCAAATTGCAATTAGTTTTATTATTTGTGGTTTTTGAGTTATTTAGCTTTTTATTCAGCAGCTCTCCAGTTTTCAATTTCAGCCATCTGGTTGCTAGGGCCCAAATTACCCTAGCAACCATGCACTGATTTGAATAAGAGACTGGAATATGAATAGGAAAGGCCTGAATAGAAAGATGAGGAATAAAAAAGTAACAATAACAATACATTTGTAGCCTTACAGAGCATTTGTTTTTTAGATGGGGTCAGTGACCCCCATTTGAAAGCTGGAAATAGTCAGAAGAAAAAAGGCAAATAATTAAAAAACTATAAAAATAATAAATAACGAAGACCAATTGAAAAGTTGCTTAGAATTGGCCATTCTATAACATACTAAAAGTTACCTTAAAGATGTACCATCACACAAACAAGGGGGTGCCATAGTAGCACAAGAGCTCACACTCACAGAAAGAGTTAATAGATCGTGGGAATGGGAAAAGGAGTTCTCTGTTTACAGAATGAAAAATCACAAACACACCCAGATACTAAACATTGTGCTGTGTAAACTGCAGCTCATGGGATTCTGCAATGAAACGGCATGATAATAAAAGGAAAAGCTAAACCTCAGGAACAGAGCAGACATCACAAATGGAATTCCAATAAATCACATTATTATTATAATACACTTTAATTAAAATAAGCTTATAGCTGCAATATCTGTTAAGTACAAGCTCTAATTACCCCTTCTAAACAATACCTTTTTATTACTGCACTGAAAAGCTTTTCATTATAAAGTCAAACACCTAATCCTCACTTTACTATATTAATATTAACAACACAATAAGCAATGAACGGAAATCTCAGTGCTTACAGCAGAGCCCCTCACTGGGCATGATCAGGATATTAGGAATTATACAGGGTATCACTCATGTATTATAAGGAATAATGTTCCCCCTACTGTAAATGATAAGGATATTAGAAGTCACTGAGGGGTTGTTCTGTGACCATATAAAGACACAAGGCTGCAGGCTGAGTTATACAGGGAACTCTGAGTATCACTCATGTATTATAAGGGATAATGTACCCCCTACTGTAAATGATAAGGATATTAGAAGTCACTGAGGGGTTGTTCTGTGACCATATAAAGGCACAAGGCTGCAGGCTGAGTTATACAGAGAACTCTGAGTATCACTCATGTATTATAAAGGATAATGTACCCCCTACTGTAAATAATAAGGATATTAGAGGTCACTTTAATGTCTTCCTATTTAAAAGGGGAAACAACCCCACAATAAATGTACAAGTGAGTTTAGTGGTTTCAGAGATATTAATAGCTTCAGAGAGCAGCTAATTTTAGGTTTTTGCCTCAACAGCCCTCTTTGAAGGTCAGGGTCAGTGACCCCAGCTGTTTATGCACTTTCTGTATTCATTTATCCCTAAGCTTGAGGAGTCGCAGTTGAAACCTGAAGTCCAGAATAGAGATATCTCAGTAACTGCTGAAAGTAGAAAACAAGTGGAAATAGCAGAAGCTCAGAGGAGAGGTCTCAGTGTGTGATTAATGATTCTTAGAAGTGGGTGAGAGCAGCCAGAACATATCCACAGTAAAGGGTGTGTTTTGTCTGTAGGAGAGAGGAAGGTGGCGGTTGTATCTTGCACAACACTTGTTACTCGGTGCAGCCGGATGCAGAGAGGAAGCGGCAGGAGGAAGTGGCAGAAGATAAAGTGTCACACAACAATATGGACAACTGGCACCTGGGAACGGCACGTTCTGTACAGGAGGAGGAGAGAGGAGGCTGCACAACAGTTATAAAAGGGGGAAAAAGAGGTGCAGAGATTACCACCTAAAGGTTGCAACAGCTGCTACGGAGCCTGCACTTCTGTTAGTCATTACTGGGAGGCCTGACACAGTATTCACTAGGGAGCCAGAAACTGAACTCACAGCCCCAAACTCACAGCTAAATAAACAGGTAATCTAACATATTCCACTGTGTGTTCCAGCCAATGAACCTGTGGCAAGTAGTACCTACCCCTGCACCCCAGGTCTGCATGGCCACTCCCCTCCTGCACCCCAGGCCTGTATGGCCACTACTCCTCCTGCACCCCAGGTCTGCATGGCTACTACTCCTCCTGTACCACAGGCCTACATGGTCACTCCTCCTCCTGTACCCCAGGACTACATGGCCACTCCCCTCCTGCTCCCCAGGCCTGCATGGCTACTACTCCTGCACCCCAGGCCTGCATGGCCACTTCTCCTCCTGCACCCCAGGCCTGCATGGCCACTCCTCTCTTGCACCCCAGGCCTGCATGGCTACTACTCCTCCTGTACCACAGGCCTACATGGCCACTCCTCCTCCTGTACCCCAGGACTACATGGCCACTCCCCTCCTGCTCCCCAGGCCTGCATGGCTACTACTCCTGCACCCCAGGCCTGCATGGCCACTTCTCCTCCTGCACCCCAGGCCTGCATGGCCACTCCTCTCTTGCACCCCAGGCCTGCATGGCTACTACTCCTCCTGTACCACAGGCCTACATGGCCACTCCTCCTCCTGTACCCCAGGACTACATGGCCACTCCCCTCCTGCTCCCCAGGCCTGCATGGCTACTACTCCTGCACCCCAGGCCTGCATGGCCACTTCTCCTCCTGCACCCCAGGCCTGCATGGCCACTCCTCTCTTGCACCCCAGGCCTGCATGGCTACTGCTCCTCCTGTACCCCAGGACTACATGGCCACTCCCTTCCTGCTACCCAGGCCTGCATGGCTACTACTCCTCCAGTACCCCAGGCCTGCATGGCCACGCCTTCCCCCTGCAGCCCAGGTGCATGGCTACTACTTCCCCTGCACGCCAGGCCTGCATGGCCTCTGCACGGCAGAACTGTAACCCTTGTGCCTGTACTACAGGCCTCTATGAAAAATTCTGCCCTGCTGGCTTGCATGCCTGTAAAGAATAATGTATAGGCTGCAGCAACCCGTTTGCATATTTCTCTTACGGGACTCAATAAAATACATCAACCCCTGCAATATGCAGAATTGAGCAGTTCAATATAAAGTTGTAGTTGTCCTTCATTATGTTTCACTCAGGGCCCCACTTTATTTGCTGCAATTTCCCTGTCGGCAGAGCAATGAGAGGAGCGGAGGCAATAGGAACACATTCTGCCCCTCCAGGTCTGACATAAGAGAATGTGCTGGTACCAACCCTCCTCCTCACCCGCATTTCACTATGTGAGGTTACTTGCGAAATTAATGGAAATCTCGTGAATAATCTTTTAATAGCAAAAAGGAAATTACAGGTTTTGGAAGCAGATCATAAATTATGTCAAGATGTTCCAGAATCCCGGAGAGACGGCTACACAAGGAACTGCAGAGAGAACAATTCTCGAGTGTTTCTATTGGCTTAATGAAAAAGTACAAAAACTCTGAATTAAGAACTGTATGGGCATTGGCTTCATGATACATGTGGCTAGTAGAGGGGCACGTACCCCAAAATATAATGTTCTACCGAATCAACTAAATGACAATAAATCCAGATTAAACCAGAATACAGTAAAACAGACTTGTGCAGAGCTGACACTCTAGCTGGTTTTGGCTGCTTTAAGCATCTTGCCCCAAAAGAAAAGTATCAGGGTAATGCTTCCCACTGAATCTGTTAATCGGCTGATGGGGTCAGTGACCCTGACAACTATAACTGTAATTTCAGGCTGCAAAGAGACAACGAGAAGAAAGGAGTCTTTTTGCAATCTGAATAACTATGTTGCGATGGAATAGAAAATAAAAGTTTAGGCTTCCAAAAGTGCACATAAATACAATATTTACAGAAATACAATGTTTAAATGATTTTAAGGGATGGAGACGCAAATGAAGGAGATCCCGAGCATTCCGGATAACAGATCCTGTCCGTGTAGAGAGTGTGGGTAAGAGCCAAACCAGATATTAATTCCTGGAGAAATACAGGTTCATTGAGAGATCCCATGATAGTGAGATGCTACCGAGAACAAAGCAGAGATTGAAGGTGAGAGCTGGAATAACCGGATACACAGGGATTGGCACAGTCCCACCCAGTAAATATTAGCACATGGGGGGGGTGACATTAAAGGGAATAGGACAGTTGGGGGTGCACTCCTGCCTCCGGCTCCACCAAAAACAAACACATTTACCCACATGAAGAAGCGACGAGACAAAGGGATCTCACCCACTCCTCTCGGCTGCCGGTGGGCGTGAGCACTCAGGAATCCTCTTCCACAATATTCCCATGAATTTACTAAAAAGTTTTTTTTCTGTTTGAATCCAGTTCAAATGTGGGTTTTTTATGCTTTCCTCTCCATGATTTATTCTTTACAGCTCAATTTTCATCAGCAATGTATGTTTCTGCCCAAGATCAGTGATGCCCAAACAAACAATGGCACTTGGTCAGATCCACGGGTGCAGGTAAAACACAGAAGACCGGCCCCAGGAGGCCGCAAGGGGGCTCTCAGTTTGGACACATCAACGGAGATCTGACACAATCATGAGATCTGTCAAAACTGACCCCAACTAGGAGAAAAGTCACAACCAGAAGCCTATAGCTGCCCATACATATTAACAGATATCTTTCTTAAAGGGATACTGTCATGGGAAAACTTTCCATTTCAGTTAATAGTGCTGCTCCAACAGAATTCTGCACTGGAATCCAATTCTCAAAAGAGCAGCCTAACAGCAGAACAATGGGAAGGTAACCAGATAGCAGCTCCCTAACACAAGATAACAGCTGCCTGGTAGATCTAAGAACAACACTCAATAGTAAAATCCAGGTCCCACTGAGACACATTCAGTTACATTGAGTAGGAGAAACCACAGGCTGCCAGAAAGCAGTTCCATCCTAAAGTGATGGCTCTTTCTGAAATCACATGACCAGGCAAAATGACCTGAGATGCACCTACACACCAATATTACTACTAAATACACTTGCTGGTTCAGGAATGACATATATATTGTATATTGTTTGTTTATATTGTAGAGTGAATTATTTGAAGTGTAAACAGTGTCATTTAGAAATAAAAACGACATCATGAAAATCATAACAGAATCCTTTTAAAGTCACCCAGTGACATAATGCATGCCTGGCCTACAAGCCAATGTCTATGGCCTTTGCTTCTCTCTCTCTATGCACACAATTATATTCTAGTTAGAAAAACCAAATTATATCCGTTCCCAACACAATGGATTTTTGGGCCACACCCTATTACACATTCCTATAAGCTGTTGGCAAAGACTCCTATAATATTATAATTAATAATAGCTGTGTATGAAATAAGCATAGGAACAGCAAAATAGCACAAAATGACATTATAGCACAGACAGGACTGCTGCTTACAATGGGGATCAGATAGGATCTGTGCAGCCACTGGGACAGAATGCTCTGTTATACAGATAGCTAGAATCTCAGCTGCCATAAAGCAGGACAGGACTGCTGCTTACAATGGGGATCAGATAGGATCTGTGCAGCCACTGGGACAGAATGTTCTGTTATACAGATAGCTAGAATCTCAGCTGCCAAAAAGCAGGGCAGGACTGCTGCTTACAATGGGGATCAGATAGGATCTGTGCAGCCACTGGGACAGAATGCTCTGTTATACAGATAGCTAGAATCTCAGCTGCCATAAAGCAGGACAGGACTGCTGCTTACAATGGGGATCAGATAGGATCTGGGCAGCCACTGGGACAGAATGCTCTGTTATACAGATAGCTAGAATCTCAGCCATAAAGCAGGACAGGACTGCTGTACAAGGCCTCATTGTATGTGTGTGTGTGTGTGTGTGTGTGTGTGGGGGGGGGTGCGTGTGTGTGTGGGGGGGGTGCGTGTGTGTTGGCTAGAGACAGTTTAAATACAAAGTAGGATGTGGGTGACACAATGTTTGTACGTTGCAGTGATTTAAATGCCAAGGAACCTAATGTGCCAACACAACAATGATAATGTAACAATCACTTGCTGGTGTATAATAATTCTGCACCTCAGCTTGGCACACACAAGTAAAGATCACATTCAGAGAGCGAAAACATTTCATTGTTCTGTATTTCGGCACAAGGAGGGCGTTTGATTCTCCCTCTCTGTAAATCTCAGGCCGGTTCACCCACTTAACTCATGGCATCTATTAGACTCAGAAGCAATTTGCCTGAGTAATTGGCACTGCAAAGGGAAGTGTAATGAGCTCTGTGCCCTTCTTCTGGCGAATATCATTAGGATTTATTGGCGAGAGCGGGTACAGCCACTCTGAGTGCTGCTTTTATTGGCCCATTAATGCTGGGCACCATGCCAGGGGCTGCAACACACCAAGGACAATGTATCTTTATTAATGAAACCAGCGCTCAGGTGGATATAAATATATATCTATATAATGTATAACGTACGCCCTATTGTAAAATATAGGGATATTACAAGTCACCATATAAAAGCACAAGGCCGAATGTTTTTATACAGGTCGTGGAACTCCGAGGTTACTTCTAACAGCCTCATATTTTGCAACAGGGGGTACTTTACTTATTATAATACACAAGTTTCAGTGAGTCATGTGACAGAAATGACATCACTACTCACCGTTTATAACCGATGACATCACTAGTCACCGTTTATAACTGATTACGTCACTACTCACCATTTATAAGGATCATGGCTTTTGTGTATTATATAATGGACAAAAGCCATGAATATCTTCTAAATGACATTCTTATAAACAGCAAGTAGTGACGTCATCAGTTATAAACGGTGAGTTGGGGCAATATAATATATAGTGAATAAGGTACCCACTGTTGCAAAATAAGAGGATATTAGAAGTCACCTGAGAGTTGCATGACCTGTATATTAACACTCGGCCTAGTGCTATTATATGGTCATGGAAGTGACTTATAATATCCTTATTATACACAAAAGCCATGAATATCCTGTAAATTATATCCTTATAAACGGTGAGTTCTGATGTCATTTCTGTCACATGATTCACTGAAATTTGTGTATTATAATAAATAAAGTACTCCCAGTTGCAAAATATGAGGATATTAGAAGTTACCTCGGAGTTCCATGACCTGTATAAAAAACACTCGGCCTTCGGCCTCGTACTTTTATTTGGTAATGAAACTTCTCGGTGACTTATAATATCCTTATATTTTACAATAGGGGGTTACTTTATTCACTATATATTATATTGCCCCAGTACCAGCTGCAGCACTCAGATACCCCCCTTTCCAAGCTGCACTATAAGACACCACCCTGATACCACCCAACCCCAGCCACGATGCCCCATTTCCAAGTATCCTGACGTTTTTCAATATGAGCGAATGAAGAAACTGGCTTAATTCTATTCTCAACCGACTCATCCACCCAAAAACTACATTTTGCATAACAGAAGTCAATTTAGTTTGAAGCCACTTCCCAATATACATTCATGACACATGTAATTGCCTTAAGCAGCAGTATCTGTCTGGCTATTTATATCCTCTGCACAGCTTGTTCCGACTCCCGCAACAATGTAGCAGAAGCAGCTGATGAATAACCAAAGAGAACAAATTTCTGCTACATTGGTTCAACAGTCAGAATGAGATAAACAAACAGCGATTCAAACGACTTATAACTTGATATAACGTAACTTAAAATAACTTAAATAGACAATTATCAGAAATTTGTTTATAATAATTATAAGCAAACAGTTTTGGGGGTATTGTTCCCATTTTAACGACAGATCAAATGCCAAGACTAAGACATTCTATTGTTTTCTGAACAATATCTGCTCATTTTTAATTTGATGCAGTGACAGCAGTGCAAAGAATTTGAGGATCTCATCATTTAAGGGCATTATATTATTAAAGGGGAGGTGTCCCTTTTAGTTTACTTACAGAACAGCCAATTGCAAGCAACTTTTGAATTGGTCTTTATTAATTTTTATTAGGGATGCACCGAATCCACTATTTTGGATTTTGCAGAATCCCCAAATCCTTCGCGAAAGATTTGCCCAAATACCGAACCGAATGGGAACTTCCTTGTTTTGTGACAGGGGATACAATTCCCCCCGCCCCTAATTTGCATATGCAAATTAGGATTCGGTTAGGCCGGGCAGAAGGAACCCTGCTGAAAAGGCCCGATTCCTGCATCCCCCCCCCTTTTTTTTTATGATTTGCCTTTTTCTTCTGACTCTTTCCAGCTTTCAAAAGGGGGTCACTGACCCCATCTAAAAAACAAATGCTCTGTAAGGCTACAAATGCATTGTTACTTTTTATTACTCGGCCTCTCCTATTCATATTCCAGTCTCTTATTCATATCCATGTATGGTTGCTAGAGGAATTTGGGCCCTAGCAACCAGACTGCTGCAATTGCAAACTGGAGAGCTGCTGAATAAAAAGCTAAATAAGTCAAAAACCACAAATAATAAAAAATGAAAACCAATTGCAAATTGTCTCAGAATATCCCTCTCTACATCATACTAACAGTTAATTTAAAGGTGAACAAACCCGTTAAGAGATTCTAGGAAATCTCTGTACAAGGGTCAGGAATACTCCCTTGGTTGCTGCACCAAGTTACAAACAGGAGTTCAGCAGCCACAGCACTAGGCTATAAAGCTCCTGGTTTGCAGAGTACACAGGGTGTGGCCCCAGGGCCGGCATTACAATGATCTCTATTTATTTGACTTAACATTCATCCTTGTTAAACTCAATATTTAGATTTCCAGGACAAGCTGCAGAACAACAAGTGCCCACACTGGCTGATAGTTTATACAGAGAATAAGATTCACTGTGGCCTTAATTCATCCTGCAGGAGAGGAGGGAGCTGCCATATGGGTTACACGTCTGCATCATACAGAGCTTTACTCTCTGCACTCCATTACTTGTGAGTCAGGACTAACACTGGCCAACACTTGGCTGCATATGTGGGAAATGGGCCAAGAAAAATTCCCGTATTGTGTGATTATCTTTTAATCTCTGTAGTGTCGCATAATAAGTAGAAGGCGGAGCTTATTGGAGTCTGTATAGGGAGTGTGGGTTCATCATTGGGCCTGTGGGGAATAAAATGGGAGTCGGAAACCGTGATAATTCTGCAGGATCAGATCATTTGCCCAAAGGCACGAACATTACGACGGCTGAAGGGCAAGAGTCAGAGAGGAGGAGCCATTTGTGCACATATGGGGGGGGGGGGTGTATGGAGTGCAGGGGCTAAATTTAGCTCTGTGTTTATGTGCAACTTTCCCTCTGGAATTTGGTAAGAATTTATGGGACACTTTCCTCACCGGAACTGCTCATAAACTCTCGGTCTGTAGAAAAGGGAAGAAAGTTGGAAAAATTATGAGTAAATGAAACAGTAACCCTTGCACCAATGTCAACTCTACGCACAAAGTATCCTTGCACCAACGTCAACTCTACTCACAAAGTATCCTTGCACCAATGTCAACTCTATGTACAAAGTATCCTTGCACCAATGCCAACTCTACTCACAAAGTATCCTTGCACCAGTGCCAACTCTACTCACAAATTATCCTTGCACCAATGCCAACTCTATGCACAAAGTATCCTTGCACCAATGCCAACTCTACGCACAAATTATCCTTGCACCAATGCCAACTCTACGCACAAAGTATCCTTGCACCGATGTCAACTCTACTCACAAAGTATCTTTGCACCGATGTCAACTCTACTCACAAAGTATCTTTGCACCAATGCCAACTCTACGCACAAAGTATCCTTGCACCAACGTCAACTCTACTCACAAAGTATCCTTGCACCAATGCCAACTCTACACACAAAGTATCCTTGCACCAATGCCAACTCTACTCACAAATTATCTTTGCACCAATGCCAAGTCTACGCACAAAGTATCCTTGCACCAATGCCAACTCTACGCACAAAGCATCCTTGCACAAATGGCAGGCCTTAGAGAACAACACACTTTGCAAACCCTTGCACCAATGCCAACTCTTGATCACAAAGTATCCCCGCACCACAGAACTGTGCACGCTGCAGCCGCACACAAATATTATTACAAAGCCTCTCTGCAGTATTGTGCCCATTAATCTTCAGAGAAATGTAGCCCAAAAGAAGACCTGGTGGCCGGATGCAGCCCTCTTCCTTTGTGGCACTGAAGAAGACTCTCAAGTACCACAGAAATTACATTTTCATCCCATTAACCCCTTGATTACTACACGGAACAAAATAATAATCACAACTAATGATGAACAATTCCTGTAACATGGCCCCATGGGAATAGAACTCAGCTCAGAACCAGACAGCTAGCACTCACAGAGCATAGCGATCCGCACAGAGATCCAATGTCACCAACAGAACCGGCCTCGCATGAGCCTCTGCATTGCAGATATCTGGATGATTGTGCAGTTCTCCCACTCTATTCTACAAGCAGCAGCTCATGTGTATATATATATATATATATATATATATATATATATATATATATATATACATACATACACACATACATATACACACACACACACAACCAATACATCTTGATCTGCTGGACACAGCACAGAGATGGAAGTAGACACAGGGAACGGAGCACTTAATGCAGCCCCAGTGCAGTCTATACAGTGGGTTCAATACAAAGAGCATGTGACAGTATAACCTGTATTATATAGAGATAGCTATTCATACTATTCTCATTCGCTTATGGAACACCGGTATAGGCTGCAGTAGGGCACAGTCACTGGGTCGGGGGCAGAATCATTTTAAAGGAATGGTCAAGTTAACTTTTAGTGTATGAGAAAATGGCTAATTCTAAGCAACTTTGGCCTTCATTTTTTTTTTTTTTTTTTTTTAATAGTTTTTGAATTGCTTTCTTATTCTGACTCTTCCCAAGTTTCAAATGGTGGTCACTGACTCCATCTAAAAACAAATGCTCTATAGGGCTACAAATGTAGTTACTGTAACTTTTTATTTCTCATCTTTCTATTCAGGCCTCTCCTATTTATATTCCAGTCGCTTATTCACATCAGTGCATGGTTGCTAGGGGAATTTGGACCCTAGCAACCAGACTGCTGAAATTGCAAACTGGAGAGCTGCTGAATAAAAAGCTAAATCAAATGACACAATCAGAGTTAAACAGATCGTCTGACGCATTTAGTGCAGCACATTGGGGGGGGCTTTGTACATCTGCTCCCAGGAACAGGCCAATCACTGCACCCATTAGCCCCGCCAACCTGCACCCTACTGGGTCCCATGAGTGCTCGTTACCATTGTGAGGATTAAATATTGCCATGAATCACTTTTACTGGCACATAATAAACACAAATGAAAGGGGTGATCCGTTTAGTTGCTGGGAATGACGTGGGGTTTGGCATATTTGCTCATTATTTTATGTACTGTATACACAATTAAGATCCTCAATCGACTGAGAAACAGAATCACTTCCTGTGCTCGTCTATAAATAACTTTTAATGGGGCGGGTCAGCTTTAAGTTAACTTATAGTATGTTATAGAGTGGCTAATTCTAATCAACTTTGTAATTGGCCTTCGTTTTTTAATTATTTGCCTTCTGACTCTTTCCAGCTTTTAAATGGAGGTCACTGACCCCATCTAAAAAACAAATGCTCTCTAAGGCTACAAATGTATTGTTACTTTTTATTCCTCATCTTTCAATTCATGTCCTCTCCTATTCATATTCCAGTCTCTTATTCAAATAAGTGCATGGTTGCTAGGATAGTTTGGACCCTAGCTACCAGAGGGCTGAAATTGAAAACTGGAGAGCTGCTGAATAAAAAGCTAAATAACTCAAAAAACCACAAATAATAAAAAATGAAAACCAATTGCAAACTGTCTCAGAATATCACTCTCTACATCATATTAATAGTTAATTTAAAGGTGAACAAACACTTTAAGATGAGAAATACCAAACTGCAAACACGAAAACATTAATGTACTCCCGGTAAATCCAGGAATGTGTCAAGTTGAGTACAGGCCGATGGCCAATACACAGCTAAAGGGACACATCAATACATTTTGTGTGTGTTTGTGTATGTGTATGTGTATATATATATATATATATATATATATGTATATATATATATATATATATATATATATATTATTTTTTTTTTCCCCACAAATTCGGCACTGCTCCACTGCCTGGGGGAGACACAGTTAAAACTGTAAAAGCTGTAAAGCAGCCAGCTTTGGAATTTATTGGGGGCAGAGGCAAATGTCTAGGACACAACTGGGATGGGGAAGCACGGACCCTAACCCGCAGGAGCAAGAGTAGATGGGTTAGAGTAGGGTGCAGGGGGAAAATCTGTGAGGGGGTGTTGGTGAGCAGTTGAGTTTAGAGTAGTGTGGAGCAGATACGGTGGAGGTACAGAGGTTTTGGTGGGGAGTGTGAGGAATAGAGGTTCAGGCGTCCTTCCCTAGTGCACAAGTACCTCTTGGCCTGGCTGTAAAGCAGCCAGCTTTGGACTTATTTGGGGTAGACAACAAAGGCAAATGTCTAGGACCCAACCGGGGAGGGGAAGCTAGGACCCTACACCCAAGTTTTTGATAAGGTGGAGATAAGGTGAAGGTACAGGGGGTTTTGGTGGTGAGTGTGTGGAATAAAGGTTCAGGCGTCCTTCCCTAGTGCACAAGTACCTCTTGGCCTGGCTCTGATGGATCCAAATTCAACTTTGAAGTTCAACATGTGACCAGGGCCCCACTTAGTCCCTAGCAAGATTGTAAATGTATGAACACATTTTAAAGATGGGCTTTAAAGGCTGCCCCCCAACCAAGCCTTTGGCCCCCTTGGGGACCAGCCATACAGTTTAGGAACCACTGGTGTAAGGGAGCCAGATCTCTCAGTACATTTAATATATATCAACAATATCTTGGGGCACGTTGCCTTATGCAGCCATATGGATTCCCTGCACATGCATTGTGCCCCTCCCACTGAACCTTTTTTCGTGGGAGGGGCATCTCAAAGTAAAGGCAATTTTAAGCCTCCTTTAACCTGAAGTCAAGGAGAGCACCCACGAAAAGAGAAAAGTCTCTACAGACTGGTGCCCAACAAGCCCTAGGGAAGGGACTCTGTACAGGTTTCACCCAAGATCAAGAAGCATGACTGCTCCAGCTCATCAAATATATCAATGTAAGCAAACACCAAGTCCCAACATTTCATATACAGAACAACAAAGAGCAGATTTACCCTAAAGCTGCGTCGAGGAAATAGTCAAATATCTCATGGACACTTATAGCTATAACTGAATAGCACGAGTCAGATTTCCCCAAGAGGCAGAAGTTTGGGGTAACATTGAGACAGGGCCCCCCCCCCCCGCTGAATCACTGGCCACAAAAACCTCTGCTTTCCAACACAATCAGTGAGACATAACCAAGTGCAACACAAAGTATGGTCAGAAAGAGACTTTAAATTATATCCTAATGGGCCTTTTTATAAAAGAGGAGACGTCCAGCATGGTTTTATGCGTAATAGATCTTGCCAGACTAACCTAATTTCTTTTTATGAGAATGTAAGTAGACACCTCGATTCTGGGATGGCAGTGGATGTGATTTACTTAGATTTTGCTAAAGCATTTGATACAGTGCCACACAAAAGGTTACTGGTTAAATTAAGGAATGTTGGCCTGGAACATAGTATTTGTACCTGGATAGAGAACTGGCTAAAAGATAGACTACAAAGAGTGGTGGTAAATGGAACATTTTCTAATTGGACCAATGTTGTTAGTGGAGTACCGCAGGGCTCTGTACTAGGTCCCTTGCTTTTCAACTTGTTTATTAATGACCTGGAGGTGGCCATTGAAAGTACTGTTTCTATTTTTGCAGATGATACTAAATTGTGCAGAACTATAGGTTCCATGCAGGATGCTGCCACTTTGCAGAGTGATTTGTCTAAACTGGAAAACTGGGCAGAAAACTGGAAAATGAGGTTCAATGTTGATAAATGCAAGGTTATGCACTTTGGCAAAAATAATATAAATGCAAGTTATACACTTAATGGCAGTGTGTTGGGAGTTTCCTTAAATGAGAAGGATCTAGGGGTCTTTGTAGATAACACGTTGTCTAATTCTGGGCAGTGTCATTCTGTGGCTACTAAAGCAAATAAAGTTCTGTCTTGTATAAAAAAGGGCATTAACTCAAGGGATGAAAACATAATTATGCCTCTTTATAGGTCCCTCGTAAGGCCTCATCTGGAGTATGCAGTGCAGTTTTGGACTCCAGTCCTTAAGAGGGATATAAATGAGCTGGAGAGAGTGCAGAGACGTGCAACTAAATTGGTTAGAGGGACGGAAGACTTAAATTATGAGGGGAGACTGTCAAGGTTGGGGTTGTTTTCTCTGGAAAAAAGGCGCTTGCGAGGGGACATGATTACACTTTACAAGTACATTAGAGGACATTATAGACAAATGGCAGGGGACCTTTTTACCCATAAAGTGGATCACCGTACCAGAGGCCACCCGTTTAGACTAGAAGAAAAGAACTTTCATTTGAAGCAACGTAGGGGGTTCTTTACAGTCAGGACAGTGAGGTTGTGGAATGCACTGCCGGGTGATGTTGTGATGGCTGATTCAGTTAATGCCTTTAAGAATGGCTTGGATGATTTTTTGGACAGACATAATATCAAAGGCTATTGTGATACTAAGCTCTATAGTTAGTATGGGTATATAGAATTTAATTAAAAGTAGAGGGGTGTATGTATGGATGCTGGGTTTTCATTTGGAGGGGTTGAACTTGATGGACTTGGTCTTTTTTCAACCCAATTTAACTATGTAACTATGTCTGTCTGGGGCCCATGATCCCCCAGCACAAGGGAACTCTATGAATGAACTAATAACTTTAATTATATTTAATTATACCAACAACCTCCTATACATGGTAAAAGCTCTTTCCATGAGATCAAGCAGAAAGCACTTTGATCAGACTAACCAGACCCAGAATATAGAGAATAAATCAGAACACAGAATACAAGAACCTTGGTCCTGGGGGGTTCAGAATCAGAACAGTAGTGCTGGTCAATAGCACCCACATCGTCCTCAGGGCTGGAATGTACAAAAGGGGCCCAGAAATCTCTATTGGATCCATTTCCATTCACAGTACATAGGGACAAACTCAGCAACATTTATAGAGAAATCTGTTAGTGATATGTGGGAAATTTGGATTTTTATTTATTGCATGAAACATTGTCTGTGACCCCAGCTCCCCGTACCAACTTCCAGAATTAGGGGTGCAAATTCTGGAGGGCCCATGAACCCCTTGGCTCACCCAGTTCCAAAACAGATAATCTGTAAGGGAAATCCACATCATCTGGTATTACTGTCACCCCTATCTCCGCCTACTGATATAGATCAGCCCTGCTGCAATGAAAGGCTCATTATTAATATCTGCATGGAATTTATACATTCTCCTGTCTCTGTTTCCTTCTGGTACTCTGGTTTCTTCCCACACCCCAAATATACAGGAAGGTTAACTGGCTCCAAAATAGTGTCCCCACTGTGTGTGAATGTGACAGGGACCTTAGGCTGTAACCTCACTGAGGCAGGGACTGATGGGAATGTGATAGTGCCTTAAGATTGTAAGCTCACTGGGGCAGGGAAAGATGGGAAGGTGATGGGGGCATCAGATTGTAAGCTCACTGGGGCAGGGAATGATGGCAATGACAGAATATGTTGATAATGTGCATAAGAACATTCAGATGAGGTTTGATGCTTTAGGATTAGGAGTAGTCATATATAAAGTGAACTATTACACAATTCCAAAGTAAATAACCAACGTGATTTTCCCAGAGAATTTATTTTGAGTTTAGTCCAGTTTAGTCCAAGTTCTATACTATGGGGTGAGATTTGGGGGTGAGTGGGGTACCCGGCACAGACATGAGAGTGACTGGCACGTTCTCCCGAGTGATCACAGGCCACACACAGGAATCTCACGCATTTCACCTTGTTAGGCCGGGGGCTGAAAATAGCACAAGATGGAAATGAGAGCAGCTACCCCCCGAGCTCAGGACTGTCACACACTGCGGGATCAGACTCAGCACATGTGTCCTCCATACACTGTCACTGGCACAAAGGACTGCCGCCCTCCATACACTGCGTCACTGGCACAAACGACTGCCGCCCTCCATACACTATCACTGGCACAAACGACTGCCGCCCTCCATACACTGTCACTGGCACAAAGGACTGCCGCCCTCCATACACTGCGTCACTGGCACAAACGACTGCCGCCCTCCATACACTGTCACTGGCACAAAGGACTGCCGCCCTCCATACACTGCGTCACTGGCACAAACGACTGCCGCCCTCCATACACTGTCACTGGCCAAATGACTGCTGCCCTCCATACACTGCGTCACTGGCACAAACAACTGCCGCCCTCCATACACTGTCACTGGCACAAACGACTGCCGCCCTCCATACACTGTCACTGGCACAAATGACTCCCGTCCTCCATACACTGTCACAAATGACTGCTGCCCTCTATACACTGTCACTGGCAAGAACGACTGCCGCCCTCCATACACTGTTACCGGCAGAAACGACTGCCGCCTTCCATACACTGTCACTGGCACAAACTACTGCTGCCCTCCATACATGCAAAGAAGCTATAAGGCAAGCTAAAATTGCTATAGAAAAGGATTTTGCAGCAAGCAGTAAAAAAAATATTTTTTAAATATGTTAATAGTAAAAAAAAAATGAAGCAGGAAGGGGCGGGACCCTTACTATCAGAGGGAGGTCAGCTGGTTGATGAAAACAAAATAAAAGCGCAGATTCTGAACTCATATTTTTCATCTGTCTACACAAATGAGGAATCAGTAAGTGAAGGTTTCCTTCTTAACAGTCCCAATTCTAGTAATACAACTAATGATGCATGTTTCAGACATGAATAAATACAAAGAGACTAGAACATGTTAAGATTAACAAAGGTCCAGGGCCAGATGGTATTCATCCCAGGGTAATTAGCGAGCTTAGCTTTGTGATTGCCAAACCTCTTTACTTAATTTTTCAGGAGTCATTGAGATCTGGCATAGTGCCGAGAGACTGGCGAATTGGTGCCTCTATTCAAAAAGGATCCCGTTCTCAGCCTCAAAACTATAGGCCAGTTAGTCTGACGTCAGTGGTAGGAAAGCTTTTCAACGGGTTAATAAAGGATAAGACACTGGACTTCATAGCAAATCATAATACTATGAGTTTGTGCCAGCATGGTTTTATGCGTAATAGATCTTGCCAGACTAACTTAATTTCTTTTTATGAGAATGTAAGTAGAGACCTCGATTCTGGGATGGCAGTGGATATGATTTACTTAGACTTTGCTAAAGCATTTGATACAGTGCCACACAAAAGGTTACTGGTTAAATTAAGGAATGTTGGCCTGGAACATAGTATTTGTACCTGGATAGAGAACTGGCTAAAAGATAGACTACAAAGAGTGGTGGTAAATGGAACATTTTCTAATTGAACCAGTGTTGTTAGTGGAGTACCGCAGGGCTCTGTACTAGGTCCCTTGCTTTTCAACTTGTTTATTAATGACCTGGAGGTGGCCATTGAAAGTACTGTTTCTATTTTTGCAGATGATACTAAATTGTGCAGAACTATAGGTTCCATGCAGGATGCTGCCACTTTGCAGAGTGATTTGTCTAAACTGGAAAACTGGGCAGCAAACTGGAAAATGAGGTTCTATGTTGATAAATGCAGGTTATGCACTTTGGCAGAAATAATATAAATGCAAGTTATACACTAAATGGCAGTGTGTTGGGAGTTTCCTTAAATGAGAAGGATCTAGGGGTCTTTGTAGATAACAAGTTGTCTAATTCTGGGCAGTGTCATTCTGTGGCTACTAAAGCAAATAAAGTTCTGTCTTGTATAAAAAAGGGCATTCACTCAAGGGATGAAAACATAATTTTGCCTCTTTATAGGTCCCTGGTGAGGCCTCATCTGGAGTATGGGGGCAGTATTGGACTCCAGTCCTTAAGAGGGATATAAATGAGCTGGAGAGAGTGCAGAGACTAAGTGCAACTAAACTGGTTAGAGGGAGGGAAGAGTTAAATTATGAGGGGAGACTGACAAGGTTGGGGTTGTTTTCTCTGGAAAAAAGGCGCTTGCGAGGGGACATGATTACACTTTACAAGTAAATTAGAGGACATTATAGACAAATAGCAGGGGACCTTTTTACCCATAAAGTGGATCACCGTACCAGAGGCCTCCCCTTCAGACTAGAAGAAAAGAACTTTCATTTGAAGCAACGTAGGGGGTTCATCACAGTCAGGACAGTGAGGTTGGGGAATGCACTGCCGGGTGATGTTGTGATGCTGATTCAGTTAATGACTATAAGAGGGACTTGGATGATTTTTTGGACAGACATAATATCAAAGGCTATTGTGATACTAAACTCTATAGTTAGTATAGATATGGGTATATAGAATTTAATTAAAAGTAGGGAGGGGTGTGTGTATGGATGCTGGGTTTTCATTTGGAGGGGTTGAACTTGATGGGCTTTGTCTTTTTTCAACCCTATTTAACTATGTAACTATGTAACTGTCACAAACGACTGCCGCCCTTCATACACTGCGTCACTCGCATAAATGACTGCCACCCTCCATACACTGTCACAAACGACTGCCACTCTCCATACACTGTCACAAACAACTGCCGCCCTCCATACACTGTCACTGGCACAAACGACTGCCACTCTCCATACACTGTCACAAACAACTGCCGCCCTCCATACACTGTCACTGGCACAAACGACTGCCACTCTCCATACACTGTCACAAACGACTGCCGCCCTCCATACACTGTCACTGGCACAAATGACTGCCACACTCCATACACTGTCACAAACGACTGCCGCCCTCCATACACTGTCACCGGCAGAAACGACTGCCACCCGCCATACACTAACACTGACACAAACGACTGCCGCCCGCCATACACTATCACTGACACAAACGACTGCCGCCCTCCATACACTGTCACAAACGACTGCCGCCCTCCATACACTGTCACAAACGACTGCCGCCCTCCATAGACTGTCACAAACGACTGCCGCCCTCCATAGACTGTCACAAACGACTGCCGCCCTCCATAGACTGTCACAAACGACTGCCATCCTCCATACACTGGCACAAACAACTGCCGCCCTCCATAAACTGTCACTGGCACAAACAACTGCCACCCTCCATACACTGCGTCACTGGCACAAACGACTGCCGCCCTCCATACACTGCGTCACTGGCACAAACGACTGCCACCCTCCATATACTGTCACTGACACAAACGACTGCCACCCTCCATACACTGCGTCACTGGCACAAACGACTGCCGCTCTCCATACACTGCATCACTGGCACAAACGACTGCCACCCTCCATATACTGTCACTGGCACAAACAACTGCCGCCCTCCATACACTGCCACAAACGACTGCCGCCCTCCATACAATGCGTCACTGGCACAAACGACTGCCGACTCACAGGAAGTGGCACTGCCAGCCATGGGTGGGGCTAGCTGAGAAGGACTGGGTGCGTGGGAATGAAATGTATAAAAATTCCAGGAAATAAACTCATAAAATGTTTGTTTTTGTTCATTTATGAAATATTTCTATTTTGTTCTCCTGTTCAGTATAAATGAGCAAATTCCACTCACAGCTCCACCGAAGTCCAACCACAGGAGCTGACACTCGGACAATCAATACAACACCATGTGTCCAGCCCTGGGGCAGACAGACAGAGCAGGGAATTTATAGAAAGAGTCAGAGAAAATAGAAGTTTCCCATGAGAATGTGCAGCAGCAGCCAAATTGTGGATCCGATGAAATGTACATAATGTAACACAATATGGATAGAGATGTCACAACACTGCAGTCACACTCACACATCTATACAGTATAAACACATCCTGAACCCCACATGAGATTATCTGTGACCAGTCCATAACATACAGGTTGCCATGCCAACATAAACACTCTGCTCTGCCACATCTCACTGCTGCCCGGCCCTGTGCCCAATATCTTACCGATAATCAATACTGCTCTTTGGAACCTATCTACAGGGGGCTGTGTGTTGGGGTACCTACAGGGCAGAGGATGTAGTATATTGGGGTACGTACTGGACAGAGAATGTAGTACATTGGGGTATGTACTGGACAGAGAATGTAGTATATTGGGGTACCTACAGGGCAGAGAATGTAGTATATTTGGGTACCTACAGGGCAGAGAATGTAGTATATTTGGGTACCTACAGGGCAGAGAATGTAGTATATTGGGGTACCTACAGGGCAGAGAATGTAGTATATTGGGGTACCTACAGGGCAGAGAATGTAGTATATTGTGTACGAACAGGGCAGAGAATGTAGTATATTGGGGTACCTACAGGGAAGAGAATGTAGTATATTTGTGTACGTACAGGGCAGAGAATATAGTATATTGGGGTATGTACAGGGCAGAGAATGTAGTAGATTGGGGCACCTACAGGGCAGAGAATGTAGTATATTGGAGTATGTACAGTACAGAGAATGTAATATATTGGGGTACGTACAGGACAGAGAATGTAGTATATTGGGGTACGTACAGGGAAGAGAATGTAGTAAATTGGGGTATGTACAGGGCAGAGAATGTAATATATTGGGGTACATACAGGGCAGGGAACTAATTCACCAGCAGAACAGAGGATTCCTGTATATTAATGACCATTTTCTTCCCAGTGAGAATTTATTTCCCAGAGGAGCAGAAAACAATGAGTAAATATTTGTATTGCCAGGATATTTTTATTCTGTATCCAGGACAAATTACAAATAAAGAGAAACAGCAGAAACTGGCAGAAAAACCTCATGGAAAGTTGCCCAAATAAACTCCCCGCACAAGCCCATTATACGCCCAAGCCTTGAACCGATACCCCAATAACATGCAGTATAACTAGGTACCATAACAACAAACAAGATACATATAGCCCACCGATACCTAAACTTTCCCATTCCTGAACTACAACTCCCAACATCCTTAGCCAGGCATTAGCTGCACAGCCCCAGCCCATCCCCCCAGACAGGGGAAATCTGATTGGCTCCTGTTTCATATAAAGACATTTACAGCTAAGGACGTCTCAGAATCTTTATTCTATGTGTAACAAGCTGGGATATTTATTAGTGAAACAAACATTGTGATGGCCATAACCCCCAGGTACTTATACTGGAGATAATATCACTCCCTACCAGGAAGCAACACAGCATGTGGATTTAACTGCCTTGTGTTTACTGGGACCGTATCCACGGAGTAATCCCTCTGCCTGATCTCACCGCTCAGATCCATTTACACCCGACTCTTTATTTATACCTGTCTGTGCTGTGACCCAAATTCAAGGGCAACTACTACTTTGCAGTTATACATGTACACAGAGCTGCCTGACCCTGTATAACTCAGCCTGCAGCCTTGTGTCTTTATATGGTCACAGAATAACCCCTCAGTGACTTCTAATATCCTTATTTACAGTAGGGGGTACATTATCCCTTATAATACTATTTGTAAGTAACCAGATTGCTGATACAGGTATTGGACCTGTTATCCAGAATGCTCAGGACCTGGGGTTTTCCGCATAACAGATATTTCTACAATTCAGATCTTCATACCTTAAGTCTACTAGAAAATCATATAAACATGAAATAAACCCAATAGGCTGGTTTCGCTTCCAATAAGGATTAATTCTATCTTAGTTGGGATCAAGTACAAGCAACTGTTTTATTATTATGTTTTATTATTACACAGAAAAAGGAGATTATTTAAAAAAAAAAAAAAAAAAAGTGGATTATTTGAATAAAATAGAGTTCATGGGAGATGACCTTTCTGGTTAATGGGTTTCCGGATAACGGATCCTATACCTGTACTACAAACCGGAGAGCTGCTGAATAAATAGCTAAATAAATGAAAAAGCACAAATAATAAAAAAAAGAAAACTAATGGCAAAGTTGCAATACTCTATAACTAAAAGTTAAATAATGGTGAACCAGCCCTTTAAGAACTAAACCTGTGTATTGTGCACAGCCCTGTGAGTCTGACACCAGACAGAATGGCTGCCCCATGGCTAAACAGAAGCAGATTCATATCAAGTACATCCATGTAAGTGAAGTCCGTGCAGAGTATATGGGTGCAGGGCGGCGGCGCATATAAAACACATTCCTGTGCTGTTGTCAGACTAACGACTCGGGATTATCTCAGGCCCCAGATACTGTTTTACCTGCAGGTCATTCACTGCTCACTAACAAATGTAACACTTAGTGATATAATGATTTTCAGTAAGAGCCAGGGGAATGTGACTTCCACATTAGAGTGACAGGAGGAAATACCAGGAGTGATTCTGTTCAACTACATCTCTCTTATCTCTCATACAGAGTATATATTATGTGTGACTGTACAACATGTACAACCCACAACACTGTCATCCCCCCAACTGCTCCTCTCCCAACAGGGTGCTTCACCTTTAAGTTAACATTTAGTGTGTTATAGAATGACTAATTCTAGCCAACTTTTCAATTGGCCTTCATTTTTTCTAGTTTTTGCATTATTTGCCTTCTTCTGACACTTCCAGTTTTCAGATGGGGGTTGCCGACCCTCTCTAAAAAAAAAAAAAACGGCTCTGTAAGGCTACACATTTATTGTTATTTTTACTTTTTACCCCTCTCCTATTCATATCCCAGTCTCTTGTTTAAATCAATGCATGGTTGCTGGGGTAATTTGGACCCTAGCAACCAGGCTGCTGAAACTGCAAACTGTTGACTAAAAAGCTAAATAAGTCAAAAACGACAAATAATAAAAAATGAAAACCAATCGCAAATGGTCTCAGAATATCCCTCTCTACATCATACTAACAGTTCATTTAAAGGTGAACAACCCCTTTCAGGGCCTTTAATCCTTGCACTCTTGTTACTAGGTTATCAGTAGGTCAGCTGTTATGTACAACCAAACTCTCAATTTTTGCGAAACTCTCAATTTTTTTTGCAGCAGTGCTGTTATGCTTTACGGCAGCAATAGTAACAGCCTACAAGGCCTGGGAAGCAGATTACTACGGGTGCAAAGGCGGGAGCCACGGTCCATGCCAGATAAAGGTTGGGTCTCTATGTAATTGATATGATCAGTGACAGGAAGAGAGAAGCCTAGATCAGACCAATTACCAGTTATACAACCTCCAGGTGAGTGCAGTAAGGATAATACAAGCAAATGTGTTTAATGTCCATGGGATTAAATGTGAGTGCGCACTATATATATATATATATATATATATATATATATATAGATATAGATATAGATATAGATATAGATATAGATATAGATATAGATATAGATATAGATATAGATATAGATATAGATATAGATATAGATATAGATAGATATAGATATATATATATATATAGATATAGAGATATATATATATATATATATATTGTATATACTGCTGTAAATCAGTGCAACAGGCTATATTGCTGCCGGAAGCTGAACTACCCACCAGGCAAGTAAATCTCATTTTCTGGGGCCAGTAACCCCCCAGCTGTCCTTCCTATGGCTTTTCAGTAAACATGGGACTAAACCAACAGCAACTCCCTGCTGAAAGGGCATGTTACCTTAAATAATACAGCCAGTGCCAACCTCAGCACCTTTGCAATTGGTCCTTGCTATCATTTGATTCCCTAAGGGCTTGCACGCGGGACCCCCGATGACTTCTAAAGCCAGGGCTCATTAGACTTAATTGCCTTTATCAGCAGTTTGATGGGGGCAAAGTAGGAGGAGGCCATTGCTGAACAAGTTTTCCAACAAACATCCCTTATTATGGAGCGACAGCTGCGAGTTCCCACACTCCAAATGTCAGCGTTCAGCACAATGACATCACTTGCACGGAATGGTGACACGGCAAGCGCCAAATCCAACATGGATATTAAAGGACCAGTAACAATTTTTTTTTTTTTTAAAGGTGTTTCTTTTTAACGAAAAAATAACACCAAAACAGTTTTAACTTGCAAAGTTTTTATTAAGAAATTATTTACCGATTCTCCACTTCAGAAACGGTGACGATCCATCGCGCAGCGCTCGATTTCTCCTCCCTGCCTATCTCCTATAGAAGGCAGGGAGGAGAAATCGAGCGCCGCACAATGAAGCGTCGCCCTGTCGCCCTTTTCTGAAGAGGAGCGCAAGCAGAGAATCGGTAAGTAATTTCTTAATAAAAGCGAATTAAAAGTGAAAACTGTCTTGGTGGGGTTTTTTTTCATTAAAAAGAGACAAATTTTTTTAAAAAGATTTTTTGTTACTGGTATTTTAAAGGAGAAGCGTAAAGCACTGTGGGAGGGCTTCACGTCATCTAATTGCTCTTATACAAGAGAGTAAATCACGGGGATGCCAAAATGTTTTTAAAATGTTAATATGCTGTATAGAGGGATATTCTGAGACTATTTGCAATTGGTTTTCATGTTTTATTATTTGTGGTTTTTTGACTTAGCTTTTTATTCAGCAGCTCTCCAGTTTGTAATTTCAGCAGTCTGGTTGTTATGGTCAACATTACCCTACCAACCAAGCACTAATTTGAATAAGAGACTGGAATATGAATAGGAGAGGACTGAATAGAAAGATGAGGAATAAAAAGTCGCAGTAACAATACATTTGTAGCCTTAGGGCAGCGACGCAGGCTCAGATTTGGGGAGATTTAGTCGCCTGGCGAAAAATCGCCTCTTCTTCGGGGCTACTAATCTCCCTGAACTGCCTCCCGTCGGCTAGAATGTAAATAGCCAGTGAGATGGCTCTCGGAGTGCTTCCTCGTGAAACAACTTCGGGCGACTATGGAAAATGAAGTGCACCGATTGCCATCTCGCCTTCGATTTACATTCTAGCTGGCCAGAGGCAGTTTGGGGAGATTAGTCGCCCTGAAGAAGAGGAGATTTATCGCCAGACGACTAAATCTCACCGAATCCGAGTGTGTGTTTCTGGCCCTACAGAGCATTTGTTTTTTAGATAGGGTCAGTGACCAACCATTTGAAAGCTGGAAAGAGTCAGAAGAAGAAGGCAATTCATTCAAAAGCTACACAAAAGAAGAAATGAAGGCCAATTTAAAAGTTGCTTAGAATTGGCCATTTTACTACATACTAAAAATTACCTTAAAGATGGACCACCCCTTTAAGAATAAGATGAAGAATAAGATGTTGATATTAAAATACTTCCTATACTTCTTGCAGCAGTCGCTTCCTCTGATCTAAAGGCACATGTAATAATGGTCATTAACAAAAGCGCCAATTGGCTGAACAAAGGACAAATTGGACATCTGTGTGTGTGGCCAGAAATGGACAACCACCCTACCAAAAACCCAAATCCTGGGGAAAATATTTCCAAGATTTGTCCAATTTGTTAAAGGGAAATTTGCTTTATCAGCTGATTTCTAAAAACGACGTTGTACATTTCTAGCAGATTATTATTGCAATGTTGTGCCAAGAAACGGTGAGCAATAAAGGGTTATTTTGTTATATAAGAGGAGTGGGTCCCATATGATTGAATCGTTAGAGATTGTTCCCAGCGCCTGATTTGATTACTCAGCATGAAACTGCCTGGCGATGTATCTAAGAGTCCATCTATCATTTCTCTACAGAAGCGGTGAATTATCTCTCTTTTATTCTGCTATAATGGTACCTACCTACGTGGAATAAGAGAAACACAACTGTTAGTGGAGAGGTTTAGCTTGGCCTTTAATCCTCATTTCAGACAGCTGCGGCCTCAATACTGTTTCTCACTCATTGAGATTGACATACTTGTTCTACACTGTCTATAAGGCCTCTAACAGACGAGAGTTTTTAGCTGCGCTCCCATTTCATGCGTTCAGCCGCAGGGGAGTAGACGCACTGAATTCTTTTCAATAGGGCTTTACTCACACAGACGCATGTAAGTGACGAACGCAGGTCCGGACGCAGCATGTTGCATTTTTTCTGCGTTCATAGCTAACATGCGTCTGTGTGACAGTAATGGCGTGCGTTTACTCCTGCGCCCCCCTGCGGCTGAACGCATGAAACGGGAACGCAGGGGAGCGCAACTAAAAACGCTCGGCTGTAACAGGCCTAAGACTGATAGGAGGGAACAACTGATTATTGCACTTAGGGCTCTTGCAGACGAGCTGTTTTAGCTGCGCTCCCCCGTTTCATGCATTCAGCCGCAGGGGAGCGCAGTTGTAGATGCACTGAATTCTTTTCAATGGGGCTGTACTCACACAGACGCAGGTGAGCGCCAGAGGCAGGTTGGGACGCAGCATGTTGTATTTTTACTGCGTTCGGTGCTTACATGCGTCTGTGTAAACCTGCTGAAAGCATGAAACCGGAACGAAGGGGAGCGCAGCTAAAAACGCTTGTCTGTAAGAGCCCTTAGAACAGGAATCCCCAACCTTTTGAACGCGTGAGCAGCATTCAGAAGTAAAAGGAGTTAGGGAGCAACACTACCAAGAAAAATGTTCTTGGGGTGCCAAATAATTGCTGTGATTGGCCATTCTGTAGTCCCTATGTGGATTGTAAACCTACATTGAGACTCTGTTTGGCACTGCACCTGGTTTTTATACAACCAAAACTTACTTCTAAGCCTGGAATTCAAAAATAAGCACCTGCTTTGAGGCCACTGGGGGCAACATCCAATGAGTTGGAGAGCAACAAGTTGCACACGAGCTACTGGTTGGGGATCACTGCCTTAGTATCACATTCACCAGAGCAGATTGGGTTCTCCAGCTAAAATGCCAAAATCCCCCCCCTCCGCAAAAACACAGCAGTAAAGTGAGAGTGAGTTGATGCAAATCCCTCGGGCCTACAGGATGAGCTAAGTTTCTGGGGGTTTCTCATCAGATAATTCCAGGCACCAAACCTGAACCCTTTCCTATTCTTTACAGACACCCCAAAGTGACACCTGTAGGACACAACTTCCCAGTCTGCTTTACAGCTGCCCTTGTAAGAACCAGGAATCAGTAAATCAGATGAATTTCACCCATTTATTCAGCGACTTCTCCGAGGTCACTGCACGTGGCACTTACAGACAGAGCCCCAACTTTTGTTACACCCCCTATTTATCTGCACCCCCCCAGGCCAGATATAATACCCAAGCCCCTCACTCTGTAGTCTTCGTCTATTTGGGAAGAGAAATATCCTCACTGAGCCCCCGTATGTATAGAGTAAGGAGAAGGAGTTGTCCGGCTGACTGTCAGCACAAAGTCTATAGGAAATTCCCTCAGATGAAGCCAGACAGCTGAGCATACAAAAGAAGCAGCACCACAGGGAGACTTGCAGCAAGTTGCTTCAGACACTGAAAACCAGATCCTGTACAACTACAAATCCCGCATGTTGGGAGATATAGTGCAACAGCTGCTGCTTCTCTTCTATTCTGTCCAACTCTGAATCTACCCCTGCCATAGGTCAGTGCACTAAGTCACACCTCCCAACATTTGGAAAATAGAAAGAGGGACTAAAAAAACAGTGGCGTTGTGAAACGATTTTGACCCACACCCATTTTATGGCCACGCCCCCTAAATACCACATCCTTTTTACAAAATTTGGCAGGCTGTGGAACGTTTGGACACATTTCTCTGGGTTTTAGGGTCAGGTTTTATGTGTTATTATGGTTTTATAATGGATGTGTTTTGTCCTTTAAGATGCAAGTTTTCCCAAGAGATCTGTTTGTCTGAAATTGTTACAATTGTTTCTTTGCTTGTCTTAAATAGTTACAATTGTTTCTTTGCTTATTTTAAATTGTAACAAATGTATCCCAATGTATCGCAACTCGCTATTTCATGTGTGTGAGCACAAATTAGGAGACAAAGCGTATGTGCTACCCCTGTCTGTACCTTGCGAGTACAGACTCAGGCAGCAATGTATTCATGGGCAACACCCCGATACTGGATGCAGACTTACTACCTTTGGGAAGTAATTTAGGCTGGAAGTCAGGGTGAAAACAGGGCAGAATGGTGGATTGACAAGGTTGTTTGCAAATAAATGAGCCCGATCATGTTTAATGGAACTTTCTACAGTGAGGTTCACCTTAAACGGCTCCACTCTGACTTTGCTAGGGTAGTTAGTATATTTATATATGGTAGTTAAAATCAGGAAAAAAATGAAAGTTCACTGCTGCACACCATTTACTTGCATGTAGGGTGCATTCAATCCCAGACTGCCTCCAAGTGCAATAGTATCCAAGCTGTGCAAAGGGAAGAAGCCCATCAGTTCACACAAATGTGCCACAATGTCTGCAATAAACAAGATGAAGGCTTAAGCCTGTGTGAACTGCTTTTCTTCATCCCTTTGCATAGCTCAGTTAAAATCAGAACTCGAGATAAAGAACAAAAAAAAAAAAAAAAAAACCACACGGCAAAAATCATAAAAAATAAAAAGAAATGACCAATTGCAATTCTTTATATACTGCGGCCCTCCCCTTTAACGGAAGCTGGGGTGACGACATATTAAGCAAGTTACTGCAACATCAAAAAGTGGAAGCATGCAATGCCAAAATGTGTCCTGGAACAGCAGTGGCTCCTTTCACTCCAACAATAATAATAATAATAATAAGCCCAAAATTACAGGACCCTGTGCCTTTAACTTTCTCTTCCCCAAACACATTCAAAGCCCCGGTGTCCCGGGCAGTTAATACTGAGCCGACATTCCAGACGCACTTACCCCCCCCCCCCCACACTCACAGCCGCCAATCACCTGCACTTACTGAGTACCCCCCCATATTATTATTTTTATTATTATGGGAGCAACAGTGACTCAGTGACTTTCCTCTGATACAGGAGCCAATATTCATATATATATATATATATATATATATATATATATATATATATATATATATATATATATATATATATATATATATATATATATATATATATATATATATATCCCACTGCACCATCTCACTAACATGCGACTAATGAATAAAGTGCCACGTTACACAGGACAGTCTCATAAGAACAAGCCAAGTGTTATTAAACGGGATTTAAAGGGACACATCTCCTAAATCCGACAGGTCTGGCATCAGTGAGTAACCACTAATCCTTCATAAGTCAAACCAATGACCTTCTGAGATCCAAAAGGAGATGCCAGTGAGCTGAGAGGTGCCACCCAAACACGTATGCGCCGCATTTCTACTTACTGACAGCCACTCGCACGGCGACATTTCCTTTCAAGGGGAAGTTCACCTGCATCTTTGAGCATAAGTTGCACAGTGGTTGTATAAAACAATAAAATAAAAGTCTTCACTTTGCATCTGATGTGGTTTGGATTTCAATTTAACCCTTTATTCTCCAGCTCGCCTTTTCCACTACTTTCTGAGGTCACTGACCCATACCTCTATATTGCAACACACTAACTGTTATGAAACTAACGCTGTGCTTCCACCAACAGAAATGCTTGGTGACTTGCACAACCTCACATTCCCCAGTCTCACCCCAGATCAGAGGCACAAGATAAATCAGTAAAGGACACAACGGCTATGGGACATCAGTGCACTTGAGAAAGGGCTTTGCCTTAAACATGTATTAAACATGTTTAAGGCAGTGTCAGCCGTCCTCCTCCTTCAAATATACTGCTTATGTTATGTAGTGCTACAACAGGGGCACAGGAGCAACTTGCTTAAAGGGGTTGCTTACCTTTGAGATAATTGTTAGTATGATATAGAGAGGGATATTCTGAGACAATTTGCAATTGGTTTTCATTTTTTATTATTGAAGGCTTTTGAGTTATTTTTTATCCAGCAGCTCTTCAATTCGCATCTTAAGCAATCTGGTTGCTAGGGTCCAAATTAGCCTAGCAACCATGCATTGATTTAAATAAGAGACTGGAATATGAATAGGAGATGCCTGAATAGAAGGGTCAGTAATAAAAAGTAGCAATAACAATAGATTTGTAGCCTAAAGGTGGCCATACACTACTAGATCCGCTCATTTAGTGAGGTCGCCAGATTAGTCGATCTTAACCCGATATATCCAACATCTGGGCAATATTGGGTGAATCTGAACGGATGGTCCTGGGGCCGAACAACTAAATTATAGGGATCAACTAGTTAATGTGGTCCTAGATCGTGAAAAATTTAATTAAACTTGACCAATCAATATCTGGCTGATTTTTAGCCTGATATCGAGGACCCGTCCGGAGGCCCAATTGATCTAAAGGACCCACATTGGCAGCTTTAATCAGCTCGTCTATGGCCAACTTTACAGGGCATTTGTTTTTTTTGAAAGGGGTCAGCAATGCCCGTTTGAAAGCTGAAAAGAGTCAGGAAAAAACGGCAAATAACTATAAAAAAAAAAAATAATGAAGACCAATTGAAAAGTTGCTTAGGATTGGCCATTCTATAACAGTAAAAGTTACCTTGAAGGTGAACCGTCCCTTTAATCAAGGATAAAGCTGTGTTGGAATACTGGAGTTTTGAAGAAATTGGATATCAATACATAAGTATAAGTGCACAAGTATGTATATTTTTATTTGTATAGCACTGTACTGCAAAACAATTAGCTGCAACAAACAAGGGTCACTGCATTAATAAGTAACAGTAAGTGCATTATTAGAAATACAATTCACATAAATATAAAATATAATTAAAATACAGATTAAAGGCTCAGTGTTAAGGAGACAAAATGATTGAGGACCCTACCCCATAGAGCTTACAATCTAAGTAAGCTTACAATATGCCCACCAAAACCATGGGGCCCCAGCACAGGGGTCAGCAGCACCAGCAGGTCTGGGAGTACATAGAGGTCTAAATGAGGGATGCTCTGAATCCAGGATTCGGTTCCAGATTAGGGACAAGATTCAGCTTGTTTCAGCAGGATTCGGCCAAATCCTTCTGCCCGGCCAAACCGAATCCGAATTTGCATATGCAAATTAGGGGCAGGAGGGGGAAATGCGTGACTTTTTGTCACAAAACAAGGAAGCAAAAATGTTTTCCCCTTCCCAATTTGGATTTGCAAATTAGGATTCGGCAGAATCTTTTGCACAGGATCCAGGGGTTCAGTCGAATCCAAAATAGTGGATTTGGTGCATCCCTAGTCCAAATAGCCCAATATATTGTAAGTGTCTCTGGCATCTCTAGCAGCCCCTCTGCCATTTGCCAAAACCCACAAATTGCCAGTGTGGGACTAGTCAGCAGCAGCATGGCTACATTATCAATAAAAGCAAGAGAAATGGCAGATTCTTACTATTAATTCCCAGATCCCATAGGAATGACTTTTAAAGGGGCGATTCACCTTTCGGTTAACTTTTAGTATGTTATAGAACAGCTCATTCTGAGCAACTATTCAATTGGTTGTCATTACTTATTTTATGATCAGTTTATAACTATTTGTCTTTTTCTTCTTTCAAACGGGGGTCGCTGACCCCTTCTGCTAACAAATACACTGTAAGGCTACAAATGTATTGCTACTTTTAACAGATGTGTCTTTGTATTCTGGACTCTCCTATTCATATCCCATCTGTCTCTTAATCAAATCAATACATGGTCGCTAGGGGAATTTGGATCCCAGCAACCAGACGGCTGAAATTGCAAACTGGAGTCAAAAACCCCAAATAATAAAAAATGAAAACCAATTACAAATGGTCTCAGAATATCCCTCTCTAAATCATACTAACAGTTAATTTAAAGGTGAACAAACCCTTTAAGGCTGCTCTCCAGTAACATGAGCCATCCCTAGACTGCAAGTGACACAAAACTCCCATGAGCCCCTGTAGAAAGGCAACAGCAGGAGTAGCTGAGTACTAAGCACTTATGTGTCTGTGCAACTGATGTATAGTGGTACTGGGAGCTGCCATATTGACTAGTGAGTAGCAGGGAGATGTCTGTGAGTCTGTATTTAGATAGATAGATAGATAGATAGATAGATAGATAGATAGATAGATAGATAGATAGATAGATAGATAGATAGATAGATATGTGATTGGGCAAATAGGCAGTGATCAGACAGGCACAGTCCCATGATATTTCCCATGATCCCCTGTAGGAGGGGACAGACACATCAATGAACAGGTACTGACCGCTCAGTATAGGATCCTCCTCGGTACTTTCCGTGGGGCTCTCGGGCCGGCTCGGCTGCAGAAAGGAAGCGCACAAAGCCCACAGCAGAGTCCGACACCAAAGCATTCCGCCCAACAGTCCCGGGACACTCCCGATATTCCTAAATCAGTCCGCAGTCCCGAGACGCTGTTTAAAAGTCCCGCAGCGCCGATATCGTCTGACTCCAGGGCTGCTGCTAGTTCCTAGTGCAGAGTCGGCCTCCGCTGACGTCACTGGCACGTAGCGCACGGCGTCACGGTCACGTGGTAAAGAGAATCCAACAAAAAGCGGGAGTTAATCGAGTGCGGCGGCTCCGTGTGTGCCACACCCTGTGTGGTGACTTCCTGCCCTCACTGGGCGCTGCGGGAAACGCTAATAATGTGCAATTATGAGACATTCTCTCATAATGTCGCTGTATGAAGAGTTGTGTTTGTGTGGGTTTTGAACGGAGACTGGAAATAGGCTCTGGTATTTCAACTACGCACAGGCCCGAACAGACTCACTTCAGTCTTTTATGTGGAGACATGGGGCCTCTTGGCAATAATAAGTGCTGAATTAGTCTCATACCTCCCAACATTATGGAAATTTGGAAGAGAGGAAAACATTTGCAGCAAGGAGCGCGACATAATTTTTTAACTACTCCCCTTTTTGCGGCCACGCCCCCTAATTACCATGCCCATTTTACAAAATTTGCTGGGTTATGAAAGTTTGAACGCAATTTATGTAGTTTTTAAGTTTTATTACAGTTTTACTAATGGAGGTAAATAGCCCTTTAAGATTGTGAGTCCAAAATCAGGCCCGCCAGCCAATTGCGGCCCTTTTTCTAATTTACACAGGCCCTCGGCCTCCATCATGAAATGAATAATAATGTGCCCCCCCCCTCCAGCACAGTACAATCAGGAAGCGCATAGTCGTGTTAGAATTAAGGGCACATAGTGATGCGCCGCTCTCACATACTTCCTTAGGGCTGAAGGTGCAATAGAGTGACATACTGACGTGTTAATACTGTGAACTAGAGAAGGATGCGAGAGCAGTGCGTCACTATGTGCCCTTATGTGTCTATTGCTAACACCTTCAGCACACACCTCAGACACAACACAGACCTCGGGGTCCCCGGCTGCCCCCTGCGCTGCTACCGATGACCCTGAACGGTCTTCACGTACTTGGCCTTATTGGCCACCAGTCTCTCCACTACAAACCGCTCCGGCCCACCCCCTCCCGTGACAGGGGAAAGAGAAGGACTGTGCGCACAGTACCGGGCTGTGGGCGTTTCTTCTCCCCTGAGGCCCCCATAACTGAGCTGCAGCACCCCATCCCCGCTGTGACTCTCAGACTGCTCATCCGGGGACCCGACTACCTGTGGCGGCAGATGGAAGCCAATCTGCGCACAGTGGAGAGACTGGTGTTCATGGGGGCAGCCGGGGGCCCCGAGGGAGCTCGGCGTCAGACAGCAGCAGTTCCTGGGGCAGCCAGCAAGAGAGGAGACTGGGCCAGGAGGTGCCTGTGCACAGGGGCAGCAGTAAGAAATCTACTCTACCGGCTCAAGGACCGATCCCAGTGTGCTGCCCGTGTGCTGCTTTACTGTGACAGCAAGAAGAGAGAGAGTAAAGGTGGCCATACATGGATAGATCCGCTCGTTTGGCGATGTCACCAAACGAGCGGATCTCCCTCCGATATGCCCACCTTGAGGTGGGCAATATCGGGCAGATCCGATCGTGGGCCCTAGGGCCCAACGATCGGATCCTAGCATTCGCAAATGGGCGGTCGGATCGCGGGACCACATCAACGAACAGATGCAGCCGCGATCCGACGGGATTTTTAAACCCATCCGATCGAGATCTGGCCGACTTTCGGCCAGATCTCGATCGGGGAAGCCCGTCGGGGGCCCCCATACACGGGCCAATAAGCTGCCGACACAGTCTGTCGGCAGCTTTTATCGGCCCGTGTATGGCCACCTTAACACTGATACAGTTCTACACTGTGCTGAGGATCTGAGGCCCAACCGGTGCGCTACTTCCTCCTGCGCTGCCGCTGTTGGACACCTGGAAGATAATAAGGAGCCCGTTGACATCGCCTTCCATGAACACTCATGCTGTCAGTAGAATATGGGAGAAGAAATCGGGCGCCACACAATGGATCGTCGTCGCCCTTTCGCTTTTTCTGTAGAGGAGAGGAAGCAGAGTCTCTGTAAGTTATTTCTTCATAAATGCTTTGCTATTTTAAAGTTTCATTTGTCTTGGTGTTTTTATTTCGTTCTATACTAACAAATTTAAAAAAAAAAATGATTACTGGTCCTTTAATTGACAAACATCTGTACGAAAGTGATGTTCTGGAAAAAGTAGCGACTGACACCCATGAACATTATCAGATAGTCAATACATGCAAAGATATGATCATTATCTGTCAGAAATGTTTTAACCTGTACGATTGACTTAACGACTGTTTGCCACGGTACGAAAATTATTGGGACACAGGTGGTCCGAAAATCATACGAAACTTTGTGTTGTACAATTATATCTGCGCATCTATGACCAGCTTAAGGAATGTTTGTAGTTTCCTTAATAAATAAAAAGCCACAGGCTTAAACTGGCCATATGCTATAAGATCTGCTCGTTTGGAAAAGTTTCCAAACAAGTTCATGTTCCCCCGATATGCCCACCAAAAGGAAGGTTATATCTGGCTAATCCAATCGTTTGTCCCTGCAGCCAAATGATTGGATTACAATGATGGGCATACCAGCCCACGGGACGAGGACCGCATCAACTAGCCAATGAATTCCTTGATCGAGCAGGAAATCAAACCTGCCAGACTGAGATATGGCCAATTTTTTTTGCCAGATATTGGTCTGGGAGGCCCGTCTGAGAGCCCCGTACACTGGCAGATAAGATGCCGAATCGAAAGGACCCAAATCAGCATCTTAAATCTGCTTTTGTATGGTCACCCTTTGTTTTAGATATAGACCCAATCACAGGACACACCATCTTCTCACTCTTTCCAGCTTTCAAAATGGGGTCACTGACCCCATCTAAAGAATGAATACTCTGTAAGGCTACAAATGTATTGTTATTGCTACTTTTTATTACTCATCTTTCTATTCAGGCCTCTCCTATTCATATTGCAGTCTTTCACTGAAACCAGTGTAAAACCAATTGTACTCTCTACAACATACAAACAGTTAATTTAAAGGGGAACAACCCCTTTAAACTGGATTTTGGTTTCCTTTAATACTAGCAAGTAATTATAAAACACCAACATATTTTAAGGAGCTGTACAATAGAGGGGTGCATTTGTTAGTTATTTATTATGAGACACTCTGAGATATCAATAGAATGTGATTTCATTGTGATATACCAATAATATATAGCACATGTCGTATCTAACAGTCATATCCGTTATCTCGTTGTGATAAACGAAAATATAATCATTTACTAAGGTATCTGCTTAATCTGTTATATCTGTAGTATAATATAAGGTTACTGGATCATTTGAAAATCGGTCATTTCTAAGAAATACAAAGTTGCTGCACTGATTGCAGATGATTTACCCACCCCATGTTCTGTCCAATTATATCTCTCCCTTGTCCATCCTTAAAGCGATACTGACATGTCCCTATAAAAATCATAGGAACGTGTCAGTATCAAGTAAATGCTGCACACGGAAATGGTTCAGCGTCACTGAAATGGTTCAGAAGATCATTTAGCAGTGTCGGAGGGTCGGGTGAACGCAGGTTTGCGATGCCTGGGGGCAGCTTTGCGGGGGAACTATCCAGATGCAGCATTTACTTGATACAGACATGTTCCTATGATTTTTATAGGAACGTGTCAGTATCGCATTAATTGTTACATTGTTAGCAAATCCAGTCCTTATATTGCAGCTATGTGCAGTAGTGATGTGCAGGCCAGCCCGATACCCAAGGGTCGGGCGTGTTTGGGCCAACCTCACACCCCCAGGTCCAGGTTGAGCTCTTCTTTCTGCTCTCACCGCCTGCCACCTTACACTGACGGCTTACGGCTTCCTTTTCTATAGATGCGCGCCCCGCCCCCTTTGTTATGTCATCAGTCTATATAATGGAAGTTAGGGTCGGGTCACATCATATGGCATATGGCAGCCATCGTGGAGAGTTGACACACCCATTCCAAAGTCATGCAGGTACATCTTGGCTCCATGTGGCTCATGTGATCATGCTTCCTTCTCCACCCAACATTTTGATTAAGCCTTCATCCACTGTACCTAATTGTGCAGAAAATGTTCAGAATGTTGTCATATCAGTCACTCAGACTCACAATTATGTCTGCATGTTGTTTTTCTAGCTGCAAGTACACTGCGTCTATGGATACAGTCTCCTGTGGGACCCCTGGAGCTGCCACCATACTCAAGTAGCTGCAGAGTTCCCCTGCATTGATGGACGCATGGTTTGGAACAGGAAGCAGGACAGATTCAGCAGACGCAACTATGTGGAAGTGCAAGGAGCATGTTTGGGCACAAGTACCTTTAATGGATGGTGTCAATTTACCCAACGTCTGCCTCCATTTTTGCATTATTGACTGCAGCCGGGGTTGGGTGATATAAAGATATATACAATATATCTTAAGGGAGAATTCAACCCCTTATCAAAAAAACCCTACCCCCTACCCTACATAGACCCACCTTCCTCCTCCCAGCCCCGGGTAAATGCCCCTAACTTTTTACTTACCCCTCGGTGCAGATACAGGGCATCAGAGTTCACAGCAGCCATTTTCTTCTTTCCTGTCTTCTTCGGGAAGTAAGTGCCGTTGAATTGAAAGGGGTTGAATTCTCCTCTGATTTTCGGATTCTGACTTTTTTCATCCTCGGGGTATAATAAATCCCCAAAAAATCACTAAAATTTTTTTTTTGGGGTTTTGGCATTCAGACTTTAATAAATAACCCCCAAAGTGTAATCACATGGAGAGAGGCTGAGATGTATCTGTACTATATATAGAATATAATCAGTAAGGAACTGCCATATATATAATCACCAAGATTAACATGGTTAGCTTTATAGAGTCCAATAATCACAGAGACTGGGCCATATCTATATTATCATTAACAATATGATTTACAGGCAGTATTGGATGATACAGGCAAATATCTGCAGTATTATAAGGAAAACACAATGTAAGAAAGCAGGAAGGATTGCAAGTATTAGTCCACGGGGGAAATGTGTATGTCCCAGTGGGTCAGTGACATCTCAGTCAGAACCATGATTTAGGGGGTGGGACGATGATAGCAGTGGGGTTGCAATTTGCTTATTTGTGTCTGGTATAATAACATTGAAACCCAGACAGTATGTTTTGAACTGGACAGTCCCCTTGAAAAGCGGCGTCACCGTGTCTTGGTTAAAATCGGGCCCACGGCTGCAATTATGCTGGGGAACAAATGCTGCATTGTGGGTAAAAACATGTCATTTTGCACCTGAAAATATCACTTTGCACATTGCACTTTATAAATGTATTTTCCTATCATGGGCCACATTCAATTCAGTGAGAAGGTTTAGCACGTGAAAAGTCATGGCCGAGATTCAATTCAGAAAAAGATATTTCACCCGCCTTTGGCAAAACAAACTATTAAACTTAAATATATTTGAGATCTGACCCTGTAAGGACACTTTTCTACAGGTTTCTTAATTTACATTAATCCTTTCTATTCCATCTACTGCACAGCAACCCAAGGGAAGGGTCAGTACCTACAGGACCAGTACCAACTCCAGAAGTGGAAAAAAATTGGGCTTTTTTGGTTTTTCTGTATTGCCGAACACTAGAACGCATAAGATAGTGCCAAACTGCATACGCAAGTGCATCAAGCCGCATCCTTAAAGGGGTGGTTCACCTTTAAGTTAACTGTTAGTATGTTATGGAATGGCCAATTCTAAGCAACTTTTCAGTTCGTTTTCATTATTTATTTTTTTATAGTTTTATAATTATTTGCCTTTTTCTTCTGACTCTTTCCAGCTTTTAAATGGGGGTCGTTGTCCGTACACACATGGGCTCATGGGCAGAAACACACGCTGCGTTTCAGGAAGATTAGTCACCCGGCGTCAAATCTCCTCCTCTTCGGGCCGACTAATCTCCTTCGGCAACTTCGGAAAACAAAGCGCTCCAAGTGCCACGGCGACGGGAAGGCAGGGGAGGCAGTTCGGGAAAATTAGTCGCCCAAAAGAAGAAGAGATTTGTCGCCAGGCGAACTGCAGAGTGTGTCTCTGCCCTAAAACCCAAATCTCGCCCCTCCTTGTTCTCTGATGATAAGATCAGCTCCTTGTCAGCCCTATTGCAGAAGTGCTGGTTCTTCCGGTTAAACCAAACAGAAAGTGGGAGGGTGGAATCCTGGAAAGCAACTTAGACTTCCTTTTATTTTGCATTTCTAGAGTAAGTGCTTTAGTTAAAGAGGTTGCTGGGAGTTGCAGGTATAGGACCCGTAACTGCTGAAGGGCTGAGAATAATAGATCCATGCACAGGGGTGAGTGGGAGAAGTACGGTTGAACTATGCACCCCTGCTACAGTAGTCGCTTAATCCTTCCATACTACCTTCTGGGGCAGGATCACACTGCAGGATACTCAGGGCACTTACCTGCTAATTAATATTATTAATAACACAGATTCATAAAATTGGATGTAGACATGAAACATACAAGTAAATATTCAAAGCAACCTCATGCACCCCTCTGCCATCCTGTATTCCAAGCTGCTGCCTGGTTTCCAGGGTAATCCATTCCTAGCAACCACACAGCAGGTTCAATTGCAGGCCTGGGAGCCACAGAACAAAACCAGATATATACAAAATAATAAATAAAAACACAAATTCTGCCAGTAGACAACTGAGTTTCAATTTGTTTATTAAATGGTTTTACACACTATCTTGTATTCTTTCTTTTGTTTTAAAAACCCTACTGTGGGACTGCATCTTTATTTATATACGGTTTGGAAAATAGCAATATGCACAGCTGCAATCCATTAGAGTGCAGATATTTACCAAAAAGCTCTTAAAGGGGTTGTCCACCTTTGGGTTAACTTTTAGTGGGTTATTTACTAAACTCCGAATGCAAAAAATTCACGAAAAATTTGTGTTTTTTTAAATAAAATCAGACTTTTAAAAAGATCTTGCCAGACTAACTTAATTTCTTTTTACGAGAATGTAAGTAGAGACCTCGATTCTGGGATGGCAGTGGATGTGATTTACTTAGACTTTGCTAAAGCATTTGATACAGTGCCACACAAAAGGTTACTGGTTAAATTAAGGAATGTTGGCCTGGAACATAGTATTTGTACCTGGATAGAGAACTGGCTAAAAGATAGACTACAAAGAGTGGTGGTAAATGGAACATTTTCTAATTGGACCAGTGTTGTTAGTGGAGTACCGCAGGGCTCTGTACTAGGTCCCTTGCTTTTCAACTTGTTTATTAATGACCTGGAGGTGGCCATTGAAAGTACTGTTTCTATTTTTGCAGATGATACTAAATTGTACAGAACTATAGGTTCCATGCAGGATGCTGCCACTTTGCAAAGTGATCTGTCTAAACTGGAAAACTGGGCAGCAAACTGGAAAATGAGGTTCAACGTTGATAAATGCAGGTTATGGACTTTGGCAGAAATAATATAAATGCAAGTTATACACTAAATGGCAGTGTGTTGGGAGTTTCCTTAAATGAAAAGGATCTAGGGGTCTTTGTAGATAACACGTTGTCTAATTCTGGGCAGTGTCATTCTGTGGCTACTAAAGCAAATAAAGTTCTGTCTTGCATAAAAAAGGGCATTAACTCAAGGGATGAAAACATAATTATGCCTCTTTATAGGTCCTTGGTGAGGCCTCATCTGGAGTATGCAGTGCAGTTTTGGACTCCAGTCCTTAAGAGGGATATAAATGAGCTGGAGAGAGTGCAGAGACTAAGTGCAACTAAATTGGTTAGAGGGACGGAAGACTTAAATTATGAGGGTAGACTGTCAAGGTTGGGGTTGTTTTCTCTGGAAAAAAGGCGCTTGCGAGGGGACATGATTACACTTTACAAGTACATTAGAGGACATTATAGACAAATGGCAGGGGACCTTTTTACCCATAAAGTGGATCACCGCACCAGAGGCCACCCCTTTAGACTAGAAGAAAAGAACTTTCATTTGAAGCAACGTAGGGGGTTCTTCACAGTCAGGACAGTGAGGTTGTGGAATGCACTGCCGGGTGATGTTGTGATGGCTGATTCAGTTAATGCCTTTAAGAATGGCTTGGATGATTTTTTGGACAGACATAATATCAAAGGCTATTGTGATACTAAACTCTATAGTTAGTATAGGTATGGGTATATAGAATTTTAATTAAAAGTAGGGAGGGGTGTGTGTATGGATGATGGGTTTTCATTTGGAGGGGTTGAACTTGATGGACTTTGTCTTTTTTCAACCCAATTTAACTATGTAACTATGTAACTATGTAACAGAAATTTTTCGGGAATTTATTAAACCCCGAGGATGGAATAGTCAAAATAAGAAAATCTGGCATCTCAAACCTGTCGAGTTTGCATATAAGTCAATGAGAGAAGTCCCAATGATATTTGGGTTACGTGCAATACCCCGAAGTTTTCGGGCAAAACATTCAAGAAATTGGAGTTTTCAGATGAAAAATCGTGAAAATCAGATCAGCAAAGCAAATTTTCAGGAAAATGTAATAATAAATAAGCGCAAAAACCCCAAGCATTTGATCGGAGTTTGTGGCATAAAATATTGATAGAAATTCGGACTTTGATAAATAACCCCCCTAGTATGACAAAGGGAGGGATATTCTGAGACAATTTGCAGTTGTTTTTCATTGTTTATTATGTGTAGTTTTGAGTTATTTAGCTTTTTATTTGGCAGCTCTCCAGTTTGTAATTTCAGCAGTCTCGTTGCTAGGGTCCAAATCCCCCTAGCAACCATGCACTGATTTGAATAAGAGACAGGAATATGAATAGGAGAGGCCTGAATAGAAAGATGAGGAATAAAAAATAGCAATAACAATACATTTGTATCCTTACAGAGGGCCTTAAACAAAGTTCCGGCGATACCTCACTATTGAAGCTTTTACTTTCAGGCTTAAGGAATTACCGGTGTTATCTCAGCTCTATCCGGTAGAGACTCTCGCGATAAGTACACAATCAAGAGTTAATCTTGTGAGTAGATCCGGTATTATTCTTCATCCCTGAGAAAAGTTAAATACACTATATAGCTTATTTTATATATTATATTATTTTTTATATTATTTTTTATATTATATAGCTTAATTTTCCATCTAGGAACCTAGGAAGTAACGTACCAGCAATCAGCATACTAAACCCATAACTACATTTACTTCTGAGATTGTGGACGAGTGGGTCCATTTATACATTTGGTGCTGCTTATTACCTTTGAGACTGGACTTAGCGCAGAGCTCACACCCATCTATTACCCAATGGTTCTTTTAATAGATGGAACTTTTGGGAAAATAGACCAACAACAATCAAGTGGGCAAATTCACTAAGCCCCGAATTTGCGCTAGCGTCCACTTCACTCACATCACAACACTTCGGCAGGCGTAGATTGGCCAGGACAATGCTAATTCACTAAATTCCGAAGTTGCGTCCAAACGCTGGCAAAGTTGCGCTATCGTTACTGCGACAAGTGAAGTGAAGTTGCGCTAGCGTTGCCTAATTTGCATATGGCAGGAAGTTAAAGTTGAATGGACGTAGCCCATACATTACACTGCACAAGCCCAGGAAACCTTAATAACCTTCCCCCGGGGGGAAGCCGGGTACCCCAGAAAAAATTAAAATTTTTTGCAGCCTATCACCCTAAAAATAAAAAGTCGCCAGCATTTTTTTGGACTTAGAAAAATGTTCAACTATTTTTTTGGAACTCCTATCTACTCTATTGCACTTCGCCTGGTCTGAGGTGGTGACGACAAGTCTGGAGTAAGAGGTAACGTTCAGAAAAATCCGCAGGTTAGCGAATTTGCGCAGTTAAGTCCATTCACCAGAGTGAAAATTCGCCAGGTATAAGGGAGTGAATTACCGCTAGACGCCAGCGCCCATTAATAAATCGGCAAAGTAACGAAATTACGTCATGCTGCAGAATTTTCGCTAACGTTAGTCAATTTGCCCTTTAGTAAATCTGCTCCAAGGACTTTATAACTGATAATAAGATGATGTCTCTCTCAGATATCCAAAAACGTTGGGGGTTACAAACAATTGCATTTTTATACACAAACAAGTAGAATGAAAGATTGGAACAGAATCTTAACTCCCAGGAAACAGATGTTAATGTCTTCACTAAATATTATCAAACCTCTTTCAAAAATCTATAAAATTACTTTTAGCTCAAGTATTTACACAAGAGAAAAAATCTGTATTAAATGGGAAAAAAGAACTGAATGTAAAAATGACAGCATTAATGTGGAATATAATTTTTACTTATACATTTAAATCTTTCAAGGCATCAAGGGCTGGTGAAGCCGCATATAAACCAATTACTAGATGGCATTACACCCCTGTTAGGTTAAGTGAAATGAGTTTGAACCTGACCAGTTTGTGCTGGAGGTGTTATGACAATCAATTGAGGCCCCAACGTTAGCTGATTGGTTCTGCTCCGTGGAGGACATTAAACAAATGGAAGAAAATGACATCACTAGGCTCTGTTTAGAACTGATGACATCACTAGTCACCGTTTATAAGGATATAATTTACAGAATATTCATAGCTCTTGTATATTATATGAGTTATAAGTTATATGCTACTTTATCTGTTCCAATAAACTCTGAGAAGTTTGACCACACACCTTATGATACATAAAGAGCATGCTATCAACCATATTACCTTCTTGCTATTGCAATGAATGTATTGTCTCATGCCATATGTCCGTTTTGTAACAGATGAAATGGATCTGTCTCCAACACGTGACACGACACTTCGCTCCACATTTGAAAGCACCCACATGTCTCATCCGAGAGGAATTCCTGGACTCCTCCTGATTATCATGCTGGGAGACAGAACATTTCTTAGGGAATGACTCTTCCCGCAACCAATTTACACACCGGCTCCAATATCGCTTTCAGGTTAGAATCTGTATATATAAAAATTGGAAGATGTTAATGAATGAACTTGTGAATATATATATAGTAATGAATCTAGGGATGCACCGAATCCACTTTTTTGGATTCGGCCGAACCCCCGAATCCTTCACGAAGGATTCGGCTGAATACCGAACCGAATCCGAACCCTAATTTGCATATGCAAATTAGGGGTGGGAAGGGGAAAACATTTTTTACTTCCTTGTTTTCTGACAAAAAGTCACGCAATTTCCCTCCCTGCCCCTAATTTGCATATGCAAATTAGGATTCGGTTCGGCAGGGCAGAAGGATTCGGCCGAATCCGAATCCTGCTGAAAAAGGCAGAATCCTGGCCGAATCCCGAACCGAATCCTGGATTCGGTGCATCCCTAAATGAATCAAATCAACTGGACTTTTTTAAGTGTCTTTTAAGACGTTTTGTCATCTCAATTCAGAATGTCCTGTACCCTGGAATACCCTGGAGTCTTACTCCAATCAGTATAATGTGTTTAGTGAAACCAGCATGGGGTCAGAGAGCTCAAGAAGGCAGGCGGTGATGGTATTAGCATAAAGTGTTATTAAATCATTCTGGGGAGAGGTGGTTATACAGCATTGTATGTGGCAGATAATAGGGGTCACAGCCTCCGCCTTTTTTACATATACGGCTTCTTTGACTCCTCTTTTGAACCAATCCTCCTCTCTGTCCAGAATGTGAACTCGACAGTCTTCAAACGTGTCCCTTTTCCTTTAGATGTAGGTACCCAGCTGAGTGCTGACCAGAGGAGCTGACTCTCCGTTGTGTAACGGTTCTATGGTTTCTCCCACGTATAAGTCTGAGCATTCCTCACTACACTGCATACACCATGTTACTCTTCTTGTGCTTTGCTATTGGGTCTTTTGGATGAATCAGTTGTTGCCTCAGGGATGCAGTGTTTATTTACAGATCCTTCTAAGTTTTTCTGACACTCCAGAGATATATGGGAGGACCAAGTTCTTTCGTCTGTCCTGCTTTCCACATTCACTGGTAGTCTTGGTCTATCTCCTTCTTCCGGTTTTAATTAACATTGCATCCCTGTCTGCTTTAAACCTAGCAACACACTGAGGCAACAACTGGTTCACCCAAAAGACCCATCTGTCACCATTAATGAGCTTTGTTCTACCCATAAACAGTGCTGATTTCAATGTATCCATTAACACATCCATGTTATACCCTTTCTCCAAAAATGTATCCCACAATTTGCAGGCCTCCTTCATTAACTCCTCATTCCTGTGCAACCGCAGGAATTGACCTACTGAAATGCCTTTATTAAATGTATGTGGATGGCAGGAGTCCCCTCTCAACAGAGAATCACCTGCACAAGGTTTTGTGAACACCATTGTTCTAATCTTTCTGTTTCTCATTTCAATAATTTTATTGTTTGTTCAAAAAATAAAATGCGTTGTCGTTTGTTACATACATATAGTCATTATAACATTATAGTCAAATATATTATAAAGCATATATCAAGGCTTGAGAAAAGACTGTGTGGTCTGAAACGTTGCCAATTGTTTGGGGTCAGAGCCCATTTCCTAATAAAGGCATTTTAAGAAAAGAAACCATTGACTGGTGCTGTTTATAACTAATGTGGTTAGAGTGTCAGCAAGTGAGGAGGGAGGGTTCCCCCATATCTGTAATCTATCCAGGGTTGCCATACTTTTAAAAACATGGGAACTTTTGGGCTTAAGTAGGTTAAAGTTTATTTGTGGAGATTTCCAAGACCTTGCTAAGACCAGTCTAGCAGCCAAAAATATGTGGTTAATTAGTTTCCTCTGTGCTATTGTTACATTTTTGTAAAGGCTTACCCTGCTGGTCTAGTGGAGGGACGGCAGGGATGCCTGCCGCCCCCTCTGCGGGGACGCCTGCCGGGTCTTCTTCCTCCTGCGCTGGTTCATTAAGGACGCGCACTGCGCATCTCTTCTGCTTTATAGGCGCATGCGCGCTGGCGTGACGACGCCAGCGAAAATTCAAATATTTAAAGCTGCCAGTTCTTGCTGGAGCATGGATTTAAACTTGTTAAGTAAGGCCGAGTCATTCAGAGGGCCTTGTGGTGAAGCTGAGAGCACAACTGGTTGGGAGTCGTTCTCTAGCCAGGAATATTTAAAGGGCCATTCCACCTGTTCTCATTGCCTGTTCTCAGGTTTGTTCCTGGTGCCTTATTCTGGACTCTGAGCTTGTTTCTGATTATCTGTTGTGACCCCTGCCTGTTCCTAACGATTCTGACCTCTGTATCCTGATCCATTACTTGAATTTCAACTACCGCTTCTGCTATATCCTTCTGATTGATCTCCCAGTTTTGACCCTTGCCTGTCTGACCTCGCTTTGAACGCAGCCTGCCCAGACCCGGACCGATTTGTTTACGCTCACTTTCTGCCTGCCTCCACCCGGCCAGTTGGTGTGGCTTAATATAATTTTTTTATTGAAAATGTAAAATTCTCATAAGTGCATTGGTAGTAAACCTTTTAGAAGTTTTAATTTTGGTGATTGGGGTAAAATCTAGGGGATTTCGGAGTCGTCTCGCAAAAAGGCGACTAGGTTTGTTGGTATTTCTCTGTCTTATGTGTGAGGACTAGAGTTTGATTGATCTGAGTTCTTAGGTCTATATTAGGATTTTCCATTCGACGTACCATTAAATAATTTAATTGTGTGGTTAGAGTAATAATCTCCAAATTTTGTGCCTTTTTCCGATGTGATCACCATTGGATCAGCAGCCCACGTATAACAGCTTTCTGGGCTTCCCAGACCATAGCAGAAGAATGAATGGTAGATGTGTTTTCCTGAAAGTATGTTTTGAGGGAGGTTTCTAATTGTTTGTATAGGTCTGGCACCAGTAACGTACCAACGTAACTAGAGGGGGGCGGGCCCTTGTGCGTGACTCACAGCAGGGCCCCCGCCCCCCTCCATACGGCCAGCATTTCAGTGGAGCACGGGCTGCCCGGGGGCCCTGAGGGGGTGCGGACCCTGGCCCGCTCACACCCCCTGCTCGCATCCCCATCGACATCAAACTTTGCGGAGACCATACATGATCAATCCTAGTATATAGGTTGTGGGGCGAGGAAAAGTGGGTAAATTGCCTAACCCCTAGGTGGAGTTCTTTCAAGACATCTACCCAGCCTTCTGAATTGCATAATTTGCCAATTTTCGTATCTTCTGTTGAAATGTGGGGGTGGTAAAGATCAGAAGGTGTTGAAATTGTTTGTCTATCCCAGTCCCTGTCCAGAATGCTATTGGTATCACCCCCAATGATTAAGTGGCCTTCCCCCCAGTGTGACAGAAAGCCCACCAACCTTTCAAAAAACAAGAATTGACCTGCGTTCAGAGCATAGTAAGAGACTAAAGCCATTTTCATCTCATCCATAGAAACTTTTAAAGCTACATACCTGCCCTCCGGATCTGCAAAGGTCTCTAATACCTGTAAGTGTAAAGCTTTCCTTAAATAGATTGCGACCCCTTTAGTTTTCATAGTGCTAAGCCTATTAGCCATATAGACCATCGGGTAATTCTTGTGCACAAACTTGGGGTAAGAGGTTGTTGAAAAGTGGGTTTCTTGGAGGAATAGTATATCTTTTCGGAGGGAGTTGTAATACTGTAAACGTTCCTTCTTCTCCCTGGGGAGTTAAAACCTTGAACATTATGGGATAGGATTTTCAAATCCATTGTGACTGTAAAGGCAAAATATCATACATGTATATAGAAAGGCAATCAGCCCACAAAGGCTGTCCAGCTTATACTGACTTTTGTGAAATGCGAAGACCACTTTCTTAATTAAATAAAACATCTTAACAAAATAGTAGAACATGAGAACGTAATAGTAAAGTAAAATACACAATAATTTGTGAGATAATGTCAGTGGAACAGTCCACTGTTTGGTGAGTTTCACCCCTCAGTTCCTACAGCCAGTGAGGGAAACCGGGACAAAACTGTTGGGGGGCAACAAGGTAAACCCGACGGGCTAACCCTGGAAGGGAGTGAACTACGATGGGCAAGCATAATTGTGAGTATTGGGGGCTGGCGTTCCACCCCTGTTAACTCATTAGTGTTCCATACAGTAGTCAAGGATAAGTGTGTTGGCATATTGCATTTTGTCCAGAGACCTTCTCCAACCAACTGTCATCTTAAAGCAGTCGCTTCCATTGAAGATTTGGGTGGGGAGGTAGTTATTTGGGTTATCCCAGGGAAATAAAGTGGTGGGTAACTAGTAAAATGGATATGAACGGTGCATAGCCCAACCAAGATATGTAAAAAACAAAGAACTAAGCCAATGGCTTCATCTCAGCAACCGTCCAGATTACCGTCCCAAGAATAATCATGACTCCAGGTAAGTCTGTCAAAATTCTGGAGTAGGTGATGTTTTCTGCCTTGGTGAACTCGTTGCTCTCTCCCAGATAGGGCTGACTCCACGAGGTTGAGCAGGTCTAGGTGATTTCGTTGGGCTGTCCGTGTGTCTTGGTGACAGTCCTAGGTGGGATAATAGCTCTGTTCCTAAGTGTAGAGAGCCAAATAGGTGACTTTGGCCATTGTAGGAAAAGGATACTTTTACTGGAAACAACCTTATCTTCAGCGTTTTAGTTATTGGAGCCAATGCTTTACGCTTCTGGAGCATTATGGGAGCCAGGTCCAAGTAGATTTGGAATTGAGTGCCCTGATATTCTAGGCGTTCTTTCTGACATGCGGCCTGCAGTATCGCTACTTGTGTCTGGTGGTAATGGAGATGTAATATGATGTCTCTAGGCGGGTCACCTTCTCTTAGGGGCTGCAAGGCTTGGTGAATCCGGTCGCACTCTAAACGTTCCGCAGGTAAATTAGGGACCAGTAATGTGAAAATATTATCTATGGCAGAAGAGAGATCCGTTACCGTTTCTGGGATGCCTCTTATGCACAAATTGTTGTGCCTGGATCTGTTATCTGCATCCTCAATTTTGTCCCAAACCTCTTGTAGTTGTCCTTGAAGCTCCTGAATGTCATTCTCATGAGCATCCAAGACAGTTGTAATATTGTCTACTTTGTGCTCTAAGACGTCGGTTCTTTGCCCCAAGTCATGTAGCTGTTTAGCAGTATCCGCTGATATAGTAGTCGTCATGGCCGCCAGTTCTTGATGGAGCATGGATTTAAACGTAAAGTAAGGCCGAGTCATCTGGAGGGCCTTGTGGTGAAGCTGAGAGCGCAAGTGGTTGGGAGTTGCCCTCTAGCCAGGAATCTGCTTGCGAGGCCATTGAAGCCGAAGGCTGGGAATCGGGGCCTAGTCGGGTGTGGCGCAATGCTCCTCGTGGTGTAATGAGATGAGATACGCGGGCATTTTTGTTCCGGTCTGCGCCTTCTATTTGCCAATCTGAGACCCGTTACTTCCGGGATATTTAGCCGTTCTCGACTTGCCCAATCGTGGATTAAATCTGTTATTTTCCAAGGGTTTTAGTGCCCCATCGGTACGAGCGCAATCAAGGTGCGGCCATCTTGGATCGCTGCTCACTAGCGCCATCCCCCCCCTAAACTTTCTGTTTCTAACAGAAATCAACAAATCAAAATACACTATTTCCTTAGCATTATAACAACTGGTAAAGCTAAGCTTTAAATCCTCATTATTCATTCTTTTCATGAACCTCTCAAATTGTTCCCCTGTACCTGGCCACACAAACAAAAAAAGTTCATCAATGAAACAACATGTTCTAGGCCAGGGGTCTCTTCACAGTGACCCATGTATAGGTTTGCATATGTGGGTGCAAACTGCGTCCCCATAGCTGTCCCACATTCCTGGAGCTAATACATCCCCCGAAATGTGAAATAATTGTGTGTCAACAGATATCAGATTGCCTCTATAATAAAATATTTTACTTCCCCTGTGTAGTTACTGTATCTGTTCAAAAGGTACTTAATTGCCATCATACCTTTACTGTGAGGTATAGTCGAATATAAGACTACATCGGACATACCTTATTCATACAAATCATTCAACTTCCATAGAACCTTCAATACATCCTTAGTATCTTTGAGATAGGAATCCCGCCTCTTAACTAGTGGTTGTAATAGTGGATGTATCAACTCAAATAGTCCCTCATGTAAAGAGGAGATCCCAGAAATAATGTTTCTACCCTTTGTGGGCACTTCCCCTTTGTGCACCTTCGGAGGGTGGCAAAATATTGGTGTTTGCGGATAATCAGGAACGATAACCTTACACATCCTTTCTGTAATTAAACCTACCCGTTTTCCAAAAAGGGCAATGTTTTCCAATATCTTAAAATCTTTCACAGGATTAGTTCTCAGTATCCTATACTTCTCTGTATCTGCCTCAACACAACAAGGACCCCTCCTTAATTTGCCCATTTATATGTTAAGGACATATTCATTTTAAGTTCCTTAAGCACTTGGGAGACACATCGTGATGGGGACAGGTTCTTTGGGTGAGCCACTATCAGATCAAATTGACTATTACCTGCACCCAGGGCTGGGCCAAGGTATTTTGGCACCCTAGGCAAGGGCTTCAATCAGTGCCCCCTTCCACCCTGCATTACCATTTCCCACCTTACCATTCATATTGCCCCCTGTACCTGGGCCAGTACCTATCATATTGCCCCCATTTCTACCTATGCAAACGGCAGTCAATCCCTCAGATTGCTCCCAAGCCCCCAATCTGCACCTGTGCCAGCATAAGCAAAAACATCCATCATATTGTTAGCCCCAATCTGTACCTTTGCCAGTGGCAGCCAAAAAAACCCATCATATTGCCCCTAATTTGTTCCTGTGCCAGCAGGAGCCAAAAGTCCATCATATTGCTCCAAACATCTGTGTACCTGTGCCAGCAGCCACCATATTGTTCTTATGTACCTGAGTCAGCAGCATCCGATCCCTCATATTCTCCCCCAATCTGTACCTGTGCCAGCAGCAGCCAAAATATCCACAAAATTGCCCCCAAATATGTACCTATGCCAGCAGGAGCCAAAAATCCATCATATTGCCCCCAAAATGTATCTGTGTCAGAAGCAACCAAAAATCCATCATATTGCACCTAATCATCTGTTTACCTGTGCAAGCAGCAAGATAGCAGCCAAGATATTGCCCACAAATACTTACCTGTGCCAGCAGCTGTCAAGCGGGAGGTGGGTAGTGCTTATGACCACAGTATGAATCACGGGCAAAAATAGGTGGTTTATAATATTGAAAAACTATTAAAGTTCAATCAAACTAAAAAATCCCCCTTAAAAGTGTGCCTCCCCCATGATGGCGCCATAGGCGGGCGCCTATTCTACCAACCCCTAGTTCCAGCCCTGCCTGCACCTCCTGCTTACATTAAAGATGGTGGATGGCATGGAAAATGGATTACTTCTTATCAATTTGATGATTTCAATTCCAGTGCTCAGGAAGAACCAGAAGGGATATTCTGTTGTTGGAGTCATAAGGTCTAAATTCTAATGGGACCCAAACAACGATCCCTCTAATTCCTGCTCAGCTATGTGCGCAAACATTTCTTTTGTGTGCGCATTTTAAACTTGTGTGCTCACTTTAAAAAACTGTGTGCACAGGTTAGAAAACATGCAAAATGTTGTGTTTTTCAACAAAGCTCTTTGTGCGCACCTCAATTTGTTGTGTTTGCTGATCTCAAGCTGCTGCTAAGAAAGAAAGTGCCACAAGGGGGCAGTAGGAGATCATGCAGAACATTATGTCCAGGAGTGTATTTCTGTGTTTGTCTACAGGGGTCATTTACAAATACAAATATTTAGTAATATTGCATGTTTAAACTTGCTGAACTAGATTTCATTCATGTATTTTTGACTCTGCCTCACCAAAGCTTTCTTATTTCTTTCAAAGCTTTCTCATTTCTTTGCATCCCGAGTTAAGTGCTAATTACATGTTACTATGATATTTAATTCCTAGATCATGAGGACTTTTAAAGGGGAATTAAAGTGTAAAATAGAATAAGGCTAGAAATGCTGTATTTTGTAACTAAACATAAACATGAACTTACTGCACCAGAAGCCTAATAAAACAAATGATTTATGCTTTCAAAATTGGCCACAGGGGGTCACCATCTTGTAACTTTGTTAAACATCTTCATCTGCAAGACCAAGACTGTGCACATGCTCAGTGTGGTCTGGGCTGCTTAGGGATCGTCATAAATGATCAAAAGAGCACAAGTCAAATAAGAAGTCCAGAAGCCGATACAACAAGACTGATTAATAATCAGAATATACAGACTGCACTGGGTCCTGTGTTGTCATGTAATCTAATGTGGATTTTATAGTTTTTGGATTGTTTAATACAAACTTTCTCCAACTCTGCAGAACCAGTGGCTACAGCAAAATAATCCTCCAAATAGAATCCCAGTTGATCTGTTTAAATCTGGCTCCATGATCTTTGTCCCTGCAGCTGGAGTTGGAAACAGTAAAGGGGATGTAAAGGCAAAAATAAAATCCAATACAAATCTCTACACAGTTGCCAACTGCTCTACAGGGAAACAAACAAAGCTGCTTGAGTTCTGCATGGCTGTGAAGTAAGGCGGGGGCTCCCCCTGCTGTTCATAAGTATGATTGTTTCCCTGCAGAGCAATTATGGACCGTCTGACAATTCCTATCCACAGCAGTAAATGAAGGGAGAATTTCACTGCATACAGTCAGGTTTCTTATAAAAACTGTACACATTTTTTAATTAAAGTATATTGGAGATATGTTTCTTTTTCATTAAAGGAACAAACAATGTGAAAATAAAAACAGGGTAAATAGATAGACTGTGCAAAAAATAAAAAATATATCTCTCTAACTCTGAGTTAGTCAGCGACTTGAAGGGGAGCCACATGGTACATATCTGTACAGTGAATATCTAGTATAGGTAAATCTAAAACAACTGGACTTGCTATATTAGAAATATTCACCCAGTTTTTATTTTTACACTGAACAACTCCTTTAAAGAAAGTAAAAATGGGATTTTATTTTTTTGCCTTTACGTGCCCTTTAAGGCTGAAGACCTATAGTAATTCAGTTGCTGTTCCTCCTCCTAAATCACATGGATCTAAAGCATTTGTGCTGAGCTAGGGGTATAGGTGAATAGTGTTTGCGGGTAAGGTGGGTTTAGCAGGGGCTAATAGATAGGGGGCAGCACTAACAACAGACAGGACACCTATCCCAGCTGAGCAGATTCTGCAGTGATTTCCCAATGAAGTACAAGGAAGGATCTCAGAGCCAGGTTTACAATCACTATTACACAGGACACTCGAATGAAAAGATATACATACAAACACATCGACATACTGAGAAATAAATCTGGGGGTGATTTTTGGTGATGCCCGCAACACATCTGCCACCTCCCCCCATTAAGCCCAGTCCATGTCCCATTACAAGCTAGCCACGGCCATTGCTACTCCCCTTTATAGTTATGTCTTACTGTCATTGCTATTGTTCTCTGGCTCTGACCCTTGAAATAGTGAGCCAGATCTTCTCCAAGTCTGTTAGTCAGCTAACTTCTGCTACATTGTTTAAGGAGTGAGAACCAGCAATGCACAGAATATAAACAGCCAGGCCGAGGCTGCTTTCTTTTTTACACTGCACTGTGATATTGGAGAGTTGCTCAGAATTTCTTTTTATTTCATTATGCAATGCTTTTTTGTGGAGGACTCTAAATGTGTGCAGAGCCATGTATTCTCTATAGGAAACCACGAGTCTGTGACTTTGGTGGCAACTTTATGGGACGGAGCTGTGGAGATTTTCTGCCTTTAGAACCCCCTTAAAGAGATACTGACACAGACATTAAACACTTTTTTACATCTATTATAATATTGCCTTTGAAAGTAACTTATAACTTTGCCTAATGCTGTTACATTATCTGTCTGATGCCACATGTTCCTGTGAGGGGGCTGCCATATTTGTGCAGCAGGAGTCAATTAGCATTAGAAACTCTACGTAACAGGCCAGGGTCGGAGTGGGGGGCTTGGGGACTACTGTCCAGGGCCCCCTCCGACCCCCTATTGTAATGTGCCGAGCGCAATCGGCACTCTTGCTTGAGAGGTGCCGCTCGGTGCGCCTGCATGAATGGCGCTGCACACATGGCGCTGCACAGCGCCCAAGGAAAACTTTATTTTTGTACAAGCTGATGGGGAGAGGGGACTGGCCCGGCAGGGGCCCATTAAGGGTCGGGCCCACCGGGTTTTTTTCCGGTATCCCGCCGGGCCAGTCCGACACTGTAACAGGCTGAGATGGGACAGTCAGGTTGGCAAAACAGTCAGGTTTAGGAACTTTAACTAAAATAACTTAGATAAACAAACCTCTCAGCAAAAAACGATCAACCTGATCTATAGGTAACTTTTAATGTACATTCATATTTTAAAAAGTCGTTTTTTAGTGTCAGTATCACTATATACAGTCTAGTGGAATTTATATATAGTCTAGTGGAATAGGCTCTGCAGCAGACACACTAGTTAGTGAGCTTTGCTGCACCAATAATATGTCCTGCTCAACAGCTTTTATTTTTATTTGCTCTTAGTAAATGAGGGTCTTTTTGTGATGAAAATAAATTAACGTGGCCATAGACGTAACAATTACAATCCTGTGACCACTGGATGCAGGACAATTGTTTGTTTTCATTACAGTCATTTAGAGCCCATTCGTCAGGTAGAAACATTCAAATTCAACCTGATCCGACGGTTCAACAATAAACACTGGACGATGTTCAAGCGCCTTCAAAGGCACCCAATCAAAATTTTAGGACTTGGTTGATTAGCAAACCGACCAATATCAAAGTCTTTTGCCGATATCAGTTGGCTCGTCTTCCTCCATATATGCACCGAATATCATACAAAACTTTGTTTCTTTTCTGCGTCTATAGCCACCTTTAGGGAAATTGCCCAGTAATTGACATTAGAGAGTACAAAGCATGTTCCTACTGCTGTGCCCACAAGTCCAGGTTATTAGCCCCAGCTTCTGCAGCATATAAATTACTCGTATCAAGTCCCAGGGCGAGAGGAACACAGCTGACATGTTTAATTTCAGTTCTCCCTCCTTTTCTCCCTGTAACACTGATCTATTACTCAGCACTGTACAGCCCAGTCTGGGGCTCTGCAACACGGCAATGAAAGGGTTATAGAGAAAGAAAAACATGTGGGGGTCTTGGCTTATGGTTGACCCCTGGGCTTCCAATGTGCTCCAGATGTGATGTGACTGCGCAGAGGTTAATATGGGGAGAGCCTGGGGTGGGGGGAGAGCTTGCAGCTAAGGCTGAGACTGTTAAACAAGGTCTTTCTTGTAACTTCCTCTTCTCTCACTTCCTTCTGCTCTAGTGAGACTCTCCCAGCCAGAAACCCAGCCCTGCAGCCACCGGCCAACTTCTCTTCTTCTGACTCCCAGGGACCCCAGTCTGTCCCATCCAGACAACAGCTCCTGCCTCAATCCTCATAGCATCTCCTTCTATGTGACCATTCACGGGACCCCTCCAGCACCCTAGCACCCAGCTGCCTAATAACTGTATCCTCCTACAGACCCTCCAGGCTCAGAGAGAGCTCCAGTAGGACCCCTGGTCTCCAGCACAGAGATATGAGCGGTAAGTAACACACATAAGGCTTCTACTGCTCCCAAACTAGAGTCTCCCCCTGGGTATTTGCACTTGGTTGGGTCCCATGGGGTAAAACTGTCATGTTACATAGCACGGCAGTGAAAGGGGCTATTTAATCCCAACGGGGCTCTGCACCAATGATACTGCATGGGGCGAGGAAGCCATTTGTATATTACACTGTCCAACACCCTTTCCCCTGTCATGCAATTATGAGGCATATGTTATACCCACAGACTCTTAGAATTAAATTCCACTGGTGCCTAATGTGGGCCTTATATAAAAATACAGGGGGCGATTAAGCACAGTTTCTAAAAGAAATAGTCTATATGGAATAAAGTTCTCTTATTTTATATAAAAGAAATACCCAAAGTTCAATTCGTAATAGAATATTTAGTCCAATTAGCTCCTAGGATGCTGCCACTTCGAAAACCCGGATGGTGAAACCAGGGGTAGTGTAAAAATAACATGAAATGCTCACTCCCCGTAGTATTGATAAAATGCACTTACAATGATTGCAGGCAACAATAGCGTGTAGTTGTGCAGTGGGAAGATTCAGTTGCCATCAATACGGAAAGCATTCAGAAGATTCAAATCTCAGTCCCAATGCATTTTGTCACTCTCATTGGCTTCTTCAAGGGTTAAAAATCAATATAATGCCTCTAGAATATATACTAATAAAGGCAGAAATTTGCTCTGCTTTCCCAGCTATAATCGTTTATTTTTTCAGTTATTGCAGGGATAGTGGAGCGAATTTCTGCCTTTATTAATATATATTCTAGAGACATTATATTGATTTTTAACCGATGAAGAAGTCACTGAGTGTGATGAAACGCATAATGTGGGCCTTTTTCCACTGCTAAGGGAACAATTTAGAAGTTACAAGAATAACTTCTGTACCAAGTGCAAACTACATCTCTCAGCTTTCTATTTGCAGCACGAATTCGAGAGACACGGCCATCTTGATATTGACTATAAGCTCCTTTTCTGATCGCCAGACTCTCTTTCTTGTTGTCTGTTATTGAACTGTCCCTCCCAACAGTAGCTGGCTGAGGCTGATGGGAGATTAAGTTCAAGTTTTGGTTTAGTTGTGCCGGGTTTATAAAGGAAATATAACAATATCATAGAGAACGGAGACATATGCATCTAAACACTGAATCAGGTATCTAGTACAGTAGGGACAATTAGATTGCAAGCTGCTGTGTTCAATTGTTGCTATATGTGAGCATGCACACAATGAATAGGCTGTGTATTTATATCGGGTGTAAGGGACCAAGTTTTAGGGGGGGATCACAAAAGGGGAATGTCACAGTGGTGAGAGGGTGGAAAGATGGTGACAACAGAACAACATGGCAGTAGTGGGGCATGATGGTGACAAAAGTAAAGCAAAGTGGTGACATTAGGGCAAGATGGAGACTTTAGGCCTGTGGGGAAGGAGCAATAGATGAAAAGGTCCATATTTCATACATGTTTCATTTTGGCCCAGTGGGCAATGTACCAATCACTGCAGTTACAGAGACCCGAGGACTGGGTTAAGTCCAAGGGCACCTTCTGTCTCCCTTGAGTCTCCCTTAAGCATTGCCCACAGGCTCAGTAACCCTCACTTGCATGATTGTTGCTTCCCCTCCCTGGGCTTTGGCGCTATGTGAGGAAGTGAGAGAGACAGTGCGTGAGACATCAGCAGATAATTAAGGAGGAAGCCATATTGGAGATAGCTTAAACCACGTCCCTAGTGGAGGACCACTTGTTAGTATTTTGGGTCCCCTAATTGAATGTTTTAAATGATTTTGTGGGTTAGTTACATGTAAATGGCCAATGCCCCCCTCTAGGTGGGAGTTGCAGGTTGGTTAACTGTCATATAAATCATTATAGTATTAGGCCAATGGCCCCACTGTTACTATGTTGCCACACTGTTCCTGCTTTTCCCGCCTGTTATTCTGTGGCCTCCTGCTGGGTGGTCTACTCTCTGCTTTGAGCTCCAGCATTCAGCCTGGGCCCCTTGACTCATAGCAAGGCTACAGATATAGGAAACTTTGCTGTGTGTCGGCCATAGTTCCAAGAATATCTTGACTCTCACCTAAATTAGTCCTCACCAACCTTTCAGCCTTCCTGGATTTTTTTGGAATCATATTTACTCCGCCTCAGGTTGGGCACAGCAGGGCATACCATGATTTTGATGAAAAGCCAGATTAATTGGGGGTGTATTTCACCACCATGTTACTTGTAATATATTACTTTTTTCTGATTGGCCCTCAGCAGACTTAATGACATGCCAGAGAGAGAGTGAAGTGCACAAAGCAGGCACAATCCGACATATTGTTGCACCCTGCAGTCCTGCAGCGGGTCGGGTACCTGCGGGTTGCCCGCAAAAACCAGCAGTACCCTGCTGGTTGCGGGTAGAAGTTCCCGGTGCGGGTATAGACGCAGGTCAGCGGTTCTGTGGGTTTTGCTCCTTTTTTCTGACCATGCCTACATCTAATGATGTCACTTCCAGTTTACAATGACAAGGTACATACGGGTCGGACCGTGTAGCGGGTCCAAGCGGGTAAGAATACAAGTCTGGGTTGCGGATTGCAGGTTGCAGGTTGCGGGTACGGGTTGCAAAAAATGGAACCGTGCAGGACTCTACACCCTGCCCTGCATGCAGAGACCTGCTGCCGTCCCCATGAATAAAGCCCGTCCTGCTTTTGGCAGAGCTGTATTCACAAGGGGCAGTGCCATTCAGATACACAAGTTAGGGTGCAGTGATAGACACAAGCCACAATAGGAACCAGTTACTTACTGGCTCGTGTCCTTCGATGCTGCACTTTTCATTTTGTGCCAAAATTCTGGTGTGAGGTGCAAAGTGTAGTCAGACCCTGGATGAGCACTAAGGGCCTATTGCACTTCTGTCCGGGAGTCTTTGTGAATGATGCAAATTAGAGTGAAACTGTCAGTTTGGCAAATGGTCAGTGATACTTAATGGTACAACTAATCCGAGTGACATCAATAAGGATACTGCCAGGGTGTGTGCCCTGTAACCACATTAAAATGCTGTGCAGCCCTAGCCTTAGGCTTGTTAGTATGAGAATGTGATATAATGGCTTCCAGGTTTACATCCCCTACAGAGATTGTCTGTGGTTTAATAAAATGAAGCAGTTTGGTGGTATCCAAACCAGTGGGAAATGCTTCTAGACAATAAATCCACACGCATGTGCAGCACTCGGGGTACAATACACACAGGGTGGCAACAACTGGTGGCATAAATATTTATGCCACCCAGACCCTGCACTTGGTGCAACCACCTTTGGCTGCCATCACTGCTGCAACTTTTTGGGGGTTACCTTTTTGGGTGGTTCACCTTTAAGGTAACTTTTATTATGTTATAGAACGGCCAATTCGAAGCAACTTTTAAGTCGGTTTTCATTATTTATCTTTTTCTAGTTTTATAGTTATTTGTCTTTTTCTTCTGATTCTTTGCAGCTTTCAAATGGGCATCGTTGACCCCATCTAAAAAAAAACAAATGCTCTGTAAGGCTACAAATGTATTGTTATTGTTACTTTTTATTCCTCATCTTTCTATTCAGGTCTCTCCTATTCATATTCCAGTCTCTTATTCAAATCAATGCATGGTTGCTAGGGGAATTTGGACCCTAGTTACCAAATTGCTTAAAATGCAAATTGAAGAGCTGCTGAATAAAAAGCTAAATAATGCAAAAGCCACAAATAATAAAAAATGAAAACCAATTGCAAATTGTCTCAGAATATCCCTCTCTACATCATACTAACAGTTATCTCAAAGGTGAACAACCCTTTTTTAGTGGGTACCAGCTTGTTCAGGAGGGATTGGGGCTAGTGATGTCCGGGTTGAGGTTTCCTTGACCTGCACCAGCCCCCTACCCTCCCAACCCTAACCCGGCCTGCGCCCCCCACACGGTGATGTCACAAAAGGCAGGCATGAGTCTATAAATTGTGAGTTTGGGGCTGGGAGAGCGGAAGTAAGTGCTCAACCTGAAGATTTTTTAAAGATGCCCGGCCCGAACATTCCTGACCAGCGGTAAAACCCATGGGGATTTCAATAATGGGGGAGACACGGTGCTCCAGAATAAATTGTAAATGACTCACCAAATAGAGAGTGTGGTCCGGTTGCACCAGCGTCAGACCCCCAGCTTTAGGGAGTAGTACAGCAAGGGATTTTAAAGGAGCAGGGCCGATCTACAGGAGCAGATATGATATCATGAATGCCCATATATTTTTTTTTATGATATAGCTTTTGTATAACTCTACCAAACACCTTATACATTTTTGTACAATTTTTAAAAAATTCTTTGTTCTTTTTGTGAAATCTAGCCTCTTAGAGACATATAAGAGTCGTCGTCTCTTTAAGGATTGTCTCTGTTTTTTTTTTTCTCTAATTTTCTTATTAGTGTTGTGATTGGTTATAAATGCTCATATCCTGTGGCTGACGTCAGAGCCCATGACTAAGTGCCCTAAGTGGGTGTGAAACACGTAGGGCGGATGGAGATGCAAATATAAATTTTTTAAAACTTTTTATAAAAAAAATATATATTTTTCTAACTAATTTTCTCTGGTCCTGTGGGTCCATTTGAGTGCTGGTCGGCCCTGCTTTTTCTTTACATCACTAATTGGGGCTCATTTTTTGTTAGTTTTCAAATAGGGCCACAGATTCTGAGATGGACTGGGATTAGGGTTTAGCAGTCAGAAACAAGATTTTGCTGGATTTGGAACTAGCCATCTATTGTAAACAGATGCCCAGCCCCCCAGCATCCATACTTCTCTGTATTTCTGGTGTTTTTGAGATGTGGGCACCAAACGTATTGCTCTGATCTTTTTATTTTGGTCTCATCTGAGCACATAACTTTTCCCCTCATTTCAGATGATTCTCACACATTTGACAAACACCAGATTTCCTCCCATCCGTGTCATTGTTCTGCTCTTGGTATGGGGGGGGCTGATTCTCATCAGCAGGGTTGGGTCATTATGGGAAAATAAAATAACCACAAAATATTCATCCTGCAAGGTAACAGGCTATTAAAAAAATCTTGGGGCAAAGTGGATCCCTCGCAGCAGCACAATGATCCCAAGGCAGATTAACACTGGAGGTGAATGGTCCAATCACAGCCCTGATTTCAACTCAACAATTCCATGTTTCCCAGTTTGTGGGACAATTTGGGGAAGGCCGTGTCCCATTTCAGCACAATAATACCCCATGCATAGAGCCAGGTCCCTACAGAATGGGGTTGCTGAGATGGGAAGAACTTAACCTCAACTCAACTGAACATGGATGTTACTGTCTGAGTGTAATGTAATCTGTACATGGATGTTACTGTCTGAGTGTAATGGAATCTGTACATGGATGTTACTGTCTGAGTGTAATGTAATCTGTACATGGATGTTACTGTCTGAGTGTAATGTAATCTGTACATGGATGTTACTGTCTGAGTGTAATGTAATCTGTACATGGATGTTACTGTCTGAGTGTAATGTAATCTGTACATGGATGTTACTGTCTGAGTGTAATGGTATCTGTACATGGATGTTGCTGTCTGAGTGTGATGGTATCTGTACATGGATGTTGCTGTCTGAGTGTAATGTAATCTGTACATGGATGTTGCTGTCTGAGTGTAATGGAATCTGTACATGGATGTTACTGTCTGAGTGTAATGGAATCTGTACATGGATGTTGCTGTCTGAGTGTGATGGTATCTGTACATGGATGTTACTGTCTGAGTGTAATGTAATCTGTACATGGATGTTGCTGTCTGAGTGTGATGGTATCTGTACATGGATGTTGCTGTCTGAGTGTAATGGTATCTGTACATGGATGTTACTGTCTGAGTGTAATGTAATCTGTACATGGATGTTGCTGTCTGAGTGTAATGGAATCTGTACATGGATGTTACTGTCTGAGTGTAATGGTATCTGTACATGGATGTTGCTGTCTGAGTGTGATGGTATCTGTACATGGATGTTGCTGTCTGAGTGTAATGTAATCTGTACATGGATGTTGCTGTCTGAGTGTAATGGAATCTGTACATGGATGTTACTGTCTGAGTGTAATGGAATCTGTACATGGATGTTGCTGTCTGAGTGTGATGGTATCTGTACATGGATGTTACTGTCTGAGTGTAATGTAATCTGTACATGGATGTTGCTGTCTGAGTGTGATGGTATCTGTACATGGATGTTACTGTCTGAGTGTAATGGAATCTGTACATGGATGTTGCTGTCTGAGTGTGATGGTATCTGTACATGGATGTTGCTGTCTGAGTGTAATGGTATCTGTACATGGATGTTACTGTCTGAGTGTAATGTAATCTGTACATGGATGTTGCTGTCTGAGTGTGATGGTATCTGTACATGGATGTTGCTGTCTGAGTGTGATGGAATCTGTACATGGATGTTGCTGTCTGAGTGTAATGGAATCTGTACATGGATGTTGCTGTCTGAGTGTAATGGAATCTGTACATGGATGTTACTATATGAGTGTAATGGAATCAGTACATGGATGTTGCTGTCTGAGTGTAATGGAATCTGTACATGGATGTTACTGTCTGAGTGTAATGGAATCTGTACATGGATGTTACTATCTGAGTGTAATGGAATCAGTACATGGATGTTACTTTCTGAGTGTGATTTTATCTGTACATGGATGTTACTGTCTGCGTGTGATGGTATCTGTACATGGATGTTACTGTCTGCGTGTGATGATATCTGTACATTTATATGCTGCTCCCAAATTGTGGCTGATGTGCTTGTTCCTGTTTTACCAACACAGACTTCTCTATTAACTCTTGCTGTGCCACTCATTATATACAGTCTGTCTACATGTACAGCCTGGTGCTGCCACATTAGATCCATAAGTAACTGGTCCCATAAATAACGATTCAACTCACAAGTGAACTCGCAGAATATTGTGTGAAACCCAATCACAAGCAGACACATAATGAGCTTATGATGGGCTGCTGGGAGTTGTAGTCTAACAAGAGCTGAAAGGTTGCTTTTATTTCTCAGCATAATAGTATGTAACTGTGCGCATTCTCTGGCTGGATGGTGTTGCCCTGTGGGTGCCCATGTCCCAGTAGGCATGAGAAGGGGCACGGAGCACCCAGCAGTTTAGACAAGAGACTCAGTTTGTTTTGTGTGTTACATAAAGGAAACCACAACAAGAGAGCGACTTCCTCCCCTAGAAAAACAGACTGTCGCAATCTGATTGTCACCTTGTTCTCTCTGCCTTTTTTTGTGTATTTTACGGGCGGGCGCTGCGTGTGTTGAGCTGGGCAGGAAGTGCAGACGGGCAGGAGGGCACAGCGTGGGCTGGAGGGATCATTCTCTTATATAATAATTCCATTGTTCAGCCCCTCTGTACGACTGCAGAAACCCCGGCCCCCCATTATGTGCCGACTGTCTCATACCTCCCAACATTTTGGAAATAAAAAGAGGGACAAAAAAGTTGCCACATGTAGTGCAACAATTTTTATGACCACGCCCATTTTTGTGGCCACACCCCCTAATTACCATGTTCATTTTACAGAATTTGGCAGGCTATGAAAGTTTTTTTTCAGTTATTACAGTTTTGCTAATGAAGGTGAAGTGCCCTTTAAGCTGTGAGTCTAACTTTTTCCAAGGGACCTGCTTATCTTATATTGTTACATTTACTTATTTGCTTATCTCAAAATTGTTACCAAAGTATCTTATCTGATACTGTGGCTGTTCTAGGCTCTCTGCCAAAAGCCAATTACGTTAGAAACGTTGCCTGTTCAGTGCAGAGAAAAACGGGCCTTTTCAGTACAAACAAAGGACTGCGGATTGATTCCAGTACAAATTGAGGGACTGTCCCTCTAAAAACGGTTACAGTTGGGATGTATGCTGTCTCCTCTCAGAGACATCCGAGACACCAAGGCGCAAATTCACTAAGCACCAAAGCGCCGAACGCTAGCGTCAATTCGCTAGCGTTTGGCATTTTCGGTAGTTCGCAAATTCACTAACGAACGCTGGCGTAAATTCGCTAGTGTTACTTCGCACACTTACGCCAGGCGAATTTTCGCTAGCGATGTAACTACGCAAATTCACTAACTTGCGCAGTGTACTTCACCTTTTACGCTAGACTTCCTTCGCCACCTCAGACCTGGCGAAGCGCAATAGAGTAGATAGGGATTGTTTCCAAAAAAGTCAAATTTTTTTCTAAGTCCCAAAAAACGCTGGCGTGTTTTCTACATAATGGGTGATAGGCTGAAAAAGATCGAAAAAATTTTTGGGGCTCCCCTCCTTCCCCCCTACATTTCCTGACTCATGGCAACTTACCTAGACAGTGGGCACATGTGTAGGGCAAAATACAATTTTTATTTGCTAAATTTGAAGGTTTTCTAGGCATTTGTAGTGGTGATACGTGTTCCTCCATTGAAATTTGAATTTCGCGCCGTATGTAAATGAACCATCGCTAGCGAAACTTCGCTTCGCTTGGCGAATTAACGCAAGCGCAACTTCGAAAACTTACGCTACCCCTGTGCGCAACTTCGGATTTTAGTGAATTTGCGGAGCGCTGGCGAAAAAATACGCCTGGCGAAGTGTGCGTCAACTTCGCATCTTAGTGAATTTGCCCCCAAGGCCTCAGATAAAGCACTTGGGCCCCACTAGTGAAACCTGTGTCTGTCCCATTGTACTCAGGCACCTATAAGGTTAGGTATGGTTAGTGCAGCTAAAGGGAAAGTATAAAGAGGGAGAGATGATCCTGCCCATTACAACTGGCTTCCATGCTGATTGTCACACTTTACTGCTTTATGGTGCCACAGGCTGTGAATTACAACAGGGAAATGCTTTATGGCTGGACTGTGACCGCTCAGCTGGTTCATGTCAGTAGATGGTGAATAACTTCTCACATGGGACAGATCAATGCAGTGTAGCATTACAGGCAGCGACAGGACTCCTGCTCAGGGGTATATGCCCCAGGGTACAAAGCCCTGAATAAAAGCTTAATTCTACCTTAGCTGCATGTTCTTCTACCAGAGTACAGGTATGGGATCCATTATCCGGAAACCCATTATCCAGAAAGCGCCAAATTACAGAAAGGCCGTCTCCCATAGACTCCATTTTATCCAAATAATCCAAATGTTTAAAACTGATTTCATCTTTCTCTGTAATAATGAAACAGTCGCTTGTACTTGAGCCCAACTAAGATATAATTAATCCTTATTGGAGGCAAAACCAGCCTATTGGGTTTATTTCATGTTTACATGATTTTCTAGTAGACTTAAGGTATGAAGATCCAAATTATGGAAAGATCCCTTATCCGGAAAACCCCAGGTCCTTAGCATTCTGGATAACAGGTCCAAGTTGATTCTACATAGAGCTGGCAGTCTAAAATAAAAGTGTAGAAGAAGAAACTGCAAAAATGCAGAAGGAAGCGGAGTGCCATCAATTCTTTATTTGGGTTTAGATCCCATGTGATTATACGGCCCTCACGTTGTTTCTACTAATGGAATCTTTCTATCCCTGACCCCTTGTGTCCCCATGTGCCTCTGTAGATCTGACGGAGAATCCCAATAGGAATAAAAATACATGTATGTTTGGTTGGAACTTTAGTTACCCTTTAAATGGATGCAGATGTAAGAACTGTTTCACATGGGCGGATGTTTTACAAATATGTTCTTTCTGTTCCTACAGCAATGGGCAGTTCCCTGTTAAAGGGGAACTCTACCCCATGAGTTTTATTTCTTTTGCCTAATGAATGAAAATCTAATTCTGAGCAACTCCCAATATCTGTTCATTCTTCGTTCTCACTGGGCTTAAAGGAGAACTAAATCCTGAAATTGAATGTGGCTAAAAATGGCATATTTTATATAATGACATTATTGCACCAGGCTAAAGTTTCAGCTTGTCAATAGCAGCAATGATCCAGGACTTCAAACTTGTCACAGGGGGTCACCATCTTGGAAAGTGTCTGTGACACTCACATGCTCAGTGGGCTCTGATTGGCTGTTGAGTAGCTAAGCTTAGGGCTCGTCACTAATTATCCAGCAGAAAATGAGCTTCCCTGTAATATAAGCTGATGCTACAGGTTTGCTGATTATTAAATTCTGATGCTAATTGCACTGGTTTCTGTGCTGCCATGTAGTAATTATCTGTATTAATTACTAATCAGCCTTATATTGTGACATTTCTATTCTATGTGTACTGTATATTGTGAGTGGGTCCCTAAGCTCAGTAAGTGACAGCAGCACAGAGCATGTGCAGTGAATCAGCAGAAAAGAAGATGGGGAGCTACTGGGGCATCTTTGGAGACACAGATCTTTACTGCTAAAGGGCTGTGGTTGCCTTGGGCTGGTACAGAAGCACACATCATAATGTACAACATTTCTAGCTACTTCTTTAGTTAGGCTTTAGTTCTCCTTTAGATGTGTGTAAATGTCATTGAATTCAGCTGTTTATATTGTCTGTCAGACAGGCCATACACACAGAGATCCGCTCGTTTAGAGATGTCACCTAATGATGTATCTCTCCCCGATATTCTCACCTTGAAGGGGTGATATCAGGCTGATCAGGCCCTAGGGCCCAATGATCAGATCACAACAAGAAGAATACAGGTGGGAGAATCCAACAGGATTTTTAGCCCTTTCTGATTCAGGAAAGCCCATCAGAGGGTCCCATACACTGCCCAGTAAACTGCCGACTTAATCTGTCACCAGCTTATATGGGGCCCTTTAGTCTTAAAGGGGTGCTTCACATTTAAATTAACTTTTAGTATTTTATAGAATGGCCAATTCTAAGCAACTTTTCAATTGTTCTTATTTATTTATTTTTTTTATAGTTTTTTATTTATTTGCCTTTTTTTTGGATTCTTCTCAACTGTCAAACAGGGGTCACTGACCCCATCTAAAAACAAATGCTCTGTAAAGCTATACATTTTGAAGTTATTGCTGCTTTTTATTACTCGTCTTTCTATTCAGGCCTCTGCTATTCATATTCCAGTCACTTATTCAAAGCAGTGCATGGTTGCTTTGGTAATTTGGGCCCTAGCAACCAGACGGCTGAAATTGCAAACTGGAGAGGTGTCGAATAAAAGCTACAGAACAGGCACTGAACATATAAAAGGAAAGAGAGAGAGGCTCATAGACTGTGGCAGGGAGTTGCAGTGGCACCTGAGATGTCACCTTAAGACTGGCAATGAAGGGCTTGTTCCCCTTTAAATTAACTGTTAGTATGATGTAGAGAGGGATATCCTAAGACAATTTGCAATTGGTTTTCATTTTTATTATTTGTGTTTTTTGACTTATTTATCTTTTTATTCAGCACCACTCCAGTTTGCAATTTCAGCCATCTGGTTGCTAGGGTCCAGATTCCCCTAGCAACCATGCACTGATTTGAATAAGAGACTGGAATATGAATAGGAGAGGCCTGAATAGAAAGAGGAGTAATAAAAAGTTGCAATTACAATACATTTGTAGCCTTACAGAGCGTTTGTTTTTTAGATGGGGTCAGTGACCCCCATTTGAAAGTTGGAAAGAGGCAGAAGGCAAATAATTAAAAAAACTCTAAATAATGAATGAAACCCAATTGAAAAGTTGCTTTGAATTGCCCATTCTATAATATACTAAACTTTAACCCCTTTAATAAACTCAAACTTCATCGCAAAACGAATAATTTTCGTTAAAAAAAAAAAACCTCAAAACAAGTACTGTTTTCTATTTTCTATCTTTTACCCCTTCCCTAAAATGTAAGTGTTAAAAATGAATTTGTTGCCCAGTAGGAGAGTCAGAAATGTAACTTCCTCAATGTGACAGTTTGATACATAAGTCGTTACATTTCCCAGCAGCCCCACCTTCCGTCTCCACTGTCACATACAACTCATATAATTGTTTCTGCAATTCACCGTTCACTTACATTTTAGTATCTTATAGAATGGCTAATTCTAAGCAACGTTTCTATTGGTCTTCATTTGTTAAAGTTTTTGAAGCATTTGCCTTCTTCTAGCTCTTTCCAGCTTTGAAATGGGGGTCACTGACCCCATTTAAAAAACAAATGCTCTGTAAGGCTACAAATGTATTGTTATTGTTACTTTTTATTCCTCATCTTTCTATTCAGGCCTCTCCTATTCATATTCCAGTCTCTTATTCACATAAGTGCATGGTTGCTGGGGGAATTTGGACCCTAGCAACCAGATTGCAAACTGGAGAGCTACAGAATTAAAAGCTAAATAACTGAAAAACCATAAATTATAAAAAATGAAAACCAATTGCAAATTGTCTCAGAATATCACTCTCTACATCATACTAACAGTTAATTTAAAGGTGAACAACCCCTTTAATGTATCAAACTGTAACTGTTACAGTAAATCTGTAATAAGTGAAAATGACAAGGACGGTGAAGGTAAAATGGTCCTTTAATGCAGATGATTCTGATGGTGCCACAAACAGACGTGTGACATGTATATATTTGGGTGCAGAGTGTGAAGCAGCAGAAGACTGTCAGACTAGTCTGTGCCAAGAGCTTTAGACTGGCAGATAAGGCAACTGTATCCTGTGCATTTCCACTTACAGACCTGAGCCCACTGCATGGAGCACAAACATGTCATTGTATATATATACACTTGTGCATCATGATACCCCCTCACACACACACAGAGCCAACCACCCCGGGAATTTCCATCATGTAATGTTTTGTGTGTAACAAACAAGCCGCCCTAGTGCTGACTGATTTCATACACACCGTGCCAGTCATTTACACATTCAGCCTATTCCCCTCACCAACATCAACCTTTCTGTTCTCTCAACTGCTTACATCTCACCTCTTCTCTGAACTGCTTACATCTCACCCTTTCTCTTTTCTGAACTGCTTACATCTCACCCTTTCTCTTTTCTGAACTGCTTACATCTCACCCTTTATGTTCTCCGAACAGCTTACATCTCACCCTCTCTCTTCTCTGAACTGCTTACATCTCACCCTCTCTCTTCTCTGAACTGCTTACATCTCATCCTCTCTCTTCTCTGAACTGCTTACATCTCACCTTATCTGTTCTCTGAACTCCTTACATCTCACCCTGTCTCATCTCTGAACTGCTTACATCTCACCCATTCTGTTCTCTGAACTGCTTACATCTCACCCTCTCTCTTCTCTGAACTGCTTACATCTCACCTTATCTGTTCTCTGAACTGCTTACATCTCAGCCTCTCTCTTCTCTGAACTGCTTACATCTCACCCTTTCTGTTCTCTGAACTGCTTACATCTCACCCTCTCTCTTCTCTGAACTGCTTACATCTCACCCTTTCTGTACTCTGAACTGCTTACATCTCACCCTCTCTCTTCTCTGAACTGCTTACATCTCACCCTATCTGTTCTCTGAACTTCTTACATCTCACCCTTTCTGTTCTCTGAACTGCTTACATCTCACCCTTTCTGTTCTCTGAACTGCTTACATCTCACCCTTTCTGTTCTCTGAACTGCTTACATCTCACCCTCTCTCTTCTCTGAACTGCTTACATCTCACCATTTCTGTTCTATAAACTGCTTACATCTCACCCTTTCTGTTCTCTGAACTGCTTACATCTCACCCTCTCTCTCTTCTCCGAACTGCTTACATCTCACCCTTTCTGTTCTCTGAACTGCTTACATCTCACCCTATCTGTTCTCTGAACTGCTTACATCTCACCCTATCTGTTCTCTGAACTGCTTACATCTCATCATTTCTGTTCTCTAAACTGCTTACATCTCACTCTATCTGTTCTCTGAACTGCTTACATCTCACCCTTTCTGTTCTCTGAACTGCTTACATCTCACCCTCTCTCTCTTCTCTGAACTGCTTACTTCTCATCCTTTCTGTTCTCTGAACTGCTTACATCTCACCCTTTCTGTTCTCTGAACTGCTTACATCTCACCCTCTCTCTCTTCTCTGAACTGCTTACATCTCACCCTTTCTGTTCTCTGAACTGCTTACATCTCACCCTCTCTCTCTTCTCTGAACTGCTTACATCTCACCCTTTCTGTTCTCTGAACTGCTTACATCTCACCCTATCTGTTCTCTGAACTGCTTACATCTCACCCTTTCTGTTCTCTGAACTGCTTACATCTCACCCTCTCTCTCTTCTCTGAACTGCTTACTTCTCACCCTTTCTGTTCTCTGAACTGCTTACATCTCACCATTTCTGTTCTCTGAACTGCTTACATCTCACCATTTCTGTTCTCTGAACTGCTTACATCTCACCCTTTCTGTTCTCTGAACTGCTTACTTCTCACCCTTTCTGTTCTCTGAACTGCTTACATCTCACCATTTCTGTTCTCTGAACTGCTTACATCTCATCCTCTCTCTTCTCTGAACTGCTTACATCTCACCCTTTCTGTTCTCTGAACTGCTTACATCTCACCCTTTCTGTTCTCTGAACTGCTTACATCTCACCCTTTCTGTTCTCTGAACTGCTTACATCTCACCCTCTCTCTCTTCTCTGAACTGCTTACATCTCACCCTTTCTGTTCTCTGAACTGCTTACATCTCACCCTCTCTCTCTTCTCTGAACTGCTTACATCTCACCCTTTCTGTTCTCTGAACTGCTTACATCTCACCCTATCTGTTCTCTGAACTGCTTACATCTCACCCTATCTGTTCTCTGAACTGCTTACATCTCACCCTTTCTGTTCTCTGAACTGCTTACATCTCACCCTCTCTCTCTTCTCTGAACTGCTTACTTCTCATCCTTTCTGTTCTCTGAACTGCTTACATCTCACCCTTTCTGTTCTCTGAACTGCTTACATCTCACCCTCTCTCTCTTCTCTGAACTGCTTACATCTCACCCTTTCTGTTCTCTGAACTGCTTACATCTCACCCTCTCTCTCTTCTCTGAACTGCTTACATCTCACCCTTTCTGTTCTCTGAACTGCTTACATCTCACCCTATCTGTTCTCTGAACTGCTTACATCTCACCCTTTCTGTTCTCTGAACTGCTTACATCTCACCCTCTCTCTCTTCTCTGAACTGCTTACTTCTCACCCTTTCTGTTCTCTGAACTGCTTACATCTCACCATTTCTGTTCTCTGAACTGCTTACATCTCACCATTTCTGTTCTCTGAACTGCTTACATCTCACCCTTTCTGTTCTCTGAACTGCTTACTTCTCACCCTTTCTGTTCTCTGAACTGCTTACATCTCACCATTTCTGTTCTCTGAACTGCTTACATCTCATCCTCTCTCTTCTCTGAACTGCTTACATCTCACCCTTTCTGTTCTCTGAACTGCTTACATCTCACCCTTTCTGTTCTCTGAACTGCTTACATCTCACCCTTTCTGTTCTCTGAACTGCTTACATCTCACCCTCTCTCTCTTCTCTGAACTGCTTACATCTCACCCTTTCTGTTCTCTGAACTGCTTACATCTCACCCTCTCTCTCTTCTCTGAACTGCTTACATCTCACCCTTTCTGTTCTCTGAACTGCTTACATCTCACCCTATCTGTTCTCTGAACTGCTTACATCTCACCCTTTCTGTTCTCTGAACTGCTTACATCTCACCCTCTCTCTCTTCTCTGAACTGCTTACTTCTCACCCTTTCTGTTCTCTGAACTGCTTACATCTCACCATTTCTGTTCTCTGAACTGCTTACATCTCACCATTTCTGTTCTCTGAACTGCTTACATCTCACCCTTTCTGTTCTCTGAACTGCTTACTTCTCACCCTTTCTGTTCTCTGAACTGCTTACATCTCACCATTTCTGTTCTCTGAACTGCTTACATCTCATCCTCTCTCTTCTCTGAACTGCTTACATCTCACCCTTTCTGTTCTCTGAACTGCTTACATCTCACCCTTTCTGTTCTCTGAACTGCTTACATCTCACCCTTTCTGTTCTCTGAACTGCTTACATCCCACCCTTTCCGTTCTCTGAACTGCTTACTCCTGTATTCATTTTGCAGTTCTCTTGAATATCTGTATTGTTACTTTTGTGGTGCTTAGATCAGGGCAGTGCAGCAGGGGCCTATGTGCCTGATGTGGCCCCCCAGAGAATGTGTATGGCCCCCTACAAATTTACTCACTGGCTCCAAAGACCTCTTTATTTTGTAATAGCTCAAGGCATGCTGGGAAATGAGTGGTGCCTCATACTAGAACATCTCTAGCAACGTTCCAGTGCTTCTGACAGCTGATAGGGCGTTCTGCCTGTCACTCATGATCTTTAACTTGTTCTTGGCCAAAGCAGGAAGGGCGTCTCCCCACAAGTAGCCAAGAATGACAGGAATTAAAAAAAAATAATTCTGTACTGTTTTTTGTTGCTTAATGGCCTTTCGTACTCAGCCTTTAGCGGGAGGAAGCACTCAGCTGTTTCCTGAACCTTGTAGTCTGTGTAAAAATAGACTCCCCAGCTCTGGGGGCTGCTACTTCTTTATTTGGTTCCTCTGCTCTTGCTGAGAAAATACATATACTGCACTAGATATACACAGAGTGCACTTCCACGAGCTACTCATTAGTACTACACTATGAAAGGAAGAACATTCATTTAATTTTGTAAAAGCCTGCAGCCTTGTGTCTTTATATGGTCACAGAACAACCCCTCAGTGACTTCTAATATCCTTATCATTTACAGTAGGGGGTACATTATCGCTTATAATACATGAGTGATAGTCAGAGTTCCCTGTATAACTCAGCCTGCAGCCTTGTGTCTTTATATGGTCACAGAACAACCCCTCAGTGACTTCTAATATCCTTATCATTTACAGTAGGGGGCACATTATCCCTTATAATACATGAGTGATACTCAGAGTTCCCTGTATAACTCAGCCTGCATCCTTGTGCCTTTATATGGTCACAGAACAACCCCTCAGTGACTTCTAATCTCCTTATCATTTACAGTAGGGGGTACATTATCCCTTATAATACATGAGTGATACTCAGAATTCCCTGTATAACTCAGCCTGCAGCCTTGTGCCTTTATATGGTCACAGAACAACCCCTCAGTGACTTCTAATATCCTTATCATTTACAGCAGGGGGTACATTATCCCTTATAATACACGAGTGATACTCAGAGTTCCCTGTATAACTCAGCCTGCAGCCTTATGCCTTTATATGGTCACAGTACAACCCCTCAGTGACTTCTAATATCCTTATCATTTACAGTAGGGGTACATTATCCCTTATAATACATGAGTGATACTCAGAGTTCCCTGTATAACTCAGCCTGCAGCCTTGTGCCTTTATATGGTCACAGAACAACCCCTCAGTGACTTCTAATATCCTTATCATTTACAGTAGGGGGTACATTATCCCTTATAATACATGAGTGATACTCAGAGTTCCCTGTATAACTCAGCCTGCAGTCTTGTGCCTTTATATGGTCACAGAACAACCCCTCAGTGACTTCTAATATCCTTATCATTTACAGTAGGGGGTACATTATCCCTTATAATACATGAGTGATACTCAGAGTTCCCTGTATAACTCAGCCTGCAGCCTTGTGCCTTTATATGGTCACAGAACAACCCCTCAGTGACTTCTAATATCCTTATCATTTACAGTAGGGGTACATTATCCCTTATAATACATGAGTGATACTCAGAGTTCCCTGTATAACTCAGCCTGCAGCCTTGTGCCTTTATATGGTCACAGAACAACCCCTCAGTGACTTCTAATATCCTTATCATTTACAGTAGGGGGTACATTATCCCTTATAATACATGAGTGATACTCAGAGTTCCCTGTATAACTCAGCCTGCAGCCTTGTGCCTTTATATGGTCACAGAACAACCCCTCAGTGACTTCTAATATCCTTATCATTTACAGTAGGGGGTACATTAACCCTTATAATACATGAGTGATACTCAGAGTTCCCTTTATAACTCAGCCTGCAGTCTTGTGCCTTTATATGGGGGCAGCAGAGTGATGATACTTAACTAAAATGAGGAAGGATAGAGCCTGCACGGTCTCATGAAACTTCCCTATTTGCGGCTGGCGGGAAGGAGAAAACAGTTGGATTTCTTCAGTGTTACTGACACTGCACTTGGGGAAAGTCACTGTGATGCAAGAAACTGGTGCTGGCGGGTAACGATACTGAGGTGCAAATGTCAGCATTCTGTTTCCCATCACTCCTCTAGAGTGTGTTTGTATTTATAGAGATATCTATGGCATCTGCCAATGGGGGCAGGGAATAAAAGTGCAGCGAAGGCTATTGGTCATTTCATTGTTTCTAAAAGACGTGTTATTTTTTGCAGGCTGCTGACTCCCGGTAGGACAGTATGCAGAGCATTAAGTGTGTGGTGGTGGGCGACGGAGCAGTGGGAAAGACCTGTTTACTCATCTGCTTCACAACCAACGCCTTCCCTAAGGAATACATCCCCACAGTGTTTGATAACTACAGCGCCCAGACGGCAGTTGACGGGAGGACAGTTAGCTTGAACCTGTGGGACACTGCTGGCCAGGAAGAGTATGACAGACTGCGTACACTTTCTTACCCACAGACCAACGTCTTCATCATTTGCTTTTCCATCGCCAGCCCAACCTCCTATGAGAATGTAAAGCACAAGTGGTACCCTGAGGTGGGTCACCATTGTCCCAACGTGCCCATTCTCTTGGTGGGCACCAAGAAGGATCTTAGGAACAACGCAGATGTCATAAAGAAGCTGAAAGAGCAGAACCAAATGCCCATCACTAACCATCAGGGTGGAAATCTGGCCAAGCAGATCCATGCAGTAAAGTATATGGAGTGCTCGGCGCTGAATCAAGATGGCATCAAGGAAGTGTTTGCGGATGCTGTGCGAGCTGTTCTCAACCCAACTCCCATCAAGGACAAAAAGAGCTGCTTCATTTTGTGAGCGGAAGTTTCATTCCCTCTGCTCTCAGTGCTGAGATCATTCTGGCATCTTCTAGTTCCTTCTCCTTTCTCTTGAGGTTCCACACCTCCAATGCTTACCCCCACTATTTCATTAATAACACTGGCGTGGCTTTGCCCCTGGTGGATCTACTGATGGTTTGAGGTCTTCCATCTCTGGACCAACTCTGTACTTCATCCTTAGCGAGATTAATCACCCAAATGCAGATGCCCAAGCGATGAAATGCATGTCCTCTTCAATGCAGCTACCAAATCAGGGTCTCCGATGGTGGGACTTCTATAATCTGGTGATATACTGAGATTCTATTTATAATGGTTTTTACTCAAAAGCCATTGAGAAAAATGTCTCAGCTATTGGGTTCCTCCACCATATGCCATGGGTTTGCTGTGGTGTGCTGGATCTACTGATGGTTTCAGATCTTCTGTCTCACGCTTTACTTCATCCTTATTGACCTCACTCATCCAAGTGCATTTGCTCCTTTGTGCAGCTACCGTATCAGCTTCTCCTTTGGTGGGACTCCTACATTCTGGTGATATACTGGGATATTCTTTTTACCACAGCCATGAAGAAAGTGCCTCAACTGTTGGTTTTCTCCACCACATGAATTCAAGTTCTAGATCAGTCAGCCCTGTACTGATGTTGGGTTAATACCCCCCGTATGGCTTCTATATCTTGGTACTGCACCCCAAAGTCATTATTTGTAACAGTTGTTTATATAAAACAGTATGGCTTTATCTAGGTGATTGGAAAGGGAACATGGATGGCTTCCTATTGATCTCTGTTGATTTTGTTAATTCTAAAGAATTATGGCCACTGTTTACAGACATAACAGGAAAAATGGTTAAAGGGGAACTACACCTGTGTTCAGCATGGACCTAATAACTAGAGTTTGTAATGGGAATGTGCCATATCTGATAACTGTTTTACTGTCAGCCTTAATACCACCCCCAAATCCAACAGCTACTTGTGTCTTGGACTTAAGGTGGCCATACACAGGCAGATTAAAGCTGCTATCGGTCCTTTAGATCAATTCGGCAGTTTATCTGCCTATGTGTGGGGGCTTCCGACGGGTCCCTCCGATCGATAACAGGCCAAAAATCAAGATATTTGATTTTTTTTTTGATCGAGGACCGTATCAGCTAGTTGGTGTGGTCCTACGATCCTTTGTGCCCATTTGCTTCATTATCATCTGATTGTTCCGCCCTAGGGCCAAACATTCAGATTAACCCATTGTCTCCCTGCCATTAGAAGGCATATCGAGTGAATCGAATAGTGTACGGCCACCTTTACAGATTAGGAGGAGTTTCTTGTACAGCGGGTTTCATTGTGAATGGAAGTTCAAACAGCTTCTTCCTACAACTGCTCTAAAGAACCTTGGAGGCTGGATTAAGTGTAAAATTAGTTCTTTAATTACTATTTAGCTCTAACGACTACAAAATAATGCGTAACAAACGATAATGCTATTTCCCACATGTTGAGCACAGGTGTATATTGCCACTTTTATTTCTGAAAATCGATGTAACCCCCAGGGGCCAATTTCCCGAATATTAAATTTTATTTAAAAATGCCTAATTCTGGCTGTAAGTGAACCCTGAAAGTTGGGTCCTGGGATATCTAATGGTTTTATTGTTAAAGCTTCCAGTTAGAGCAACCATTCAGGATTACGTCACTCGGGGGGGGGGGTTCCTCAGGGGCTGTCCTTATACTCAGGTCCTCTAATAACTGTTACAATGTATGTGATATCTTAGCAAGTCACTGATTCTTATTTACAGGTTTTTCATCCCAACTACACTGCTATTTTAACACTCACTTGTATCATCGCATCTTGGCCACGCCCAGGAGGAGCCAATAACACTGACAAACATCTGGAAGAAATAAGAAAACATATACTAGCAGCACATTAGAACGAGGAATTGTAGGGGGAGGGGCTAACAAATAGGGTGTCAGTTCCTTTTGTGGGTGATCACAAGAGCTCTCCATTGAGCAATGAACGTGAGAATCTTGGAGGAACAGTGTTTGCACCTCGTTATGAGCAAGGGTGGAAATATGCAAACGTGGCTGATTAGTCAGAAGATTATTTATAGCAAATTTCTAAATTCTCTTCTTGCCAATGACCAGCCAATCAGAGGAAACGCCCAGCTCTTATTGTCACACATAAGCAGCAGATTTCCTGTTTGTTCCTGAGGGGCCCTCCAGCTGTCAGGTGATTTGTTGGAGTTGAGTTCAGCTTGTGCAGCTCCATATTTGATCCCAGAATTCCTTGTGGGGGTCATACATATTCATGCCGGGGCCAAGTCTCTGCACTCCATTGGCCAGTTTGGTGTTGTGCATGATTCCCGAGGAGACGTGGTCGCAGTGCAGGGGCCGACCCCAGGGAGCAGATATCTCTGAATATGGTTTAATCTTATTGGCCGAGGTTCCAAATAAACGAGTCTGTGTGGTTGGGATCCGTGTGTTAATTGCCTTTCACCTACTAATGATCAAGTGTCCCATTAACCCTGTAATTGCTGGGATACAGCAGCGAGATGGACCCGTGTGCTCGCTCCTGCTGTATGGCAGCTCCACTGCTCTGGCTTTTTTATTGTGTGTTGTGAAAGTAACAGATTTTTGTGATGTAACTGCCTGTGAGAAATGTTTTATACCCGCAGAACTGTGCCCTCGGGCGGCCAATAAAATCTTTTATATGCTTTCCTTCTTGTCATTTACTCATAAGACCCGGTGTTGATCAGAAGAACCTACAGTACAAGCCTATCACTTACATGGGCCCAACAATATACATTTACTTTTCCTATACAAGATTGCTGGGACTGCTTTACTAGAGCTGCGAGAGTGGGAGAGATGAGAAAGTGCAAACAAAACCATGTTTTAAATATATATAGATCAGATCAGTCAGTGCCTCCTCATTCCTGTGCTGATGATTAAATCTCCTTTCCTCCCCATCAATGAATCCCTCATTCTTCTCTCTTGGAAGAGAATCCCATAAATTCCCTTACTCAGGTGTCTGTTGTGCTGGGCATTCACCAGGGAGGGAATACATCTGATTTGTGGAGTGAACCCTAAGCCAGTATTAGAGGGCTGTCAGGCTGCTGGAAGGTACCTCCATATAATATTAGGGGACACCTATTTAAGTGCAGGTCAATAACACAGGGTCCTTGGGGCCAGACTAGTAATCTGTATCACACCAAGGCTCTATGGGTTCCACCCCAACCCCCATGTGTTGCACTTCCTCATACACAGAAAAGGGAAGTAGAAGTGCAAAGAGCATTGCAGAACTAATGTGTTTCTGCTTGTTTCATCAGTAGTGTGAACCAACTGTTCATGGTGTCAGCGAGTGAGGCATTTTACTTTCCTTCATGGGGGATTCCATGTTTCCTATCATCACAGCAAGCCCACCCTGACACATGGTGAGATGGAGACAGTAGGACAATATGGAGACAGTAGGACAAGATGGAGACAGTAGGACAAGATGGAGACAGTAGGACAAGATGGAGACAGTAAGATCAGATGGAGACAGTAGGACAATATGGAGACAGTAGGACAAGATGGAGACAGTAAGACAAGATGTAAACAGTAGGACAAGATGGAGACAGTAAGACAAGATGGAGACAGTAAGACAAGATGGAGACAGTAGGACAAGATGGAGACAGTAAGACAAGATGGAGACAGTAGGACAAGATATAGACAGGAAAAGTTAGAGACAGTAGGACAAGAAGAAGACAGTAGGACAAGAGGGAGACAGTAGGACAAGTTTGAGAAGGTAGGAAAAGATATAGACAGGAAAAGTTAGAGACAGTAGGACAAGAATAAGACAGTAGGACAAGACGGAGACAGTAGGACAAGATGGAGAAGGTAGGAAAAGATATAGACAGGAAAAGTTAGAGACAGTAGGACAAGAAGAAGACAGTAGGACAAGAGGGAGACAGTAGGACAAGAGGGAGAAGGTAGGAAAAGATATAGACAGGACAAGATAGAGACAGTAGGGCAAGATGTAGACAGTAGGGCAAGATGGAGACAGTAGGGCAAGATGGAGACAGTAGGACAAGATAGAGACAGTAGGGCAAGATAGAGACAGTAGGGCAAGATGGAGACAGTTGGACAAGATGGAGACAGACAGTAGGGCAAGATGGAGACAGTAGGGCAAGATGGAGACAGTTGGACAAGATGGAGACAGACAGTAGGGCAAGATGGAGACAGTAGGACAGATGGAGACAGTAGGGCAAGATGGAGACAGTAGGGACTGCGGACCTGGTCAGTGGAGGGGGGATTGTGTGTTCATAAACTTGTTTGTATAAAAAACCTAAACAATTAGTCATACATTTCTATTCCTCCCAGTGGCCCCAGGTTTAGGGAGACTGTAACGTGAGACATGAGAGAAGGCTGGTTTCTGATCCCAGATCTGGGTGCTGGGTGCATGCGCTGGGGACCTAATCACCAGGATCAGAGGCACCAGATCTCACGTTCTCTGATAATTGAGCTAAAAGCTGCAAGGCACCGGCCAAAACCCCCCCCCCCCAGATCATAGAGAGGTGCTCAAAATTCAGGGGAAATAATATTCTCACACCAACTGGGCTAGAGCTATAGGGTGCTATACTTGCACCCATACAAGTTCCTCACAGTATACTGACTGCACCTACTATGACAAACTGGGTGCCACTGGGCGCACATGCACAATACTGGCCCGTGGAGGCATTAAATAGCCTCAAGGCCCCTGAACTGGCCGATACCATGAAGTGCTTAGAGGAAAAGCAGAATAAAGAGACATGACTTGGCACAGACTCTTGTACCACTGCCTGTCACTCTCCCAACCCCTCCCAGTATCTGCTCCCTGCCCCAACTGCATGCAAATCCCCCCCCCCCCAATATAGCTGTCCCCTCTGCTCAAACAGGAGCCCCATTGTCTCGGGTGCACATCCTCCTATTTTACTAACAAATTCCCCATTGATGGGGCTGCAGAGTGGAAGTGAAATGGGGGGCACGGCCTCTGTGCTGGGGAAAGGTTAACCCTTTCAGCCCTGCATCATTAGAGCCATGACTCCTTACTCTCTCTATTCCCTTAGCTCCTTATTTTCTCTTACATTGCAGGTGACCATTTCTGTGAGTATTGATAAGCTTTCTTACAGATATAGAGGGGAATTCACAAAAGTGCTGATATTGAGTCATAAAAGTGGAGATAAAAGTGTCGGATTTGCCACCAAATTCACAAACCTCTATCTCCTCTTTTGTGAATTTGTCTTTTAAAATTTTGAGCCTTTAGCTCCTACTACACCTGTCAGTCAGCTATCAAATTGGCATTTCGTATTTGACCTAGGAAAATTCTACATCATTTTTTTTAGTATAACCTGCAATTTCTAAATCTGCCTACGTGTTTGTGTAATTACACTTCTGTAACAAGATATAAGGGTCTAAATACAAGAAATGCTATTTTGCATAATATTGGGATTTGTATCAGAAATATGGAGACGGTAGGACGAGATGGAGACAGTAGGGCAAGATGGAGACAGTAGGATAAGATGGAGACAGTAGGATAAGATGGAGACAGTAAGACAAGAGGGAGACAATAGGACAAGATGGAGACAGTAGGACGAGATGGAGACAGTAGGACAAGATAGAGACAGAAGGACAAGATGGAGACAGTAGGACGAGATGGAGACAGTAGGACAAGATGGAGATAGTAGGATAAGATGGAGACAGTAGGACAAGATGGAGACAGTAGGATGAGATGGAGACAGTAGGACAAGATGGAGACAGTAGGATGAGATGGAGACAGTAGGACAAGATGGAGACAGTAGGACGAGATGGAGATAGTAGGACAAGATGGAGACAGTAGGATGAGATGTAGACAGTAGGACAAGATGGAGACAGTAGGACAAGATGGAGACAGTAGGACTAGATGGAGTCAGTAGGACGAGATGGAGACAGTAGGACAAGATGGAGACAGTAGGGCAGCATGGAAACCATAGATGATGGCGACCATATGAAAAGATGGAGACAGTAGGACAAGATGGAGACAGTAGGACAAGATGGAGACGGTAGAGTAAGATGGAGACAGTAGGACAAGATGGAGACAGTAGAACAAGATGAAGACAGTAGAGCAAGATGGAGACAGTAGGACAAGAGGGAAACAATAGACCAAGATGGAGACAGTAGGGCAAGATGGAGACGGTAGGACAAGATGGAGACAGTAGAGTAAGATGGAGACAGTAGGACAAGATGGAGACAGTAGAGCAAGATGGAGACAGGAGGACAAGATGGAGACAGTAGGACAAGATAGAGACAGTAGTGCAAGACAGAAACTTGTGCCCTGACTAATAATCCCTATTAATATGATAATAATTCCCCAATGGGAGAGGTGTGAAATGAAGATTGGTTGAACCAAAACAGAGCAGATCATATTAGAATTGATCTGACACACGGGGAAGAGTTTTACTGAGCTTTACTCCATTTTTAAAATGTCGGGAGAAAAATGTCATTTTAATTTCATTTGAAAATTCATAAATTCACTAAAAAATGAAAAGTGTCGGTTGAGTGGGAATTTAGGCGGATTTCCGTCTGTGAATATGGAGAAAGTATTTTACACCAGTTTACCACCACTTTTACTTCAAAAATGTGAATTCCCCCCACACAGTCCCAGTGCAGGGTATATAGAGACTTGCCCCTTGGTCTGTTCCTGGGTTCCCTGCCCCATGGTGAGTAACATCCCCGCCCCAAAGAGATTTGACTTCTTGTTCTGCTGCCCCCCATGTACCCCATATGCTCCCATGGTTCTGCCCCTTAGCCCCTGTCTGTGCAAGTCATTATTATTTGGGTCTCATTCTGCTTGTTCCACCCGTTTCACTTCTGTCCCTGATTGGCTGCAGCTTCTCCTGCTCATTCCAGCAGTTGGTTTTGGAATGTGTCCCTTTCAGCCGACCCCTGGCACAGAATTGTCTGAGCTCTGAAGCCGTGCCAGCCTGGGCATCACACACACACACTGGGCTTCCTATTCATTCCAACACATTACACTCACTAGTGCTGACTATGCCAAGGGACCCTGCAGAGACGGGCAGTGCCAGGCAATAGGTGCCTTTATATTTGCTTTTTATGCACTGGGGGTTCTCACCACAACATCAAACCTCTTTCCATGCCACCCTGGCACTGATCCAAGAAACAGACGTGGGCTCATAACAGCAGCACAGTGCCAGGCACACAAATAAGTATTAGTCCAGAATGAGTTCCTAGCAGGCACAAATAAGTGTAAGTGGGTGATGCCCCCTGGTGGTGTGGGTGGCACCTGAACAATGGCAGTTTGGGGATTTTCTGCTTGATTTCAAGATCAGGTTGAGATTAGTCTCTTTACTCCGCGGTGACACCAATGTCTCATTTACTCACACTCACCCTCCCACACTCCATCAAACAATATGCTGTATAAATTGTAATTCAACGAATGTTATTTATTTATTAACCTGCAGCAAATGTGCTAAACAATATGTAGGTCATATCAGTAAAAGAACGTATATTCTGTATATTAGGTATTAAAGGAAATAGCGGCACTAATGTATCTGAGCATTTTTTTGATTGTTCTAAGGGCAATGTAACCTTCCTCTCTGTGATAGGTATTGAAAAGGTTATTGTAGGTCCTAGGGTAGTCAATCTATCCAGACTCTTGAGCAAAAAAAGAGGCGAAGTGGATCTTTATGTTGAAAACAAGACAGCCTCAGGGTCTGAACTACGCCTTTAATGTGTCTTGTTATTACGATGAAGTCGATGTAATTGTAATGGAGTTTGCAATATATTCTGTCACTATGAACGTCTCACTAATGATTTGTTGTATAAACTAGGGATGCACCGAATCCAGGATTCGGCCTTTTTCATCATGATTCTGATTCGGCCGAACCGAATCCGAATCCTAATTTGCATATGCAAATTAGGGGCGGGAAGGAAATTGTGTGAATTTTTGTCAGAAAACAAGGAAGTAGAAAATGTGTTTCCCTTCCCGCCCCTAATTTGTTCGGATTCGGTTTGGTATTCGGCCGAATCTTTCGCGAGGGATTCGGGGGTTCGGCCGAATCCAAAAAAGTGGATTCGGTGCATCCCTAGTATAAACATTATAGATACAATACATCATATTATTGTATGAACATGTATATATATATATATATATATATATATATATATATATATATTTATATTTACAGTATACTGTATTGTATAGGGTGTGTGTCCTTGGATGCTTTTTTCCTAGTTGTACATTGTTTTTAATGCCCCTCCCCTTCATTGGTTAATTGATGTGTTTTGGTGATTGGCGGGTCTGGGGTATATACTTCACATACCGGTCTGCCTTCTGTTTAAGCTTATGATTAAGTGCAGGACGGCACGAAACGCGTAAGGCTCTGTATTGATCTACTTTTTGCCCTAAGACTAATGTTTTCAGTTTTTTTTACAAGCCATTTTGTGGGATCTGTGAGTGCCTGCCGTTTTCTCTTTTGGTTTTCATCCTCCCAGTTCCTACAATCTGTCGGGCCAGACAGAAGCACTGGGAACCAGTTATCCCCATTATTGCCCCTGGGAAAGGTCACTGGCTAATGTGTTTCCCGTCAAGAAAAGGGGGGGGTGAGTTTGTAATGGGAACATGTGCCTGAGCTGTTACCCGGAGCATTACAGAGCCTCTTGGATAGGGGCAAATAGGGGCTAATATCACCCCCTTCTGACAGCACAGTGGTAGATCTATATGGCACTCTATGTTCCCCCAATACAATGTTGAAGTAGTCGGCTCCAATCCACCCAGTAAATGATGTCGGGAATTTTCTCTACAGATTGTGTCAGAAACCTTCCCTACTGGCTCCTCCCATTCATTGCAATACGGGCGTTACAGCCAATGGCAGGGTTGGTACCGGGCACCTGTCTGGGTGAATATACGGGCAGAGGAGATTTCCCATGAACCTTCAGCCTGGGGTCTGTCTCTGCATTTACTGTTCTCTCTCCTCTCTGGGGGGCAAAACTGCCCCCGACAAGTTGAAGGAGACAAAGGGGATAAGTCCTGCAGGCAATAATGAATATATATATATATATATATATATATATATATATATATATATATATATATATATACACATACAAATGGTACTGCTTTTACTTAATAAAATCTGAAAAGGGGTCTCTGAATAGTAGAGTGTAGAGTAGAGCACAGGGAGAAGATAAACCAAAAACACAATGGAGCAGGCACTCGGCCTATGACTATGAATTGTTTGCAACATGAAACGCGTAAGGCTGTGTGACATAATAAACTTTTTTTACTTTGCTTCAACTGCCTGGTGCTTTAAAAATCTTTAAAAATGTCCCCTTTATTGGAGCTCCCTGTAGATCTGCTTTGGTCCCTGTTTAAAATGGGCATGTCCTGTCGGTCTCTGCCAGAAACACAGTAGGAGGGGGACAGCCAATCGCATCCCTCGGTCACACAAGTGTAACGTTATTCTGGGCTATTTTAGGCATATAAAGGTTAATTTCCAGCTAATTACAGTAGAACAAGAGTTACACTGGACTCTAAAGGTGACCATAGACATTACAATTAGGAACACATGTTTTCAGGAAAGATCGTTTGTTTCAATACACACGTGTAGAGCTGAATGGTCAGATAAACATATAGAAACAAATATAATTCTACCTGTATCTGACGATTCAGCACTAACAATGGCCCATGTTTGGGTCCCTTCAAAGGCTCCTGATCTAAATTTTCCAACCGGTCCAATGACTGGTGGCGTAATTTTATTTAATATTCCACACAAAGACGCCATGACCCTGTGACGGTTGGTACCCTGAATCTAGAACCAATGGCAAGCACCCTGGTCTCGGCTCGTGCTTCTGCTTGTAGCAGCCGCCTTTGGCCTCGGGAGGAGCCCTCAGCTAATCAGATGCCGCCAGGTCTTAAAACGAGAGGTGCAAGGTGAGGGGTTCTAAACAAACGAAGGGGTACAACTGTAAGCACAGATTAGCTTAAGGGCTCTTACAGACGAGCGTTTTTACCTGCGCTCCCCTGCGTTCCGTTTCTCTGCGTTCAGCCGCAGGGGAGCGAAGGGATAGATGCATTACATTTTTTCCAATGGGGCTGTACTCACACAGGCTCGTGTAGGCGCCGAACGCAGGAAAAATGCAGCATGTTGCGTCTCAACCTGCGTTCAGCACCTACACGCGCCCGTGTGAGTACAGCCCCATTGGAAAAAATGTAATGCGTCTATCCCTGCGCTCCCCTGCGGCTGAACGCAGAAAAACGGAATGCAGGGGAGCGCAGGTAAAAACGCTCGTCTGTAAGAGCCCTAAAGCTCAGAAGTACCAGGAACAAACTCCTATCACAGGCAGTGTGAAAATCCAAACTGTGCCTTTAAGTACTTTTAAATTTTGCGCCACTGCACGCTGACGTATAGACGCCTGCGCGAATGTGCCTATAAGAAGGACAGCCCTTAGGATTCACGCCGCAGAAGGGGAGGCAGCTTGTGGCGGGCGTACCTGCCGTCCCCCCACTGGACCACCAGGGTGAGTTTTTATTACAGACCCATTAGGTTTTTTCACTGGCCAAATAGAAGAATTATTTGATGAAGAACACTTTTTAATTATCCCTTGGCTTTCCAATTGATCTAGAACTTGACCAACGGATTCTGTAGCTTCAGTTGCTAGGCGATATTGCCTTTGAGGAAGTGGATCTTTTAAACTTCCTTTTAAAACCCCACAATTATTTTTATGTTGAGCCCATATTTTAGGGTACTCTCTAACCAATCTGGTTAATGAAGCATTACCTCCAGTATCTGGCCACACCCTGTCTTCTGAAATCTGAGATATGGATGTTACTGGACTTAGTGAGGATTCAGCCAAAAGTACAGGCTTCCTCCCTCTTGTTTCTCTCCATAGCACATTGTTACACAAATCCACAATCATTCCTTCTGATCTCATCACCTCTGCACCAAGTATAGTGCCTTCTGTATTTTGTGTTTGCCAGATGGGAATTTCTTTATTCCAATTAGCACCTAGTGTTAAAGGAGAAGTAAACCTTTAAAATAAGTGAATGTAAAATTGATGAGATGAAATTCTAAGCACTTTTGTCATTTACATTCATTACTTATTTTGTTTTTATTCCAAGATATTAAGGGATACACGTGCTGTTAATATGAATGAATTTTGTTACAACAGCGCCACCTGCTGGTCAGTTTCCCACCAGTCTGACCACCAAGTAGTCAAGGAAGTTGTCAGGAGAAAGAAAGAGGCTGATGTTCTTCTGCTTAGGAATAAAATTAGAAACCTTTCTCAAATCTTTCCTAAGCAGAAGAACATCAGAGCAGCCTCTTTCTTTCTCCTGACAACTTCCTTGACTACTTGGTGGTCAGACTGGTGGGAAACTGACCAGCAGGTGGCGCTGTTGTAACAAAATTCCTTCATATTAAAAGCACATGTATCCCTTAATATCTTGGAATAAAAACAAAATAAATAATGAATGTAAATTACAAAAGTGCTTAGAACAGCAATCTCATCAATTTTACATTCACTTATTTTAAAGGTTTACTTATCCTTTAAGGATACTTCTGGAATAAGAAAAGCTCTAGACTGGGAGCCCCCAAGTCCTACCAGGAAAGTATGTTTTGCTCCATCTGGAGGAGAAAGTGGTAAATCTGTTAAAGTTACTGATGCCCCAGTATCAAGAAGAAGTTTGGTGGGATAACCACCTACAATCCCATTAATATTGGGGCGTCCAAAATGGTCCCTGTGAGTATTACAAATGGGAACCATCTCAATGGGGGACAGTGACTGTTAATCAGAAGGTGATGTGAGAGGGGGTTTATCCCTGTGGTACTCCTGAACTCGTACCTCTCCTTCAACATTCATTATTTTAAGTGCCTCCTGTGCAGGCGCATACAAATGAACACTAGGCCTTCCAGTAAAACGATTCCTTTGTTCCCTTGTGTTAGGGCTGTACTCCTGGCCTGTTTTTCCTAGTGTGTGCCTGCCACTGTACACTCTCGGGAGTGTAGGACTGTGATTTAATATCCTTCCCTCAGGCTTTCTACAATCCTGAATTAACTTTCTACAGTCCTTAAGCCTATGTTCAAACTTTTTGCAATAGTGACATTTGCCCTTGAAGAAAATATCACCATTAGGGCTCTTACTCACTGGCGTTCTGACCTGCGCTCCCCTGCGTTCCGTTTTTTGGCATTCAGCTGCAGGGGAGCGCAGGAATAGACGAATGTCATTATTTCAAATGGGGCTGTACTCACTCAGGCGCATGTAGGTGCCGAACGCAGGAAAAATGCAGCATGTTGCGTCTCAACCTGCGTTCGGCGCCTACACGCGTCTGAGTGAGTACAGCCCCATTTGAAATAATGACATGTGTCTATTCCTGCGCTCCCCTGCGGCTGAACGCCAAAAAACGGAACGCAGGGGAGCGCAGGTCAGAACACCAGTGAGTAAGAGCCCTTATACTTTCCTTCTTTGGTAGCCACAACAGCAATTCTGCGAGCTCCTGTCATCCCTTTCTTTAAAAGACTCTGAAGTGCTTTCCCGATTACAGATAAAACACCATCTACTGTATCCTTTTCTTCTGCCATTATTTGTTTCTCTCCAGTTACCAACTTACACACAGCTCTTCAGCTGGCCGTAGACGCAAAGATCCGATCGTACGAATCAAAGTACAACTGGACTTCCCCATCTCCCGACCTGCCACTCACCATTCCGATCAAATAAAGTAGTAAAAGAACAGATGAGCCGATGTTCTGCCCAGTGGCGTAACTACCGGGGGAGCAGGGGGTGCGATTGGGCCAGGGCCCGCACCCCCTCAGGGCCCCCGGCAGCTCACACGCCATGAATTGCAGGCATACGGAGGGGGGCGGGGTCGGCTGCACGGCCCGCCCACCCCCTCTAGTTACGTCGCTGTTCTGCCCTTTGCTGCCTCAGCGTACCTCTCCCTCTTCTTTGACGATCGTCGATCTGCCTGCGTCTCTCTCCTCCCTGTTCAGCTCCCCCCTCCTTCTCCAGTCACGCAGCATGCTCCTTCTGTCCCTCCCACACCCTGTCATTCTTCAGTCTCGCTCTGTCTGCCCCTCCCACCTACATCTCTCTCCAGCCTTGTGCCCTCATTCTCCAATCTGTTTCACTCCCTCTATCCCTCTCCATTCATCTCAAGTGTTGCTCACCCCCTACATCTTCCATCCTCCGTGTCCTCTTTCCCCTTATGCCACAACCTGCAGCAATACAACATGCTCAAGAGTCAATATAAGGGTAATGGTGGCCATAGACACACAGATCCGATCGTACGAATCGAGGATTCGTACGATTTTCGGATCGTGTGTGGCATGTGCCGACTTCTTTCGTCCGGCGGAGATCGGTCGTTTGGTCGATCGGTCAGGTTTGATTTTGACCCGACCGATCCCGCCGGAGCTCATGGCACATCGTAATCTGATCGTTCGGCCGTACGGCCGAACAATCAGATTACCCCCGATATAGCCATGCCTGTTAATGGCATATCGGGGAAAGATCCGCTCGTTTGGCAACATCGCCAAACGAGCGGATCTTTGCATCTATGGCCACCTTTAGTGTGGCATTGTGTACAATAATATAAATCAGAGGCAAAGAACTTCTTACTTATTTACTTCTTACTTATTTATAATGAATAATGCACCCCCTACCAAAATTTATAAAGATATTGGAAGTCACTTTGGAGTTATGTGACCTGTATAAAAGCCTGCGGCCTTGTGCTTTTATATGGTTGCGTAACTCCTCAGTGACTTCTAATTTCTTTATAAATTACAGTAGGGGGTGCATTATCCACTATATATATATATATATATCCTGAAAATTGACATTATAATACATGAGAGATACTTGTATCATATACTGTATATCTCATATCTCAGCCTGCAGCCTTGTGCCTTTATATGGTCACAGAACTCCTCAGTGACTTCTAATATCCTTATCATTTACAGTAGGGGGTACATTATCCCTTATAATACATGAGTGATACTCAGAGTTCCCTGTATAACTCAGCCTGCAGCCTTGTGTCTTTATATGGTCACAGAACAACCCCTCAGTGACTTCTAATATCCTTATCATTTACAGTAGGGGGTACATTATCCCTTATAATACATGAGTGATACTCAGAGTTCCCTGTATAACTCAGCCTGCAGCCTTGTGCCTTTATATGGTCACAGAACAACCCCTCAGTGACTTCTAATATCCTAATCATTTACAGTAGGGGGTACATTATCCCTTATAATACATGAGTGATACTCAGAGTTCCCTGTTTAACTCAGCCTTGTGCCTTGTGCCTTTATATGGTCACAGAACAACCCCTCAGTGACTTCTAAGATCCTTATCATTTACAGTAGGGGTACATTATCCCTTATAATACATGAGTGATACTCAGAGTTCCCTGTATAACTCAGCCTGCAGCCTTGTGCCTTTATATGGTCACAGAACCCCACAGTGACTCCTAATATTCTTATCATTTACAGTAGGGGGCACATTATCCCTTATATCATTATAATACAGTGAAACCTCAATTTTACATGTCCTTTTTACATGTAACTTTTAGTATGTTATATAATGGCAAATTCTAAGAAGCTTTTCAATTGGTCTTCATTATTTATTTTTATTGTGTTTGAATTATTTTCCTTCCTCTTCTATATCTTTCCAGCTTTTAAATGGGGGTTATTGACCCCATCTAAAAACAAATACTACTTTTTAAAGACTTATTTGTGTGTTTAGACACTCTTCAATTCATATTTAAGTCTCTTATTCAAATCAGTGCATGGTTCCTAGGGGAATTTGGACCTAACAACCAGATTGCTGAAATTGCAAACTGGAGAGCTGCTGAATAAAAAGCTAAATAACTCAAAAACCAACAAATAAAATAAAAACCAATTGCAAATTGTCTCAGAATATCCCTCTCTACATCATACTGTTACTCATAGGTGAACAATCCCTTTAGGGGGGCCCAGTTGTAAATTTCTGTACCGGGGCCCTTAGGGGTCTAGTTACACCACTGGTTCTGCCCCTGACAGCAATCGTACGAAAGTTATGTCCGACCAAAGCTGGTGACAGTCTCCCTCTCGTATGATCGGCAATACACGCACAGATATTATCAGCAGCCGACAGAAATCTTTTAACCTGTCCGAACGACCAAACAACCGATCTCCGCTGGACAATCCTGGACTGGGAGCAGGGCCGCCATCAGAGGGGGACAGGGGGGACAAGCGTACCGGGCCCGGGCATGAAGGGGGGCCCGGCAGCGCTGCATTTTTTGAAGATCCGGGCCCCCCTTACGAGCGCCCGAGCCGTACGTCTTGCCTCTGTGCTGCCGAATGCGGAAGTGCCGAAAAGCCGAAGCCGATGCGCCGAAAAAACCCGAAGTCACGGAAAAAGCCGAAGTCACGAAGCGCCGAAAAGACCCGAAGTCACGAAAACAGCCGAAGCCGAAGTCCTGAAGCGGTGAAAAGACCCGAAGTCACGAAAGGAGGTGAAGTTGAAGTACTGAAGCCGTGAGTTCAATTCTACTGAACACCAGTTTGTGTATTTTTTTTTTTTTTTAATCTCCTGGCCACCAATGTAGTATTTTAATATTCTATAGGCCCCTGCAACCAATCTTTTTTTTTAAAACATGTTTTTTGGGGCCCCAATTTTTTTTTTAACTCGTAAGGGGCCCCTGACGCCAATGGTTTTTTTTTTTTTCAAAAAATTTTTTTTTTTTTTTTAAATTTTTTTTGGGGCCCCAATTTGTTTTTAACTTGTAAGGGGGCCCCTGCCGCCAATGTTTTTTTTTTTTTCCAAAAAAAATTTTTTTTTTTTTCAAATTTTTTTTTGGGGCCCCAATTTGTCTTTAACTTATAAGGGGGCCCCTGCCGCCAATGTTTTTTTTTTTTTTTTCAAAAAATTTTTTTTTTTTTTTTCAATTTTTTTTTGGGGCCCCAATTTGTTTTTAACTTATAAGGGGGCCCCTGCCGCCAATGTTTTTTTTTTTTTTTCAAAAAAATTTTTTTTTTTTTTAAATTTTTTTTTGGGGCCCCAATTTGTTTTTAACTTATAAGGGGGCCCCTGCCGCCAATGTTTTTTTTTTTTTTTTTTTAAATTTTTTTTTTTTTAAATTTTTTTTGGGGCCCCAATTTGTTTTTAACTTATAAGGGGGCCCCTGCCACCAATGTTTGTTTATTTTTTAGTTTTTTTTACATTTTTTTTGTTGGGGCCCCAAGTTTTTTTTAACTTATAAGGGGGCCCCTGCCACCAATGTTTTTTTTAAAAAAAAAAATTTTTAATTTTTTTTTTTTTGGGGCCCCAATTTTTTATAAGGGGGCCCTGACCATCAATAGCTTTTTACAACTTGTGTGGGGGGGGTTACTTTTTTAGCGCTGATGTCTGTGTGGTCTTTTAACTGCGATGTGGAGTGGGCGGGAAAATGGGGTGGAGCTTGGTCGTCAGTGTGGGCGGGGCCCAGGGGGCCCCAAAAATTTTGTTGTACGGGGCCCCGTGATTTCTAATGGCGGCCCTGACTGGGAGTCAAAATAGGACCTGTCATTCCAAGTACACAGAGGCCCAAACACCCTCCTACCAGCCCACTATTTGGTAACTTTTTATGGAGCCGTATAGCAGCCCCTCTGGCATTTGCTAGAACCCACAGATTGCCAGTCTGGTCCTGCCGCTGGACAAAAATGTCGGGACTGTCTCCACACATGGTCCGAAAAGGCCAGCTTTAATCTGTCTCCTTCTGTACCCCAGGCAGTCTCTCTAAACCAATGTCTATCCATATTTACTCTACAACTAATAGGAGGTTCCAGCCTAGATGCAAGGCTGCCAGAAATCCACATTTTAAGCAAAATACATGCTTCTTTAGGAGATAACCAGTGGCAGAACTACCGGGGGAGCAGGGGGTGCGAGCACCCCCTCAGGGCCCCCCGGCAGTTTGTGCGCCACTGACAAATGCGGCCAAATGCGGCCGTACTGAGGGGGGCGGGGCCCGGCTGCGCGTCATGCACCAGGGCCCGCCCCCCTCTAGGATCGCTACTGGAGATGACGTTTTTTTTACAGTTGATTCAAAATTGGTCATGTTAGACAAACTACTTTGTCACTATCCTGCTGGTGTAATGTAGTTGTTAATGCATGTGGCTCTACTCTCTCCCCTTTTTCAGACCTAGATGACTTTATTTCTGTACTTACTCTCCTTTGTGGTGTTAGTTTAGGTGCAGCACCTTCCTCCTCCTCTTCCTCTTCACTCTGCAGTGTAACTGGGGCTGGAGCACAAACTACTTCTGAGGGCTGCCATTAGTTCACCTCTTTCTTCAAAATTATTTTCCAATGTGCTGATATATTTTGAATCCAAACCACAGGACAGACAATTTCCAGTCCCTGTGCTGTCTCAGTGCAATGTTTTATGTTTTATTACAGTTTTGCTAATGAAGGTGCGCGTCTCCGTTCTCCCATGAGACCTGCTTATCTTAAACAGTTAAAATCGTATCTTTGCTTATCTTAAATTGTTACAAATGTATTTAAGTGAAGCTGCCGAGCATTCTGGGCTCTCTACTAAAAGCCAATTACGTTTTAGAAATGTGTCTTTTTCTGGTGTCGGTGCAGAAGATAAAAGAGAAAGTCGGGCCATTTCAGTAATAATCCGGAACTGCGGGCTGAGCTGTCAAAATCGTGTTTGTCCCATGAAACACAGGACAGTTGGGAGGTACCGGTATGTATATGAGGAAGGGGTGTTCTTGTGCTGCTCCCAATGCACCAACCATCTGCCATACTGGTGCTTAATGGTATGGTCATAGTGGGCAGTGGGCATCATGCCAATGGAGAAGGTGGTACTCACACCGTTGCCAACAAAGTATCCTTGGTAACGACAATTGAGATAAACAAATTCCACGGGTCCCTGCTTTTTCCATTCGCCCACGTGCCAATGAACTTGGATCCGGTCTCAGCGTATGTGTAAACTCCCTGCCCGTGTCTGACACACGCATTAAACACGTTAGTGACACGGTAACCCCCCACCTCACACACACTGCACTCTAATAATGTGGGAGCGGTCTACTAAACAGTGGTAACAATAACCCACCCTCACTGCCACACACTAATAATGTGGGACTGATTAACTAAACAGCTCTAATAATAACCATTAGTGGGGGGCACTCATGCAGTGTAGCCACCCCCACTTGTATTTGTTATTAGTTATAATAGTTATATTAGTTGTATTAGCAATATGGGGGGCTAATGGATTGCACTCTGGCTGTCAGATACAAGACCCCCATCTGATCAGTTGGATCCCAACTATGGTGCAGCAATGTACAGGTATGGTACCAGAATGCTCGGGACCTGCGGTTTTCCAGATAATGGATCTTTCCCTAATTTGGATCTTCTTCCCTTTAGTCTAGTAGAAAATCATGTAAACATGAAATAAACCCAATAGGTTGGTTGTGCCTCCAATAAGGATTAATTATATCTTAGTTGGGATCAAGTACAAGCGACTGTTTTATTATTACACAGAAATGGGAAATCATGTTTAAACATTTGGATTATTTGGATAAAATGGAGTCTATGGGAGACGGCTTTTCTGTAAATCAGATAATGGGTTTCCAGATAGCGGATCCCATACCTGATTTTTAAAAGATCAGATCCTGATTGTGAGACCACGATCTTCTCAGAACGACCGTACGATCGTATGAATTTACCATCAACTAAAAAGACCAATTTGGGAGCTGCCTGCTTGGCCCTGCAAACATAGATAGATTGTACTGGGACCGACAAAGATTTCGAAGGATTGGTCGGAATTCCCTAAAATCGGTCGTTCAGCAAGAAGAATCGTTGCGTCTATGGGGAGTTTAAATTGCTAGGATAATTAACCCTTAGCAACCTGTAGGGATTAGCCCAGCAACAGGATAACGGTGACTCCCTGGATAACTACATGGATTAAATCAGACACAGTAGAACAATGGGTTTGAGTGAAACACATGTGTGGATTTTTATTTAAATAGCCCTATTTACACCATTTAGAGCTGGACAGAAATAAAAGGGTTAAAAATAAAAAACAGCAAAATAAACCCTTGGCAGCTAACTATACATTCAGGCTTCCCTGACTATCAGACTGGAAACAACCGTGCGTTGCTCTGGTCTCTACGTTAGCAACAGCAGTTTTTACCACACACAAAAGAAAGGTTTGTATTTCACCCAAAACCCCAAAAGTTTGCTTAAGTTAGAACTGGTTCCAGGGTGGAGCCAAACCCTAAGCAGGCTGGGAATTCTTATAGCAACCTGGATCAGCAGATTAGATTCTGCTGAGCTCCAGGGCTGATCCTATCAAATGTGGGGCCCAATTGGGACCATGTTGGCGGGGCCCCTAGACAAAGTGTTGCTGGCTACTGACACAGCAAGTATTTAGGAAAATAAGGGCATACAGGCACAAAATAGAAAGGGGCAGACAAGGTAAGAGAGTGAGAGGGATGAAATAGGGGCACATAATAGGGGCACACAGGGTAAGAGAGAGAGGGAGGAAATAGGAGAGTGGACTGGGCCAATTAGTTTGGGGCAGGCTGGGCCGATTCAGCTTGGGAGCAGGCTTGGTTGGATTGGGGGCAGGCAGGGCCTATCAAGGTTGGAGGAAAGCTGGGCCTATTAGACTTGGGGGCAGGCTAGACCTATGGAGTTGGGGGATAGACTGGCTTATCAGAGTTGGGGGTGGGCTAGACCTATGGATTTGGGGGTGGGCTGGACTCTCAAATTGGAGGCAGGCCAGGCAGCATCATGTGCTGAGGGAAATATTATCTGTGCTGCCCTGTGGTGCGGGGCCCCCAGAGGTGCGGGGCCCAATTGGTCCAATAGGCCTAAGGCCGGCCCTGCTGAGCTCGGTAACTGGTCTGTGAGCTGTGAGCATAATCAGAAACTGAGAGCAAACTGCTCAAACCTGGGACAGACATACAGACCATCCAACACAAAGCCACTCACTTTTACTGACCTGCTGTCACAAACCACATATCCGTTCTAAAAAACAATTCATAAGTTGCAAAAAAACGAGGGACCAAAAATTGTCCTTCTGCTTCCTACATGAGACTAAAAGTAGAGTGTGAGTAATAGAGTGAGTACTGGGGGCACATTTACTAAGCTTGAGTGAAGGATTCGAATTAAAAAAACGTTGAATTTTGAAGTTTTTTCGAAAATCGAATAGGCTACTTTGACCACGATTCGAACTAAAAATCGTTCGACTATTCGATAGTCGAAGAACTGTCTCTTTAAAAAAAATTTAGACTACCTACTTCGCCACTTTAAACATACCGAGCATCAATGTTAGCCTATGGGGACCTTCCCCATAAGCTTTCTAAGCTTTTTTTGATCGAAGGAAAATCCTTAGATATTTGCGGTAAATCCTTCGACTTCGATATTCGAAAGTCGAAGGATTTTACTTCGATGGTCGAATATCGAGGGTTAATTAACCCTCGATATTCAACCATTAGTAAATTTGCCCCTTAGTGTTACTACTCGAGTATTACTATATGAGCAGTGTTACTACTCGATTATTACGATATTAGTAGTGTAACTACTTGAGTACTACTATATGAGTAGTGTTACTACTCAAGTATTAACGCTGGTATCTTCATATTTAGATCCTTTGGGGTACATGTATGTTCCCGCCCTGTGCTTCTTGTTCTCGTGATATTCTCCAACGTAATATCGTGAATTGATATGTTTTGCAAAATCCCTCATTGAGACCAAGTCTGCCTGACATTGTGCATCTATATCTTGGCGCTTGTTTGGAATTCATTCCCAGGATTCCTTTTGTTTATTTAAATCTATATGAGGCTCAACCCTAGTAACTTGTATATCTGAAACACAAATTCTAGTTCTTTTGAAATTCTTACGTACTGGTTTGTGTATCGTATATGGACCCTGAGTGGACAACCGCTCCCTTACAGTATTTTGTTTTATGTCTTTATTTTTAACACTCTGATACAAGTTTTGAACACCACCAAAACTGCCTGTATTTTGAGGCCTATAGTATGTTTTTCGATAATGACGCCATTTCTAACGTGAAAGGCAGTGTTTTAGGGCTCTTACACATGAGCGTTTTTACCTGCACTCCCCTGCGTTCCGTTTTTCGGCGTTCAGCCGCAGGGGAGCGCAGGAATAGACGCATTTCATTATTTCAAATGGGGCTGTACTCACACAGGCGCGTCGGCGCCGAACGCAGGAAAAATGCAGCATGTTGCGTCTCAACCTGCGTTCGGCGCTGACACGCGCCTGTGTGAGTACAGCCCCATTTGAAATAATGAAATGCGTCTATTCCTGCGCTCCCCTGCGGCTGAACGCCGAAAAACGGAACGCAGGGGAGCGCAGGTAAAAACGCTCATGTGTAAGAGCCCTTAAAATGTATCAGTTTAATTATCAATCATTTAGATTAAATGTATAATGAACCTGAAAGCTCATTCCCCCTTTAGATCAGCAGTAGTCCGCACCTGCCCGACAACCCTGTTACATAATGAATTGTGCATTTCAAAAAGGTTCACACGGTTTTGGAGGGATTTTTCTTTTCTTTCAGTTTCACAATAGCAGAGCAATCCTAGTGTCGCGCATTTCAAAAAGGTTCACATGTGAATTGTAATAGTTTTGGAGGAATAAAAACAGTCCATGTTTTTTTTTTTTCAGTTTCACAGCTGCAGAGCAGTCCGAATGTCTTGTTTTCTCAAAGCTATTTTCACCTTGGAACGTGTTAATTTAAAAAGAACGAACATTGAAGTAGTCACCTGTCTTTTTTTCGGTATTCTGTAGTTCTAGCAATAAGCGCATGATGGCCACATGTAGATCTTGTCATATCAAACATAACCATATGGGGGCGCTCACAGTAGAGGCTAGCTATGGTTTATGGGTATTATACAAAATAGCGTTTGTGCAGTGGGCGTGGTTATATCAGGTCAGAAAGACCAGCTCAAACTTAGCTCCAGTTGCTGGAGGCAGAAAGAAGACAAGACAACAGGAGGCACCAGGGAATCAGCATACAATGGAGTTTAATGCAGAGTAGAAATCAAAGATAGAAAATGTCAGTACAATCATTCTTTGGTAGAAAAATCACTAAAAAACCTCTGATTAGAACTGTATAATAAAACCCAAACACTGAATAAAGGGGCCTGTGCTTTGTAGTGTTAGTGTAGGGTAACTGGCTCCTACTCTCTCTTTCTTTCACCTGTATAAAGAATGGCTTCTGCTTCTTTGTCACATGGATTACAGACCAGCCAATGGGGAATAAGCTCAGCTCTCCCCTCTCATTGGCTGGGATAATCCATGGGAAATATTTTGCTAGGTGTTCCCTGCACTGTGGATGCTCACTGTTGACATATATGAATATTAGATATAGAATTAGTTGCCACGGGCAGAGGAAATTTCCAGGCACGGTGCAAAATGCCCATTATTGGCCAGATTTGGCTACCAAGCAAGTGGGAGTGGCCATGGCATCCGCAGCTCATATGCTGATAGAGAGAAAGGGTTTGTTTTGGCCCCTACAGAGATCAAGTGAGCTGCCAATGTCCTGTATGGACTCCTAAAAGCCTAGTGATGTCAGTAGCAGGGCTGCCATATTGCTTGCGGTTAGTGATTAAGAATTTAAGGTTTTGGACCCCACTGATTTTACATTAACTTCTCCTTTAATTTGCATGACCCCTGACCAGACTCCTCACTGTGGCCCCTACAATCCAGGGGCCCGGGAGTATGCACCTCTACAGCTGCTGCTACACTAACTAAAACTCCCTTACCTATGGGACAGGGGTATGTTTTTGCTCGCCTTGTCCTTTAATTAACTCCAGTTTCTCAGTAGCCTGACCTGACACATCTGGGCCCAGCAGCAACACCAGGTCTGTTAGTACAGAGGACTGGACCCACTTGAGAAAGGGCTTGACCCAAAACATATAGTGTATTTACACTGCTAATAAAAGAACACTTGCAGTTCGTAACTACTACTTTGGAGCTGTTCATTCTTTTTTTTTTTAAATTACCCATTTACAGAGGACCCAGCACCCAGTCACACCCTCAATTAGTGCTGGAAAATTTAGCCCAAGGCAAGCGCTATGTCAGCAGATTAATATCAATATAATAAAATATATAAAGAACCAAACAACATAAATTAAAGAATCATTTCTCACTAATGAGCACAGCGATTGTCTCCACACAGTATGAAATGGTCCCAGAATCATCATTCTGCACCTCAAGTTCTATTTTTATTATTGGCTGGGTGGCACCCAGAATCCTCTCTGCCTCTATTCGCCCCTGAAGGGCTAGGAGGGCACTGTCCGTGCATCTGTGGGGGCACAGGTGAGTGGAAAGGTAACAAATGATATTCAATCCGCTCAGATGCGCTTGTCCCCCGGCGAGCAGATCATCAGTTCTTTATTCCCAAAGTCCCACCAGGCCGTCATGTGGAACGCCATGTTGGACAGCACCACCAGGTACTCCAGGAAAGCAAAGAGGGTGTAGACTGAAATAAAGGGGGAAGAGAGGTGAGGGGGGCACATATTGTATCTCAATTTCTCAACATTCTCTCATTCCCATCCCACCAGCCCGTTATCAGCAGCACTGAACGGGGCACTTTTCTACTGCAGCCTTATAGGAGAACTAAACCCCTTCCGTGCTAAAATCCCTCCCCTGTGTTGCCCGTCCTCCCCCCGGCCTAACTCCCCCCAGGCAAATGCCCCATAGTTGCTACTTACCCCTCTGCGCAGGTCCTGTCCACGGAGTTCACAGGCGACATCTTCTCCCGTGCGGTCTTCTTCCTGGATTGCCCGGCGTTTGGTGGCGCCGAAAGTCACAAAGTTTCCCGATTTCTTTTTTCAGAAACTTTGTGACTTTCGGCACATTCGCAGTAGAGCTGAACCAGCAAATACTCCTACTGCGCCTGTGCCGCCAAATGCCAGGCAATCCAGGAAGAAGATCGCACGGGAGAAGATGGCGCCTGTGAACTCCATGGACAGGACTTGCACAGAGGGCTAAGTAGCAACTTAGGGGCATTTGCCCAGGTGGGTGGTAGGCCAGGGGGGAGGGATTTTAGCGCCAAAGGGTTGACTTCTCCTTTAAGAAACTCACTGGCCATTGGCTAAAACTGCAGGTTAGTGGAACTGCAATTAATCATCTGTAAACCTCATTCGCACTAAATTTTTTCTGTATTCTCCAGGAACGAAGCGCCGTCACTTTATCTGGCTGACAGGGTTTCCCTGTGTATTCCAATGATAATTAAAGTGACACAGACACATTCCTGTCTGTAATAGAAAGATGGGAGTGCTGCTTATAGACAGGAGAGGAACATGGGAACTGTCTCAGGACCCACCCCCCAACCTACCTCCACGCTCACAGTACATATTGTGCCAAATGTAAACCACAATGGACGCCAGAAACATGAGCAAGTAAAAGCCAAAGAGATGTTTCTTCCAGGCATAGGATGTCCGCTCCTAGAACACACAGACGGTGTATTAGGGTTTGTACTGGATGACACAGACAGACAGACAGATAGTGATAAAGAAACACAAAGGTGTAGCATCTCTAGTCTAATTATCTAGTTTTAGTTCAGTACAAAAGGGGCAGTACAATTTAAAGGGGCAGTACAAATTAAACAACTTTCAGTATAATGTAAACCAAGCCTGTCCACACCATGGACCAGTTACCCACAATTCCACACGTTCCTAGGGCCAGATTATACATACCAAGAGGTCTATGTAGAAAGCATTAACCCTTCCCTTACCTCCGGGCTCCCGGACCACTTGCGAGTCATACGCCATAGTGTGCAGGTCACAAACATGTATCCCAACGAGAACAACATGAAGGACATGAAACCCAACTTATGGACCTCTGTGGAGAAACAGAGAAGAGAAGTTCTACACTCTTAGAGTGAACCAAACTGAGACTAAAGCCTCGTCTTTATTTTACATGCAGAATATGAATCCTGGGAAGGACATCCTATGGGCCTTCATGGAAACTGGTATGGTCGCACCGCCTGCTGTATTAGTGTGTTTTCTTTATAGAAAGAGACCAGAACAATGCCTACAAAAGGGTTAATTATTTATAGGGAAGAGTATGAGGCGGAAGATCACCCTTCTACTCTTAGATATTGCCCACTGTTCTGGTATATATGTCCAGATAGTCAGGGCATATGGTGGAGAGCCCAACCAAATCTGGGCTACAGTCAGTCTACTTGTCTCTGTCACACAATTTTAAATCAGCCACAGGCACCTCCAAGCAGTAAATTAGCCTCTCAGACAAAAGTGTTTGGAGAGGATACATGTATATGTAGAACATGTGGTGCATTTTAATGGAAGGTGACATGTTCACAGGAGAGCGCCACCCACAGGCTGGACCCTCACACACACAGTCACAGGGCCACCTCACATTGGACTCTCCCGGCCTTACCGTGATTCTCCGATGAGGAGACGTAAGTGAGCAGCATGAGGAAGAAGATTTCGCAGGAATTCAGCAGGAAGTTGATGTAACAAAGCCGGGGGTAATAAGGGTTGGAGCAGGGTGTGCCCTGATAATATTTTAGGTATGCCATGGCCACAAGGAATCGAGGGGCGGAGTGTAGTCCAATGCACAGACGCCATAAGTATCTCTGAGGTGTCTCTCCCCCAATAGCGGCACTGACAGAGGGCAGGTAGTTTGGAACCTGAAACATAGAAAGTCATGGGTCAGATTATATTTATTTGGTACATACTTTGTTCTACCACTAGGAGGCACAAGAAGTCCAAACAAACGGCATTGTGGGAAACAGGAAGGAATGTATCTGTGTATACATGGAGGCAGGGAATAGTGGGACAGTATTTATGGTATAGGGAAAGTAATGGATCACTCACATGGCAGTGGGTCGCAGTCGTCTCGCTGAAGTTGAAGAAGAGGGACCAGACGATGCAGAAGAGGAAGGCAAACAATGGCAGGCAGACTGTGCTCACAGCAAATGTGGTGAATCTCAGAGAGACGAGGGAGTTGGCCCCGCGATCAGGAGCCATGGATATAGGAACCATCCTGTACATGGGAAATATCACAGGAATCAGCTCTGGAATCTGGATCAAGACACTCCCTGAATGGGGTGTTAGTGTGAGCAGGCAAATTGATAAAGCCACTCCCTGAATAGGGTGTCAGTCAGGAATTACTTGGGGTGAGGATGTAAGTTAACATTTTACAGGGAGTCTAGTTATAAATGGCATGGGGGCCCAGTAACCCCTTTTTCCACCACTGCTTCTGCACAATAAATTAGGGCTTTTCTTTTTAAGGGGCCACTTTACTTGGGCACCCAGACTCAGTGGAAGCACAGGGGTCACATATATATTCTAACCAGAAGCAGCAGCTGAGCTTACAGGGCCGAAAATAGGGGCCCCGAGAAGCCACAAATTTTCCTGATTTTTGGTAAATTCAGGAGGACCCGGGAGTTGCGCTCGGACTTCAGGGGGACCTGGGAGTTGCGCTCGGACCTCAGGGGGACCTGGGAGTTGCGCTCGGATCTCTGGGGGACCTGGGAGTTGCGCTCGGATCTCTGGGGGACCTGGGAGTTGCGCTTGGACCTCAGGGGGACCTGGGAGTTGCGCTCGGATCCCTGGGGGACCTGGGAGTTGCGCTCGGATCTCTGGGGGACCAGGGAGTTGCGCTCGGATCTCAGGGGGACCTGGGAGTTGCGCTCGGATCTCAGGGGGACCTGGGAGTTGCGCTCGGATCTCAGGGGGACCTGGGAGTTGCGCTCGGATCTCAGGGGGACCTGGGATTTGCGCTCTGATCTCAGGGGGACCTGGGAGTTGCGCTCGGATCTCAGGGGGACCTGGGAGTTGCGCTCGGATCTCTGGGGGATCTGGGAGTTGCGCTCGGACCTCATCCGGACCTGGGAGTTGCGCTCGGACCTCAGGGATACTTTATAGTTAGTACTTTGAAGACTTATTCACTGCCACTCGAGCGGGGAGCCTCAGTACTGCCGGGGATGTGGGCCTTTAGCAGTCATTCTCCACACAATGGTCCATAAGTAAGAGGGGGGCGCAGGAGCCCATTGTAGGTGATTGGGGATGTGAGGGGTAAGTGGAATATAAACAGAGACTACAGGGGGTGAGCGAGTCCTCATTGTTCCCTAAAGACAGTGGAAGATCAAGGTTCCGGCTCCTGGAGGCAGAGACTCACCTCAATAGTCCGACTCCGCCCACTTTCCGGGATTCCGCGTATGGGCAACTTGCTCGGGTCCAATGTTCACTAGTGGGGTTGCCCAATCCGCAAGAGCCGGTCTGTGATCTCTGCCATATTCCTACACCCAATGCTTTGCACCAAGAAACCACTGCCCAACGGTCAATTCCTGCCCGCTCCCTGTCTCGGTTCCGTTCCCTGCCGATTCAAAAGCTCAGACGTACATTCTCGTGTTTCGCCTCACTCTCTGTCTAAATCCCAGGCACTTCTAATTCATTTCCGGGTGTAGCAACAGGTGACAGACAACTGCCTGGGCACGTAACCAAGCGACGCCCAATCATCTTCAAAATCCCAGCTCAGCTTTGATATGTACAATATGATTGGCTTGATGTGACCATGTGACTCGCTGCGCCCGGCGGGTAGCCAATAGCGAAATAAGCGTTCTCTGATACGTAATTGCAGGTAAAGACGTTGTACGTCAAACTCCTCCAAAGGCCTGTGTCACTGGCGCATTAACCAATAGGTGGCGCTGAGACACTTCCTGCTTAGCCGGAAAGTAGCGAAGAGGCACTTCCTGTTGTTTTGGGAGGCGATTAAGTGAGAGGAGCTGTTTCCGCTTGTTGCCGGAAGTTCCTGTCCATAGTCAGGATGAGCGGGACGGAGTCAGCACCGGACTCTCAGGCAGCGGTTCCCTCAGTTCAGCCTGGTCCGGCTCCAGAGATTAAGCCTAGTCCGGCAAATATTCCCAAACCTGGGCCTGTCCCGCCCACTGCAGCTGCTCTACCCGCGAGGGACACGGGGGAGAGAAGAGCCAGCGGTGAGCGGGTGTGACTGAAATAGAGACCGGGAGGGGACAGATAAACGTGATGGGGAGCTCCGGGGTAAAGAGACAGGACAGCAGTGACTAACAGAGGTGCAACCAACAAACCACTGAGGGGCTCTCAGGTTGGTCAGGGTAGGAGTGAGGCTGGAGGGGCAGAATGGCATGAGCAGGTGGGAATGGGAGGAGCCGGTGGGGGAGGGGTATTTGAGGAGCTGCCAAGGTAAGTGTCCAGCAGTGTGTAAGTATTGACCAGTCCTTTCCAATTTATCCTCACTTGTCTGTTCTGTTATTAATTCTCCAGTCCCTGCGTCAGCGGCTGCTGCTCCCTCTGAGGGATCCCTTTCCAATGGAGTCTACCTGCCCCCGGGGGTCGCAAACGGAGACGTCAAACCAGTGATTTCCACTACCCCTCTGGTGGATTTCCTCATGCAGCTGGAGGACTATACCCCCACGGTAAGTGCATTTAGCTCTCACTCCAACTGCAAATGAACACAAAAATACCACGTGATCACAATATAATGGACAATTTTCCTCTGACACTGCTTTGTGATCACTGTGTGTGCCCAGAACATTTCCTTCTCCTTATAGGACTGGTTGGGAGCTGTTGTATTCCTTATAACTGTGTCAGTGCAGCCTATTGTGTGCCCAGAACATTCCTAATTCATATATATATATATATATATATATATATATATATATATATATATATATATATGTGTGTGTATATATATATATATATATATATATATATTTACAGTGGTGTGCAAAACTATTTGCCCCCTTCCAGATTTCTTATTCTCTTGCATGTTTGTCACACTTAAATGTTTCTGTAGCAAAATAAAGCAGCAGCACTCCAGTATTTTTGAAAAATTGCAAAAACTTTACTCACATGCCATAGGCAACGTTTCGGGCTACACAAGCCCTTTGTCAAGCCATTAACTAACAGTGTCTAAACGTGCTTAAATACCCATCACAGGGAGGACGTTAAGCACGTTTAGACACTGTTAGTTAATGGCTTGACAAAGGGCTTGTGTAGCCTAATCAAGGAGCCTAATCTGTTTTTGAAGCACACTTTTTCTACAATTACTTAAATGTTTCTGCTCATCAAAAACCGTTAACTATTAGTCAAAGATAACATAATTGAACACAAAATGCAGTTTTTAAATGAAGGTTTACATTATTAAGGGAGAAAAAAAACTCCAAATCTACATGGGCCTGTGTGAAAAAGTGATTGCCCCCCTTGTTAAAAAATAACTTAACTGTGGTTTATCACACCTGAGTTCAATTTCAAAGGTTATAAAGCCATTTCTAAAGCTTTGGGACTCCAGCGAACCACAGTGAGAGCCATTATCCACAAATGGCAAAAACATGGAACAGTGGTGAACCTTCCCAGGAGTGGCCGGCCGACCAAAATTACCCCAAGAGCGCAGAGACAACTCATCCGAGAGGCCACAAAAGACCCCAGGACAACATCTAAAGAACTGCAGGCCTCACTTGCCTCAATTAAGGTCAGTGTTCACGACTCCACCGTAAGAAAGAGACTGGGCAAAAACGGCCTGCATGGCAGATTTCCAAGGCGCAAACCACTTTTAAGCAAAAAGAACATTAAGGCTCGTCTCAATTTTGCTAATAAACATCTCAATGATTGCCAAGACTTGTAGGAAAATACCTTGTGGACCGACGAGACAAAAGTTGAACTTTTTGGAAGGTGCGCGTCCCGTTACATCTGGCGTAAAAGTAACACAGCATTTCAGAAAAAGAACATCATACCAACAGTAAAATATGGTGGTGGTAGTGTGATGGTCTGGGGTTGTTTTGCTGCTTCAGGACCTGGAAGACTTGCTGTGATAGATGGAACCATGAATTCTACTGTCTACCAAAAAATCCTGAAGGAGAATGTCCGGCCATCTGTTCGTCAACTCAAGCTGAAGCGATCTTGGGTGCTGCAGCAGGACAATGACCCAAAACACACCAGCAAATCCACCTCTGAATGGCTGAAGAAAAACAGAATGAAGACTTTGGAGTGGCCTAGTCAAAGTCCTGACCTGAATCCTATTGAGATGTTGTGGCATGACCTTAAAAAGGCGGTTCATGCTAGAAAACCCTCAAATAAAGCTGAATTACAACAATTCTGCAAAGATGAGTGGGCCAAAATTCCTCCAGAGCGCTGTAAAAGACTCGTTGCAAGTTATCGCAAACGCTTGATTGCAGTTATTGCTGCTAAGGGTGGCCCAACCAGTTATTAGGTTCAGGGGGCAATTACTTTTTCACACATGAAAATGTAGATTTGGATTTCTTTTCTCCCTAAATAATAAAAACCCTCTTTTAAAAACTGCATTTTGTGTTTACTTGTGTTATCTTTGACTAATAGTTAAATGTGTTTGATGATCAGAAACATTTTGTGTGACAAACATGCAAAAGAATAAGAAATCAGGAAGGGGGCAATATATATATATTATATTATATATTATATTATATATATATATATATATATATATATATATATATATATATATATATATATATATATATATATATATACACACACCACATACAATGTGAATGGAACGCAGAACCATAAGAAGACTAGAAAGCCTGGGTGCCGTCCGTAAAACTAATATAGTCACTGCAAAAATTGACAGCACTCCAAGGAAGATTATACAAGTCAAGCAGTCAAAAAGGTGAGGTTTATTTGAGGTCCAACATTTCGGTTCCGTACTAAAACATTCGTCAGGGACTTGTATAAACTTCCTTGGAGCGCTCACAATATACAGTACACATAGAATAGAAATGTCACAATATAAGGCTGATTAGTAATTAATACACATAATTACTACATGGCAGCACAGAAACCAGTGCAATTAGCATCAGAATTTAATAATCAGCAAACCTGTAGCATCAGCTTATATTACAGCCAGGGAAGCTCATTTTCTGCTGGATAATTAGTGATGAGCCCTAAGCTTAGCTTCTCAACAGCCAATCAGAGCCCACTGAGCATGTGAGTGTCACAGACACTTTCCAAGATGGTGACCCCCTATGACAAGTTTGAAGTCCTGGATCATTGCTGCTATTGACAAGCTGAAACTTTAGCCTCATGCTTTCAATTCAGTATGTAAAATATGGTATTTTAGCCATATTCATTTTTAGGGTTTAGTTTTTCTTTAATGTGAGTGGATCAATTTGCATTTAGCAGGATAATAATCCAGAAACACACTGTATAATTTCATCTGCCTTGCAATTTGCTTTGCTATTTCAGCTCTGACTTAATTGTCTTGCATTCCTACAGATCCCTGATGCTGTCACGGGATATTACCTGAACCGGGCTGGGTTTGAAGCATCTGATCCACGCATGTAAGTATAGCTTTGTTTTGTAGACCTTTGCTGCTAGTGGGCAATGGGTATCTGAGCATCTCAGAGCCCTATAGCAGTTGCCCTGACTAGGAAGAATATTATTGGCAGCACCTGAACCTTTCCTTATTCTGGCCAGTTTGCAACACTAGTTTATGGGTGGTCATAGCAAGTGAGAGGCAACTGGATGCCCAAACAGGCTTTCAAGTATCCAAGAAAGAATTCTATTCTGGTGCTGGCAGTCCATGCCACTGTTTATTTTATTTTGCTTTCTAAGAATTGTAATATCCAAGGTGCATTCTATTAATTGGCCTCCTACGGCTACTACCTGCACTGGTGCCTTTCACTGAACCCCATATAACCCCAACACAGCCCTCCAGGCCTCTTATTTACACTAAATTAAGGGCCTTGGTAATTAACCCCACATATATGGCCACGTCCTTTGACCAATATCACCACCTCTGGCAGAAGCCTTCCCTGCCCTCAACCAGAATCAATGGAAGGAGGCTATGAACAATGGGAAGTTCATAATTCAAATAGTTTAAAATTCATATAGACAAATACAAGATCCTCTGCACTCGACCCATTATCAATATATTTAAGACATTGAGACATTTTGTGTCTTAAAATACCAAAAAATGTCTTACTCTTTAAACAAAACAGGTATTATTTGTCTATATGTTGCAGTATATTTAAGCTGGCCAACTACGTCACAGACATCCCATATCTGGCCAGTCCTACACTCATCCCTGGTCTGGCCATTCCTACACTCCCACTCATCCCTGGTCTGGCCATTCCTACACTCCCACTCATCCCTGGTCTGGCCTGTCCTACACTCCCACTCATCCCTGGACTGGCCAGTTCTACACTCCCACTCATCCCTGGTCTGGCACGTCCTACACTCACATTCACTCCTGGTCTGACCAGTCCTACACTCACACTCGTCCCTGGTCTGGCCAGTCCTACACTCACACTCACTCCTGGTCTGGCCAGTCCTACACTTACACTTACCCCTGGTCTGGTCAGTCCTACATTCACCCCTGGTCTGGTCAGTCCTACACTCACCCCTGGTCTGCCCAGTCCTACACTCGCACCCATCCCTGGTCTGGCCAGTCCCACACTCGCACTCATCCCTGGTCTGGCCAGTCCCACACTCGCACTCATCCCTGGTCTGGCCAGTCCCACACTCGCACTCATCCCTGGTCTGGCCAGTCCCACACTCGCACTCATCCCTGGTCTGGCCAGTCCCACACTCGCACTCATCCCTGGTCTGGCCAGTCCCACACTCGCACTCATCCCTGGTCTGGCCAGTCCCACATTCGCACTCATCCCTGGTCTGGCCAGTCCCACACTCGCACTCATCCCTGGTCTGGCCAGTCCCACACTCGCACTCATCCCTGGTCTGGCCAGTCCCACACTCGCACTCATCCCTGGTCTGGCCAGTCCCACACTCGCACTCATCCCTGGTCTGGCCAGTCCCACACTCGCACTCATCCCTGGTCTGGCCAGTCCCACACTCGCACTCATCCCTGGTCTGGCCAGTCCCACACTCGCACTCATCCCTGGTCTGGCCAGTCCCGCACTCATCCCTGGTCTGGCCAGTCCCGCACTCGCACTCATCCCTGGTCTGGCCAGTCCCGCACTCAGCTTTCATCTGATTCATTAAGAATTAATCTGCTTCATTATACATTTTACAGTTTTACCTGCAACTTACTTGCTGCTTTAAAGGTTAAAACGCCCTAACATGGTTGCCTTTTTATTGGTCACCAGTGAGATCACCTGCCCCCCCCATACAAATTTTTGGGATATGGTGTAATTGGGGACCCTGGCCACTAGAGCTGAACATACCATTGGTGCTAAACCCTATCTCCAGGGGAGATAAAAAAGCAATAATCATGCACTGGATGGGGCAAACCCCTCCATCTCTCACCTTCTGGAGACTAATAGACAAAGTCCTCCCTCTCATCAAGCTCAGCTACAAAACTAGGAGAGCTGTAGACAAATTTGAGAGGTTGTGTGACCCAGACTCCCTCAAGCCATAACCCTATACTTAGACTCTAAACCTAGTAGAGCCAATATGTCATACACTACTCCGGACACTCCATGTCCACTCACATCCGAATGGATAAGTATAACTCTGGCATGTCCATGTATTCTCTAGACAACACCAATTCAAATCTACTGTAAACAATTGTATATAATGTTTTGTAATACATAAAATATCATAGGTGCAGATTGACTCCGTATAGTAACCCATAGTTCTTTAATGATACTGTAGTTTTCCAATCAAGTCTATATGGTGATTACTTGTTTTGGGATACGAGTTTATCATAAAAATGCAGCCGTATTCAGATTCCCCTGATCACTTTTTTACTTTCAGAAAGAATCCTCCTGATCCATCTTCTCTTATGTCCCCGTGACTTCTCTCTGGTTCTCCACTTACCCACTGCTTCTATTTCCTAGTATCCGACTGATCTCCTTGGCAGCTCAGAAGTTCATCTCAGATATTGCAAATGATGCATTACAGCACTGCAAGATGAAAGGAACGGCCTCTGGGAGCTCTCGTAGCAAAAGCAAGGTTGGTATGACAACATATATAATTCTGAGATACAAGCAGCTGAAATCCTTGGACATGTGTGTAAGTTTATCGATTTCAGTGGTGGGTCTAGGTTCTCATGCCCCAGACCTTCAGCAAAGGGGAGTAAATTACAGGAAATAATAATTGCCCAATGTTTCGATCATACAAAACAAATTATTTTACAATATGTATGATTAAGGGCAGATAATTAAAGTTAAACATGTGGTGAACTAATTGCCCCAGCCTAAAGTTTCAGCTTGTCAATAGCAGCAATGATCCAGGACTTCAAACTTGTCACAGGGGGTCACCATCTTGGAAAGTGTCTGTGACACTCACATGCTCAGTGGGCTCTGATTGGCTGTTGAGAAGCTAAGCTTAGGGCTCGTCACTAATTATCCAGCAGAAAATGAGCTTCCCTGTAATATAAGCTGATGCTACAGGTTTGCTGATTATTAAATTCTGATGCTAATTGCACTGGTTTCTGTGCTGCCATGTAGTAATTATGTGTATTAATTACTAATCAGCCTTATATTGTGACATTTCTATTCTATGTGTACTGTATATTGTGAGTGGGTCCCTAAGCTTAGTAAGTGACAGCAGCACAGAGCATGTGCAGTGAATCAGCAGAAAAGAAGATGAGGAGCTACTGGGGCATCTTTGGGGAGACAGATCTTTACTGCTAAAGGGCTGTTGTTGCCTTGGGCTGGTACAGAAGCACAAAACCTCATGTACAACATTTCTACCTATTTCTTTAGTTATGCTTTAGTTCTCCTTTAAATGTGATGATGTAGTGAGGGTGTCGAGACTCCCTGAGGAAGTGAGTCTGACTCTATAACTCTTCTTTTAGAGATGTTTAAATAAACGTTTGAAGTTGTATCCTTGACTTCCTCGCTTTGAACTTTGGACGAATACTATTTGGTTCAGCATAGGAAATTCTCTTTATACTGAATACAACTCTGATTTCTGTTTCTACAGGATAAGAAATACACTCTGACTATGGAAGACCTGACTCCGGCACTGGGAGAATATGGCATCAATGTAAAGAAGCCGCACTATTTCACCTAGCGCCTCAGCCAAGCTTCCATGTTGTATGTGTCGGGCGCTAAACTTCCATGAAATGGATGCACCGGTCTCCGTGTTACAGCCGTGTCAGGGAATAACAGATGTTTAGGTTTCTGAATTCTTCTGGTCTCATTTGGTAGAGATCAATAACCTACACGCTGAGCTGCACTGGCTATATTCGGAATGTCTGGGGGCCATTTACCAACACTGGGCAGTAACCCATGGCAACCATTCAGATTGCTGAATTCATTGTCCTACTTGCAGCTACTTCAAAAAGCTAATCATGGATTGTTAATATAGATAACTGCCCATGGGCAAATTTGCCCAGTGTTGATAAATGAGCCCCACTGACTCACTGCCAGTAAATATTGGTTATTGGGAAAAGGCCCCAGTAATGTAGCAGTGTAAATATTTAGCCTGATTCTTTTCCACTTCCTCCTGATTGCTATAAATCTTAAGTGACCGCATTTTTTTTTTTAAGTGCCAACCTTACGATACTTTGACTTAATCTTATCATATATATATATATCAAGGCCACCGGCTGAAGGCAGAGTTTGTAGAATGGGTTGTTTGTGGGTGGGAGGGAACCATCATCAAAGTAAAGATTTTATTTATGCTGAAAGCAATGTGGCGTCAAATAATAAAAGTTGTTTTTCTTTCCAATTGAAAAGAGACTCCTGATCCATTCACAGCACTGCTGCCGGAGAAAACCGGAATACATACAATATAGTTATTCTCCGTTACAAGCAAACCCAAAGTTGTTCTTGTCCAAATGCAATGTTTTTGTTTTGTTTTTTGTTTTTTAAAAAAAAAAAAAAATATCTTTAGTATACATTGAAAAAACAACACCAGAGAGCACGATCCATAGTGCGGCACTTGATTTCTCCTCCCTGCCTTCCTTATAGGAGATAGCCAGGGAGGAGAAATCAAGTGCCGCACTCTGGATCATCGCCTTGACTGAAGAGGAGTGCAAGCTGAGTTTCTGTAAATTATTTCTTAATAAAGGCTTTGCTTTATTAATTTGTCTTGGTGTTGTTTTTTCAATGTATACTAACAATTGTTTTTTAAAAAAAAAAAAATGTTGATGTTACTGGTCCTTTAAGGTTAAGGACACAGGCAGATTCGGGGAGATTAGTCGGCCTGGCGACAAATCGCCTCTTCTTCGGGGCGAAAACCTTCCTGACGGCTATAACGAAAAATTGCCAGCGGGATGGCACACATGGCGCTTCGTTTCCAAAGTCGCCCGAAGTTTCCTTGTGAGGCAATTTATCTTTCTAAAACCACAAATAATAAAAAATAAAAACCAATTGCAAATTGTCTCAGAACATCCCTCTCTACATCATACGAACAGTTCATTTAAAGGAGAATTCAACCCTTAACTAAAAAATCCCTACCCGATGTAGAAAAAGTTAGGGGCGTTTGCCCCGGGTACCAGGGAGGAGGGTCTACAAAGGGTAGGGGTTTTTTATGTTACGGGTTTTGTTTCTCTTTTAAAGGTGAACAACCCCTTAATGTAGTGAGGACATGTTAAGTAAATGAACTAGTTAATAAACTGCTGCATGCGCAATATGGAACTTTGCTAAAGAGGCACAGGGGGTGCGTAGGGGGCCGGTGGGTGCCACCCTGGGGAAAACTGCACCCACCCTGTTTTGTGCATGAGTAATGAGGTAAGTGACTCAGGCTTCACTGAACTGTAGCCTTAACGCCAGGGCCAGACGCTGCCCCCCTGCTCTTCCTGCACCCTGAAACATTATTTACGCTCGCATGCAGGCAGACACAGAAATTTTACATTTTGCACCGAAATCTGCCCGCATTTGGAAAGGCAAGGGGAGCAGCGGAGAATCCACTATGTAATACATTGTCTGGCCCTAGCCTTAAAGGGATACTGTCATGGGGAAAAAAATGTTTTTTCAAAACACATCAGTTAATAGTGCTGCTCCAGCAAAATTCTGCACTGAAATCCATTTTTTAAAAGCGTAAACAGATTTTTATATATTTATTTTTATATGTTTTATATTTAATTTGGAAATCTGACATGGGGCTAGACATATTGTCTGTTTCCCAACTCCCCCCATTCACATGACTTGCTCTCTGATAAACTTCAATCACTCTTTACTGCTGTACTTCAAGTTGGAGTGATGTCACCCCCTTTCCCCCCCAGCAGCCTAACAACAGAACAATGGGAAGGTAACCAGATAGCAGCTCCCTAACACAAGATAACAGCTGCCTGGTAGATCTAAGAACAACACTCAATAGTAAAATCCAGGTCTCACTGAGACACATTCAGTTCTCCATTAATTGGATGTACAGTCTCTATAGGAGGCAGCCCGGGCAGATTGGAAGTCACATGGCGTGAGCAGTCCCGCCCAGGAAGATCTCTATAATGAATATTATCCTTTTCATTAAACGAGCATACAAGTCCCCATTTTGACAGCTCAACTTTCTTTTTCATCTTCTGCACTGAACAGCCAGAAAAAGATACAAAGTTTCCAACTTAATTGGCGTTTGGCAGAGTCCAGAATGTGTGGCCAGTGCACTTAGATACTTTTGTAACAATTTAAGAGAAACAAATGTAACTGTAAGATAAGCAAAGAAACAATTGTAAAAAATTAACATAAACAAAGGCACAATTGTAACTATTTAAGATAAGCAAAGAAAATTGTAACAATTTCAGATAAGCAGGTCTCTAGGGGAAACTGATTCGCAGCTTAAAGGGCAATTCACCCTCATTACAAATTTAGTAAAATAAACATGGTAATTAGGGGGTGTGGCAACAAAAATGGGAGGGTTCAAACAATAAGCAACAAATATTTTTGTCCCTCTTTCTATTTCCAAAATGTTGTTGGTATGAACCAGTCAGAACCTGTCTAGACTTTCCCAAAAAAAACAGCTGCTTCAACCAACTCGCCCCGCCTACTGGATTCTGCCATCACGCGCGTGCACAATTTCTCACGGCAGCGCTCCCTTTTACATTTCAAAGAAGCAATTTTTAAAAGCAGATCGTGACTATTGCCCCGCCCCTCCCATAACCATTGGCTAACAGCACAGCCAATCCAGTTCTTCTATTCCGAGCGTGGCGCTGCGGCTACAACCTGAGTAATGCTCAACATTACGTGTCATTTTGCGTCGGTACCTGAATACATTGAATTCTTTTGTAAAATCAACAAAAACCCAGATCCGGTGAGCGAGTTTAAATTTGTAGAGCTGAATTGAGTCACGTACTGACTAACCATCACGTGAGCAGAGCCCCATAGAGTCCCCATATTCAGCCAATTGCTAGGAAGGGCGCGTAAAGTAGTCCCGACCGCTGTTTGACTGACAAAGCATGCGGCCAATCCAAGCGAGCGGTTGAAGGGGGCGGGGCTCAACTCTGACGTTCTATCCCTGACGCGAGCGCCATAACGTTCGATGACGCACTTGGCTCCCCCTGCGTGACTGCTGTTACCGGAGAGTCTACGAGAAGCGGTTTGGTCTACTGTTGTGCTGGACACGTACGGATTGACATTCCTTGCTGGGGCGCTGGTTTCCTGAGGCCGCGGACAGGTAGGGACAGAGAACGTTGGACTGAGGTGTTGAGCGCATGAGAAGTTGTGGGAGGTGCGAGCCTTCCCCTCCCCCCTGTACGCACAGTGCGGTGGAACAGACCGCGTTATTGCTTAATATTCAACCGAGATTTTCCATCTCACGTGGGGGGGAAGCTGATCAAATCTAATACACGTTCATTTGGAGCTTTGGGCCCCACAAACCCCGACTTCCTGTATCCAGGGCAGGATTGCCACCGCCACATTTCTCACTTGCTGCCTGCCCGCTTCTTCCTGTTCTAATGCTACTTCCCTCCATTGCCTCTTTCTGCTCAGTGACAGGGATGTGCGCCCCTGCTGGCTGCTGCTATTACTGCTGCTTCTCTCACCCCTTGTTGCTTAGTTACTCACAGGCCTGGGATCCCCAGTGTCCCCAATTAGACTCCTCCCACTATTGGATCTCCCCCATTGCACAGAACTTGTTCTCTGGATACTGGTAACTACTAGCAACTGCCTCTAGTTGCCCCAGTTATGCGCCTCTCTCTCCTGAGTCTTGGGCTTACAGATAAGGAGGCTTTCCTTTATACAGGGATTTCAATTCATCTGATATTAGAACTCCAACTTTCAGTATTGCTGAGAAATGTATTCCCAACACACAACCAATTAATTGTGCAGCTTTTGGGGTGTAATGCCCCTGTAAATTCTGTGTATATATTTATATATATATTTATATATCAGCCGGTAATTCTGCTAAGCCTCAGTAATATCCCCAGGTTTTCATTTGCCAATATGTTTTTTATTAGTACAGGTATGGGACCTGTTATCCAGAATGCCTGGGACCTGGGTGTTTCCAGATAAATGATCTTACCATAATTTGGATCTTCATACCTTTAAGTCTACTATAAAATCATATAAACATGAAATAAACCCAATAGGCTGGTTTTGCTTACAATAATGATTAATTATATCTTAGTTGGGATCCAGTTCAAGCGACTTTTATTATTACACACACAAAAAAATACGTTTTAACAATTTCGGAGCCGCCTTTCCGTAATTCAGAACTTTCTGGATAACGGGTCATATACCTGCAGTTTCATTTCTATTGGGCAGCTTTGGTAGAAATAAACTCTCTTCTGTTGTGATGTGAAAGCTGTAGTTGTGCAACATAGTGAGTCATGTGTTAGGGTGTTTTCCAAATACCATTCTCATTCTTTCTTTCTTTTTTATTTCAGGGCCCTGAATCTGTTCAAGCCACTCCATTTTCTCTTTCTCAGGTAATTTATTTTTTTTACTTTTGGGGAGATATTTATATGTAAGTGTGGGGTACCCAGCCTGATGGTATGAGCTAGTGGTCCCAACCCGATGGCCAAATAGGATATGGTGTAAAGCAAGTGTTAAAGTACCCCTGGAACTATAGCAGGGTCACCCCAATGTTTCTATTTCTCTTTCGTCTCTGGGGGACACATGGACGCTAAGGGTTAAGCTCCATCCTCCAGGAGGCAGGACACTTATGAAAAAATAAAGGGCCGTGTCTGGATTACCATCTTGACCCCACACACTTACTGTTCCCTGCTACAGGGAGGATGGACTACACACTGATGTGGATTACAAAAAAAAATTCAGGCACCTCAGGAGCAGGTGTAACCCCTGCATTCTAGACCGGGGACCTTCTACGAGGGATTCCACCGTGGGGAAGAATTCCCAGCTCAAAAAAGGCTGGTCAGAACCCCCCCAGACATCCCTGCTCCTTGAGGATCTGAAGGTCTGACTGGTGGACAGAGAGGTACAGAGGAGACTCCCAGGTAAGGAGAGATCTCCCTCTCCCTCTTCCTCTCTATAGCCTTCTCATACATTCCACGCTATCGGTCCCCTTCAAAGAACCCTGTGCTTGTCACAGCAGCAGACTTAACATCCCCCTTCTGCTCCCTCGACACAGTGAGAGCGTCACTGTGCGCTCAGTCCGGGAACAGGTGCCACACTGTCATGCCACAGCTCTGCGGCTGGAGCGACCCTCTTCTAAGCAGAGCGCGGCTTAGCAGAGAAGAGAAAAAAGGGCTCGTGGCCGCAGGGAGGCGGAACATTTTGTTTAAGGGAATGGCAGATAGTAAGAGCGCCAAAAGCGCTGGCGCCATTTTAACAACTGTCTATAGCAGCACTACCCCGCTCTGTCAACGCACCATAACTGCACGCAAGGGTGCCTTACAACTCTGCTCCTACCCATTCCCTACGAAGGGATGGAAACAAAGGCCAGAAAGCACCAGTCTCACCCCACACGCCTACCTTCCAACAGTTGTCTGCAGGATGGCCGAAGGTAAGGCAGGGGGATTATTCCCTGGGGGGGGCATTCACCGCCAAGGTCACCCTTCTGCGCAAAGCCAAGTGACAAGGGTCGGCCAACATGGAAGTCTAACAAGACTCGCAACAAGCCGACAAACAATAAATCGACAAAGGCCCGACGGACCACCCCCTCCGGAATCAAGAGAACAAATAGGGGGCAAGTTACTGCGATTCCGGGAGGCATGGATCAGACACTGTTCAGATGCCTGCGTCAGAATGATGGTGTCAGAGGGGTACCACATCGACTTCTTCACTCTTAACCCAACAATTTTTTCATGTCCAGGGTTCCCTCTAACAGCACCAGGGCTCAAGCCTTCCTAAAATGCATCACCTGTTTGGAACTATTGGGAGTCAGTACCCTCTCAAGAAAAAGTCTCTGGTTTCTACTCCAATGTATTCATAGTCTCAAAGAAGGACGGATCATTCAGACCTGTACTGGATCTAAAACTTCTAAACAAATTTGTTCGTTCGAACCGCTTCAAAATGGAAACCCTACGTTCAGTTATCAGGGGAATGGAAGAGGGTCAACTGATGATGTCCTTAGAGATAAAGGATGCATATCTCCATGTACCAGTCTGGCCTCCTTATCACCGCTTTCTACAATTCGCATTTGCCAACCAGCATTACCAGTTTGTAGCTCTGCCATTCAGGTTATCAGCAGCCCCTCGAGTGTTCACCAAGCTGATGGCGGCAGCGGCTCTGCGTCTACAGGGGATTTCAATCACCCCATATCTGGATGGTTTGCTCATAAAGGCCAGAACAGCAGAAAAAGAGAGAAACCTATGTCTAGCGATCTCAGTGCTTCAGTTTCGGATGGACCGTGAATTGGTCTGAATCAGACCTGCAACTTAGCCACCAAATGATTTTTTTTTTGAATGCAACACTATCACGCAAATAGTCTCTCTTCCTCATGAGAAGACTCAAGACCAGATAAAACGCCTAATTCACCCACAAAAGGTAACAATACAGGTGGCAATGAGTGCTGGGGGTCATGGTATCCGTTATCGAGGCAATACCATTCGCACAGATACATCTTCGCCCACTAAAGGCGAACGTACTGGCCGTTTGGAAAGGGGATCTCTCTCCCTAACATTCTTTCTGTCCCATCTGACCAGAAAATCTTTCTCTGGTGGCTCCCTGAAACCTCAGCAAGGGACATTCATAGGCAACACCAGACTGGAACGTCATAGCCACGGATGCCAGCCTACAGGGATGGGGAGCTACATGGACCACAGTATCTGCACAAGGGCCATGGTCAACAGAGGAATCGAAACTCCCAATAAACATATTGGAATTACGAGCAGTAAGACTGACACTCGAAAGATGGACACAATTGCTTCAAGCAAAACAAGTATGAGTGCAGAGCGACAATGCCACAACCGTGGCATACATAAACTGCCAGGGAGGAACCCCCAGCAAGACGGCCCTAGCAGAGGCTCAACAGATATTACATTGGGCAGAAATCAACAAGGTGATGCTGTCTGCAATTCACATACCTGGGATATCCAACACAAAGGCGGATTACCTCAGCTGAAATCCATTAGAGCCCGGGGAATGGGAGCTACACCTGGAAGTGTTTGCCGAGCTAGTACGTCGATTGGGTCAACCACAGATAAACCTCATGGCTTCCAGGAACAATCACAAAGTGCCCGTGTATTTTGCCTGCTGCCGGTACCTGGCAGCACAAGGAACAGATGCAATGACCCAAATCTGGCGATTCAATCTGGTGTATGTATTCCAACCTCTCCCCATGCTACCTCGGGTTCTAAAGAAGATCAGATAATCACAACTCGCTGTAATCTTAGTGGCACCATATTGGCCACGATGGACATGGTTCTCAGATCTACAGGACATGTCGGTGGATCAACCCCAAGGTCAGACCTTCTACTTCAAGGGCCCATAGCCCACCACAACCCAGGACTGTTCTTTTTGACGGGGTGGCTATTGAGTCCGACATCTAGAGAAGACGGGCTATCGGAAGAAGTAATTTCTACCATGCTGAAAGCTCGTAAAGCAACATCATCTAAAACATATCAAAATCTGGCACTCATACCACAACTGGTGTAGTGAAGGGGGTCTTCTTTTTCTAGAACTTGATATTCCCAGGATACTATCCTTCCTTCAAAGAGGACTCCTATTAAATCTAAAGCTAAGCTCTATTCAAGTACAGATTTCAGCTCTATCAGTGCTTTTTCAGACTAGACTGGCATTACATGATTCCATACGGACATTCATACAGGGTGTACAACATCTAAGACTTCCGTTCTCCAGTCCCAGGGTGGGATCTAAACCTAGTACTCAAAGCGCAACTTGATCCATTTCAGATTCACAAATGACCAAAAAGGTAGTGTTTTTAGTGGCAATATCCTCAGCAAGACGGGGGTCCAAACTGATTGCACTGTCATGTGATGAACCTTTCCTAATATTCCACAAAGACAAAGCTGTCCTACAAATGTTACCTTTCTTTCTACCAAAGGTAGTGTCTCAGTTGCACGTCAATCAAGAAATTGTAGTGCCAACATTGTCATGATCCAAAAAATGACAAAACACCGGTTGCACAAGTTGGATGTCGTTAGCGGGACCTAAAAAAGGCCAGGCAGCTTCTAAGGTGACTAGCAAGATGGATTAAAGAAACAATACGACGAGCCTATATGGCCACTGAATGTGTGAGCTCACTTGACAAGGGCAGTTGGAGCTTCATGGGCATGGCGTAATTCTGCCTCAGTGGAGCAGATCTGCAGAGCAGCCACCTGGTCCTCCATGCACACATTATGAAAATTCTATAACATTGACACGTACTCCTCAGCTGAGGCGACGTTTGGCCACAAAGTGCTGCACTCTGTGGTGCACTAAAAGTGTAAATTCTATCCATTCCAATTCAATTCCCACCCATTGTTCTGGGGCTGCTTTAAGTCCCCTAGCGTCCTTGTGTCCCCCAGAGACGACCAAGAAAACAGGATTTTTAATACTCACCGTTAAATCTGTTTCTCTGTAGTCGATAGGGGGACACAGGGGTTCCCGCCCTCATGAGGAACTGTTGACCTCGTTGGTCTAATTGGGAATATTCTTCCTGTTTTCCTTCTGCCATTTGGTTAATTGTTTTACCAAGTTAATATTGCAGCATCTTTGGTACAAACTGATTGGAACAGTAAGTGTGTGGGGTCAAGCTGGCTATCTAGACACACCCCTTTTAAAATATTTCATAAGTGTCCTGGAGGATGGAGCTTAACCCCTTGCGTCACTGTGTCCCCTATCGACTACAGAGAAACAGATTTAACAGTGAGTATTAAAAATCCTGTTATATCTGTAACCTTGTTATGAGCTAAGGGGGCCCAGTCTGAAGGTCAGTTAGGGGGAGATTTGGGGTGAGTGTTTATTTGTACCCTGGGTACCCCTGGAACTATAGCAGGGTGACACACCAATGTTTCTATATATCTGTAACCTTGTTATGAGCTAAGGGGGCCCAGTCTGAAGGTCAGTTAGGGGGAGATTTGGGGTGAGTGATTATTTGTGCCCTGGGTACCCCTGGAACTATAGCAGGGTGACTGTTACCCCAATGTTTCTATATATCTGTAACCTTGTTATGAGCTAAGGGGGCCCAGTCTGAAGGCCAGTTAGGGGGAGATTTGGGGTGAGTGTTTATTTGTGCCCTGGGTACCCCTGGAACTATAGCAGGGTGACTGTTACCCCAATGTTTCTATATATTTGTAACCTTGTTTTGAGCTACGGGTGGAATTTAAAACTAGTGTATAAATAAGGGTTTTGGGGATTTACTACAATTAGTGTTCTTTATAATTTGAATGCCAGCTTTTCATATCTGTAGTCTTTCCATATTGACAGTGTTTTGTACATGTCATCGTTTTATATAGTAAAATAGTAACTAAAAAACAATTCTGAGGTGTATCTAATTTGAAGGGGGATCAAATTCCTCTCTGATTTCAAGATGCAATCAGACCAGTCCCTGGATATACTTGGCATATAAAGAGTAATTGAAAATGACTTTAGTCCAACTTTCTGAAAAGCCATCCAACCCCTTCTAAAATTCTACAGCTCTCATTGTAACAACCCCGTCCAAATAGTAAGCTGAAACCTCCTATATGTTGTAGCTTATGGTTAGTTGGTGGGTTTTCAAAGGGTGCTTTATTAAAGGGGATATAAACCCCTAAGGAAATGTAACTAGCAAAAAATGTATAAAGTTATTTGTAAATATATTGCGGTCACCCTCTCTGTTCCCTGGCTCTTGAACCATTGTTTCAGAAGTCGATTTTCTTCAAGGTCTGTTAATCAGGCGGTTTCTGCTGTATTGTTTCAGGGGTCCGAATTGATAGTGCAGTGAATATAAATAACCAGACATATTGTGTGCATGTGTCTTCATTCTGCCTGATTCTCTGCCTCACTGTCATTATGGGACCTTATCATATTTGTGGTTTAAGTCGGCATACATTCTCATTTATGTCACTTGTATTGTGGGACTTATGGAGAAATGTAATAAGGTTCAAAGTTTGTTACTGCTATAATCACCTATAGCAACCAATCATCGGCCAGCTTTTACTGGTTACCTTTATAAATGCAAATCTCGTTATGGTTGCTACAGGTAACTGCACTGGAGCAAACTTAGTTCCATGTGTGACTATGGTGGATAGGATCCATGGAACCTGTATATAAAGACCAAGTCCCCAAAATGGCCAATTATCTGGCCAAAAGGCTCGGGGATAAAAAGGATTTCTTAGGAACCACCTTTACTGCAAGGCTAGGGCAACCCCATTATCCTTCCACCTCCAATTTGAGGACGTGAAGGGGTCTGGAACCAATGGACATCCGAAAAGATCCTACGATTGTGGCTACACAGCCATGAGATGTGTGACTGCACGGAAAACTTTCAATATAAATGCTAATTCACATGAACATGAGTACAGCCATGGGATCGGTTATTCACAATCCCTGGGGTCTTACAAAAATACATTATAGCATTATATAAAGCCACTAATATGGATTTATGCAGCTTATTAAGGATCAAACACAAGGTTCTGTTTTTTTTTTTTTTTGTTTTTTTTTTACAAAGAAAAGGTTTTTATTAAAAAATGCATTATTATTTGCTTAAAATGGATTCTATGGGAGGCGGCTTTCCAGAAGTTTGGAAACTTTTAAATATTGGGTTTTTGAACAAGGGAAACCAGTGAATATGCAGGGATTGCAGTGTGTTTATCATTAAGTATTGTGAAATGATCCTTTATGATTGGGGCATTAAGGCTTACACTCATCTTTGCTTTTTTATTTTCTCCTGTAGATTTATGAAGCTTTGGAACCCTTCTAAGAATGTTCAATAAAACATTTGGAAGCCCCTTTGGAACTGGCAATGGTGCGTTTGGTGCAACTTCAACTTTTGGCCAGAGTGAGTTTTTGTTTAGGTCATTTAGGGGCATGGAATGACTGATAAGGTTGTATATTGTGCGTACAAAAATGGGATAAACCCCTGGCTCCTTTCCAACTGCACTACACTATGTTACCTGGCTAACTGAGAGGGCTGGGGTTTCTCTTCACTCATCTGATTAAGGAAAAAAAAAAAAAAAACGGATGAGAAACCAAAATGGTGAATATTTTCCTCTAAAAGCCGCCACTAGCCCTACAAACCTTTGTAAAGCCAAACCTCCAAAACTGCTAATGGATCTTCTGCGTTTTCAGTGACGCTGGGCTGTGGGCGGAGTGATCCTTCCATAGGCTGAAGTCCTATTTTCATTTGTAATCAGCCTATGGAAGGTTCGCTCCGCCCCCAGCCCAGCGTCACTGAAACAACCACGAAAGATCCATGAACAGTTTCGGAGGGTCGGCTTAACAAAGGTTTGGGGGGCTTTTAGAGGAAAATACACTGTGTGCAGCACCTCCTTGATATGGACACTTTATAGGAACATGTGTATCACTTAAAGGTATGGAGGTGCTTTGTTACCACAGGAAAGTGTGCCCTCCATGTGCAATAAAACACCCCTGTATTGGAGCAAATTTGAATGGCTGCTTATAAGAGGTTGATCTGAATCCACTTTTTTTTATTTATTTATTTTTTCACAGCAACTGGCTTTGGTACCACCCCTGCTGCAGCATTTGGCTCTGCGGGTTTTGGCACAAACACAACTACTGGGGGCCTGTTTGGAAACACACAGACCAAGCCAGGTGAGTGTTAATGAGCGAAATCCTTCTATATTCACTTCTGTGTAGTCTTGGCGTTCTGTGGCGTTCTACAGTATGTCTGTTTTATTCTCACTCTTGAAGATCATAAGTCATTGTTAATGTGTTCACTTCTATTCTGTATGCAGGAAGCTTATTTGGAGCCAATACCTTTAACCAACCAGCAACTTCCTCGGCAAGCTCCGGCTTTGGCTTTGGGGCCTCAACTGGTACAACCAACAGTTTATTTGGCTCGACAAACACAGGCAGCAGCCTCTTCTCCACACCGAGCAATGCCTTCGCACAGACCAAACCTGCGAGCTTTGGAAGTAAGCTATGCTATTTTATTATTCATTTCACACCCAGTTTTTATGGGTGACGATTGTTTTATTGCATTAACTGCTGTCATGTCTACCCTGGGAAGTGTATAGTTTACGTTCCTCTGTGATATAAAATATAGACCGGCTAAGTCCATGTTATTAGTACTGTATTCCAGTATCTCTATTGCCTTGTCTTGGCTGTTTATACATTTCTTAAAGCGATACGGACACTAAAAATTTTCTTTTCAAAATGTTAATCCAAATTAAAGGTCATGTTGATCGTCTTTGCCGATAGTTCTGCTTTTGTAAGTGTCACTAGAAGTTCCTAAACCTGACTGTTTTGCCAACCTGACTGTCCCTTCTTAAACTGTCCGTTTCTAATGCTTACGGACGCCTACTGCACAAATATGGCAGCCCCCTCATAGAGGGCCAGGGTAGTAAGAAAGGTAATGTAAAAGCATCAGGCAAATACTTTTATGTTAAAATTATAAATAGAATTCAAAGACAATGTTTTGATAAAACATCAAAGGTTAGATTTTTGATGTCCGTATCTCTTTATCGTGAGATTTATCGTGAAAATGAAAAATTAAGGTTTCATCATACTGAAATAAACTTTCAAAATGCAATCAATTAAGAATTCTGCTTTGTTTCTGAAATAATAGTTTATTTTCACTATTCCTCTTTCAGCATCTGTTTCTCTTCATTCTCTCTTCATGCAGCAGTTGGGTGTCAGATATTCACTGACAGTTAGATCCAATATATCTTATAGGGGGCTCCTTTTCTAGCAGATGTATTAGAGCTCACTCTAATTCCAGTACAAACAACCTCTAACAAAATAACTGCCTTTTGCACAAATCCTGCATGTAGAGAGACATGATGTCTGGTGAGTTTAATAGAGTGAACTCTAATACATCTTCTAGGCAAAAGGAGCCCCCCCTAAAAGATATATTGGCTCTAAAGGTGGCCACAGACACACAGATAATATCGTACAAAACTAATTTTCGCACGATATTTGATGCGTGTATGGTGGGAAAAGAGCCGTCTTGATATCGGCAGAAGACTTGGATATCGGTTGGCTCGTCGATCGGGCTGGACGGAAAATTTTTATCCGGTGCCTTTGAAGGCACCCAAACTTCGGCCATTGTTAGTGCTGGATTGTCAGATACTGATAGAATTCTATTGCTTCTATCTGTATATCTGACCACGTATGTTGAAATGAACGTTCTTTCTTGGAAACATCTTTTCCAAGAAAGATCGTAATTGTTAAGTCTATGGCCACCTTAGGGCTGGGACACACTGGGCGATTTGGGGAGATTTAGTCGCCTGGCGACTAATCGCAGCGACTTTTCTCCCCGAATGCCTCCCCTCGCTCTGCGCCTAGCTAAAATGAAAAATCGTTTGCGCTAATCACATGCGGCGATTCGTTTTCGAAGTTGCCTCACGAGGAAACTTCGGGCGACTTTGGAAAACGAATCGCCGCGTGTGATTAGCGCAGACGATTTTTCATTTTAGCCAGGCGCAGAGCGAGGGGAGGCATTCAGGGAAGATTGGTAGCGGCGATTAGTCGCCAGGCGACTAAATCTCCCCAAATCGCCCAGTGTGTCCCAGCCCTTAACTGTCGAATATCTGACACCCAACTGCTGCATGAAGACAGAATGAAGAGAAACAGATGCTGAGAGAGAAATAGTGGAGATTTGTTATTTCTGAATAAGAGTTCAGAATAGCATCCAATGACAGGTGACTGTAAAGTGATGGTCAGATCTACTAATTACGGCTTTCTTTGGACATAAGTAGCCATTCAGCTGTGGTTGGGATGAAAAGAAGCCAAGGTTTTCATTCTTCAGCATGGCAGTGATTCTTATGCAAATGTTTCTTTGCTGGATTTTTACCTCTAAAGGGGATGGCCCCCTGGTGCTTAGCTATAGGTATGCTGTTATTTTAAGATACCTGCATTGCGTATTCTAGGCACCATTGGTAGGTTGTTAGCTTGCACATTCTGTATTCACTTGCTGGGGTTTTTTTTTTTATTTTTTTTTTAAAGGTAAAATGTTATTGTTTTGTTACCATTAGGCTAAGGCCACACTAGGCGATTGCGCCGTGATTTGACTTTTAAGCCGCAATCGCTGGGGAAACTTTTGCGCTGGCGTCTATGGGGAATCGCGAAAAATCGCCAGCGTAAAAACACACACGGCGATCTTTTTTTCTATTGTCGCTCGAAATCGCCTAGCGAGGCAATTTCGAGCGACAGTAGAAAAAAGATTGCCGCGTGTGTTTTTACGCTGGCGATTTTTCGCGATTCCCCATAGACGCCAGCGCAAAAGTTTCCCCAGCGATTGCGGCTTAAAAGTCGCCGCGAGTCAAATCGCGGCGCTATCGCCTAGTGTGGCCTTAGCCTTAGGAGAGTAAGAAAATCCCGCAGTAAAAAAAAAAGTATAATGAGAAATTAGCAGAGCTCACCCTTGCTGTAGTGTAGCGTGTCGGCCGCAGCTCCCCCGATAGTCCGGCAACTCCAAGCCGGAATCTACAAACAGTTTAAGACTGTTTGAAGAGTAAGAAAAGGCCGCATACAGAGCAGGGAATTCACATATAAAGCAGAATGATGGGTAATTTTACAAGTAATGAAGAAGAGGGAACAATGTACCCATATAATCCCAGGTCCAGTCATGGAACCCAAATCTAGTTTCATTTGGTTTGGTCTCTCGGACTTCAGAAGAGCATCAGATGTGGCTAGAGTTGTTTATTTTTAGTCAGAGGAGCAGGTTAGGGTAATTTCACTTGTAAAGTGGAAAACGCGTTCAAGTTGAAAGTGAGAGTGGGATGTTTCAGGTATGTATCTGGTAGAGTTGCTGCTATTACAGATCCTAGTTTCATGGAGGGTGTCTATGATGTATCCAACACATAGGCAGGGCCAAAATAATGAAGGCTTGAAGGTGTCTAAAGGAAAGGTGGCTGTTACTTGGTATTGGGGATTTCAGAGACCTTTAGAGGAGAGCAGAACCCAAATAGTTTGGTGGCAGGTTTCCTTGCTGTGTGTGTTGGGAACCTGCGTTGTTTGGGTCTAAGGAAAGTTTTGTAGTACAGCTGATCCTGGAGAAGCAGGTTCTGTTTGTATGGATCTGTGAGAAAGCACTGCTGTAGCGAATATAATTGTGCGGCCGGATAATAAAGGTAATGTGAGATGCAGACCAGTGTGGAGAGGTTCTTTCTCACATCCCCAACCTTTTGAACCCGTGAGCAACATTAAGAAGTAAAAGGGAGTTGGAGAGCATCACATGCGTGAAAAATGTTGTTGGGGTGCCAAATAAGTGCTGTGATTGGCCATTTGGTAGCCCCATATGTATTAACCTACATTGAGGCTTTGTTTGGCAGTACACCTGTTTTTTCTCTGTTGTCTCAGGGGGACACAGGGACTCTAGGGGTTAAGCTCCACCCTCTAGGAGGCAGGACACTTAGAACTAATTTGAAAGGGGGGAGTGTCCGGGAACCTGGCTTAACCCCACACTGCTATAATCCCTCAGTTTTTAAGTGTCCTGCTTACTAGGAGGAGGGACAATCCTTGTCCCCCTGACACAAGAAGATAAAGACAGATATGGGGTATTCCGGGGCAGGGCTGCCTGTACCCTTCAGGAAAAGGACCCCCTTTCAAGGAACAGCCACCGGGGACATTCACTTGGGCTATAACGACCACGTGGAAAATTCCTGCCCCCCCGACCATAGGTGCAGCACATATGTGAGTACAATTTCAATGCTCATACAGCCCCTGAGTGCTCTTCTCCTGCCATGCTTATAGGTTTCACCACACGGACCTAGATGGTGTTCAAACAGCCCGGGGGGGCACTTCTATTGTGCGGTGGAAGAGGGCAGGGGGGCATGCAAAGTGGCAATTATTCTCCGCGCTGGCATTGGAATGCATAGCCATCGACGCGTTCCAGGCGCCATGTTAGATTGGCGCACACTTCCCGGCTCGAAACGAAAACGGCCATCTAGCCCTAAGGGCGATACAGGCGATCATACCTCCTCAGATGTTTCCTCTGTGGGAGGGGAAGATTCTCATTCAGAGGGTGGGCTTCCTCCATCTGACGTCTCCTCAGGAGCAGAGGAAGAACATGAGGATGACTCCAAAGTCAGGGATGTTCAACACGACATCAACAACATTATCAAGGTAGTGACCGAGGTTCTAAAGACCACGCAAACGGAGGGACAGCAGTCCTCATCTGCAAGCCTGTTCAAGTGAAAACACATGAACAATTGCTTAACATCATACAAGACAAGTGGAATTCACCTGAACGGAAGTTTCCGGCCACTAGGAAATTTTCAAAATCCTACCCCTTTTCCAAGGACTTAGTAGACAAATGGTCGTTGCCTCATGGTCGTTGCCTCCCTCAGTTGATGCTCCAGTTTCTAGACTAAGTCCACAACTTTACCAGTGACCGATGTCTCAGCCTTCAAGGATCCAAGTGATAGACAATTTGAGGGTTTTCTGAGAGCAAGGTACTCATCTGCTGGTTCTACCCTTCGTCCAGCATTAGCTTGGGTGGTCAGAGCCATCCAGGCATGGTCCGAATCTCTGATCAAGTACATTCAAGGAGTACCTAGAGCAGATCTTATGCCATCGATACAATCAATTGCGGAAGCATCAGCCTACTTGTGTGATGCCATCTTAGACACCGCGCAAATTACTGCACGCACGTCAGCCCACTCTCTGTAGCACCCCGCAGGCAGAACACTGGCTTAAGAAATTGACAGCCGACCTTCGTTCCAAAAAATCCTTAACTTTGCTACCCTTCAAGGGACAGCGCCTATTTGGCGATAATCTCACAAGCCACGGGGGGGGGGGGGGGAGAGCACTTTCCTCCCTCAAAACAAGCAGATCCACACCTTCGTCCCCACAGTGGAAGGTTTACTAGGCGAAGCAACTCCCCAGCGTTCTCACTTCTGTTCAAAGACAAATGAAAAAGGTCCAATTCCAAAAAGGCCTACCAGGCCTACTATTGATGTCCCTGGACATCAAGGATGCCTACCTTCACATACAGATATGGCCTCCACATCACCGTTTTCTGAGGTTTGCCTTCAAGAACCAGCATTGCCAGTTTGTAGCACTGCCTTTCGGACTTTCCTCAGAGTTCACCAAACTCATGGCAGTGACCGCAGCAACAATGAGACTCCAGGGGATATCAGTAACACCTTAACTGGACGATCTCCTTCTCAAGGCCAGAACAGTAGAGGAGAGCAGACAGAATCTGCAGCAGGCGATTACTCTACTTCAGAACTTCGGCTGGACGATCAATTGGGACAAGTCTAGTCTCCAACCCAGTCATCAGATGATATTTCTGGGTCTAGAGTTCAACACCCTAACACAACGAGTAACTCTACCTCAGGACAAGCAGATAAAAATAAGGGAACAAGTCAATCTCCTTCACAACCGGCGACCCTCTGTCCACCTAGCAATGAGGGTATTGGGACTGATGGTGTCGGCCATCGAGGTGGTTCCCTTTGCACAAATATATCTCCATCCATTGCAAGCCAACATCCTATCAGGTTGGAAGGGAGGTCCTCTCTCTGTCACACTGCTACACGCAACAAGAGAATCACTCGCCTGGTGGCTACGCCAAGCAAACTTAGCCACAGGCCAATCCTGGGCAATGCTGGACTGGTCTGTAATAACCACAGACGCAAGTCTGCTATTTGGGGAGCAACATGGAACAATCTGTCTGTTCAAGGTCCATGGTCGCCCAAGGAGTCCAAGTTTATCAATAAACATTCTAGAGCTTCGGGCAATGAGACCAGCACTTAATCACTAGTCTCGCCAAGTCCGTCCGAGTACAAAACGACAACTCTACAACAGTCGCATACATAAACAGACAAGGAGGAACCCGTAGCAAGGCTCTGGCGGAGGTACAACAGATTCCAAGCTGGGCAGAACTCTGTTCGGTAAGAATATCCACCATCCACATACCAGGAGTATACAATATAAAGGCGGGTTTCCTCAGTCGAAACCAGCTGGACCTGAGAGAATGGGAACTTCACCCAGAGGCATTTGCGGAGTTGGTGAGAGTCTGGGGCCAACCCCAAATCGACCTGATGGCATCCAGGACCAATCGCAAGGTGACCAACTTCTTTGCTCGCTATCGGCATCCGATGGCGATGGGAGTAGATGCCATGACCCAACCTTGGCATTTCAAGCTAGCCTATGTCTTACCTCCTCTTCCCATGCTACCTCGTGTGTTGAAGGTCAGACAGTTGCATCTCACAGTAATCGTGATTGCTCCATATGGCCCAGGAGAACCTGGTTCTCGGACCTTTAGGAGATGGCCATAGCTCAACTAATTCGCCTCACACCCAGAAGCGATCTACTACAGCAGGGTCCCATAGTCCACTACAACGCAGGACTCTCTACTTTGACAGGATGGCTGTTGATCTAACCATTTGGAGACTACAGGGCTTAACGGAAGAGGTCATCGCCACTATGCTCAAAATCGCATAAGCCTACATCTTCCAGAGCTTACCACAGAGTTTGGCAGAGCTATTGGAACTGGTGCCAAGAAGAGGGCCTAATGTTTTTGGAATACAACATACCAAGGATTCTATCTTTTCTCCAGAGAGGACTTCAGTTGGCTCTGAAGTTGAGCTCCTTGAAGGTGCATGTTTCGTGTCTTCAATCCCGTCTGGCAATGGACAATTCCATCTGTACCTTCTTACAAGGAGTGGCATGCACTTCGAACTCCTGTCCTTGGGTGGGATCTCAACCTAGTTCTGGACTCCCTACTAGATCCCCCTTCGAACCTTTGGGAGTAGTTTGAGAAATGGCTCACCTGGAAAGTTGTATTCCTTGTTGCAATCTCATCAGCCAGAAGAGTTTGAGATCGGTGACCCCTCGTGTGACCCTTCACTTTTGGTTTTCCACAAGGACAAGGCCGTACTACTCACTATACCATCCTTACTCCCAAAGGTTGTATCTTCATTTCACATTAATCAGGAGATTGTTGTACCATCACTTTGTCCGGATCCCAAAAATCAGAAAGAACAGTGACTGCACAAACTAGACGTAGTTAGAGTTCTCCGCTGGTACCTACGTTCCAAATCATTTCGGCGGTCTCCAGCCATATTTGTGGTACCCACTGGTCCTCGAAGGGGCATGGCGGCATCAAAAACATCCATTGCACAGTGGATCAGAGAGACAATCCGCCAGGTCTATATATCCAAGGGAAAAATCACCTCCAGAGAGTATTAGTGGTTCACCTTCAACAACTAGTTTGTTTTCAAACCGTTCCCTAGAAATAACGACTTTTTCTATGTGTGACCGTTTTTCTAATATTGAAGTGTAAAGTCATGTTTCGCCTTCTGAAGCAGCTCTAGGGGGGTCGCCGACCCTATAAAACTGTTCTAAAATCTATTAAGTTGATAAATTTCTTATCTTTGTCCCTGCTGAGCAGGATCTCTGGGTTTCATTACAGGCAGCTGTTAGACTGGATACAATAGTTGCTAATACTCCAGAGATGCTGCTGAGAAATGTATCAATGAAATGTTGCAAAATTTTAACAGTTTAGCGTCTGCACCTGAATTACTGAGCTGCCAGACTCAAACACCTGAGACAGTGACATTCAACTTTACACTTATATTTTGGAAAAACAGTAAAAAATAAATAATGGAAAGTAATTGAAAAAAGTCTATTTCTGGGGAACAATCTGAAAACTGAATTGAAAAAAGTGTTTGGAAGGTGAACATCCCCTTTAATCCAGAAACTGTATTCATTGTGTGTGTATCCACCTTGGGCTGTGAAGGCAAGAGCCTTTGATTATTAAAGGGACTGTTTGCCTTTAAATGAGCATTTAGTATGACGTATAGAGGGATATTTGGGGACTTTTTACAATTGCTTTTCATTTATTTGTGGTTTTTGAGTTATTTAGCTTTGTATTCAGCAGCTCTCCAGTTTGCAATTTCAGACGCCTAGTTGCCAGGGTCCATTCCCCTAGCAACCATGCACTGATTTGAATAAGAGACTGGAATATGAATAGGAGAGACCTGAATAGAAAGATGAGAAATAAAAAGTAATCAATAATACATGTGTAGCTTTATAGAGCATTTGTTTTTAGATGGGGTCAGTGACCCCCATTTGAAAGATGGAAAGAGTCAGAAGAAGGGAAATACTTCAATAACTATTAAAAATGAAATAAGACCATATGAAAACCTGCTTAGAATTGGCCATTCTATAACATACTTTAAACCGAAAGGTGAACAACTGCTTTAAGTAAGGAACAATGTTTGTTTTTTTTTTCCTTGGGGTAACACTATTTTTCCCTTATGCAGATTTTGGAACAAGCACCAGCACTGGAGGCCTCTTTGGCAACACAAACACCGCGAATCCATTCAGTGGGACGTCTGCATCTCTGTTTGGCGCATCGACCTTCTCTTCTGCTCCAACAGGAACCACAATTAAGTTTAATGTAGGTTTTTGTATGTTGTGTAAAACTGTTGCTATGTAGAAGAACACCATTCCCTCTACAGATAGAAGCTGATTTTAGTCCATGGGAATTCATATAAAATATTTATGATATTGCTAATGGGACGGGGCACTGATTACGACTATTCTTATTCTGAGTTTTGATGGGAAACCGCAAGGGAAGTAACATGTTCTCTTACTAAGCATCATCTATTTTATGTTATCGTTAGTGTCTGTTTTTTCTTCTACCCAACATAGTTTAGTTGCTACTCCTTACTAGGGATGCACCGAATCCAGGATTCGGTTCGGGATTTGGCCAAGATTCGACCTTTTTCAGCAGGATTCGGATTCGGCCGAATCCTTCTGCCCGGCCGAACTGAATCTGAATCCTAATTTGCATATGCAAATTAGGGATGGGGAGGGAAATCACGTGACTTTTCGTCACAAAACAAGGAAGTAAATTTTTTCCCCTTCACACCCCTAATTTGCATATGCAAATTAGGGTTCGGATTCGGTTCCGTATTCGACCGAATCTTTCACAAAGGATTCAGGGGTTCGGCCGAATCCAAAATAGTGGATTCAGTGCATCCCTACTCCTTACATTATTATTGCTTTATTTGTATTGACAGTCTGGTTTTTAGGGTGCATTCCATGCTGGGAAAACTAAAACTGGAACATTAAACATAGACCGCTTGTAAATTATATTTAAATGCAATCACACTTGTGCTGATTGTAGAGTATCTTCCCAATGTGACTTTATTTTACATGTAGTTGAGCTTTTGTCATACCACATGTTCACTGGCTAAATTATGTAGTACAAAGAATTCTGTGAATGCACTCGAGGTTATAAAAAGGAAAACAAAAAATCTTGGAGGGCCTCACTTGGGGTTTCGGTTGAATAGCCCCACCATAAAGCGTGCAGAATATCCCATACATCTCAGTGTGACTTGTCTTATTTACATTTCCATGATCCATCATGATTTTTATGTCGTTTTTATTTCTAAATGACGCGGTTTACACTGCAAATAATTCACTCTACAATATAAAATGTCATTCCTGAACCAGCAAGTGTATTTAGTTGTAATATTGGTGTGTAGGTGCATCTCTGGTAATGTGATTTCAGAAAGAGCCAGCACTTTAGGATGGAACTGCTTTCTGGCAGGCTGTTGTTTCTCCTACTCAATGTAACTGAATGCGTCTCAGTGGGACCTGGATTTTACTATTGAGTGTTGTTCTTAGATCTACCCGGCAGCGGTTATCTTGTGTTAGGGAGCTGCTATCTGGTTACTTTCCCATTGTTCTGTTGTGAGGCTGCTGGAGGGGGTGATCTCACTCCAACTTGCAGTACAGCAGTAAAGAGAGACTGAAGTTTATCAGAGCACAAGTCACATGACTGGAAGCAGTTGGGGAAACTGACAATATGTCTAGTCCCATGTCAGATTTCAAAATTAAAAATTTCAGTGCAGAATTCTGCTGGAGCAGCACTATTAACTGATGTGTTTTGGGGAAATTCCCCCCCCCCCCATGACAGAATCTTTTTAAATGTATCTCCTCATTGTGCTTGCAGCCCCAGTCTGGCACAGACACCATGGCTAAAGGAGGAGTGACCACTAACATCAGCACCAAGCACCAGTGTATTACTGCCATGAAGGAGTATGAGAGCAAGTCGCTGGAGGTAACTTCTGTTGTGGATTATTCACACTTCACTTGTCCATAACCCTTTCTGACCAGTTACTGCTACTATGATGGCTCACATTATCAACTTTTTAGAGATAATTGGGCACGTCTTCTGCTTGCTCTCATATAGATTTTCTCTTTCAGGAACTTCGCCTTGAAGATTACCAGGCAAATAGGAAGGGCCCCCAGAATCCTGTTGGTGCACCTGCAGGAACCGGCTTATTTGGCACCTCAGCAGCAACTTCCAGCGCTCCAACAGGGATCTTTGGCTCTACTGCAGCAAACAGCTTCTCCTTCGCTGGGAATAAAACTACATTTGGTGCTGGTAGGTATTTTGCTTGTTGCTGTGGTGCCTAATTTATAGGGATGCACCGGATCCACTATTTTGGATTCGGCCAAACCCCTGAATCCTTCGCGATAGATTCGTCCGAATACCGAACCGAATCCTAATTTGCATATGCAAATTGGGGAGGGGAAACAATATTTACTTCTTGTTTTGACAGTCACGTAATTTCCCTCCCCGTCCCTAATTTGCATATGCAAATTAGGGTTCAGTATTCGGCCAAATATTTGCAAAGGATTCAGGCGTTCATACCAAAAGGCAAATGTGATAACCGTGAAGCAGGCATTACTGGGGAAAAATGAATTGTGCCATTACCTTAAGGCCCCCTTACACGGGCAATAAAACGGCAGACAGTCGGCAACTAATTGGCCCGTATGTGGGGCCATCCGACGGGAGTCCCCAATCAATATCTGGCCAAAAGTCGGGCAGAAGCAGATCGGGCATGGTAAAAAATCCTGTCTGATCGCGGCCGCATCTTTTCGTTGATGCAGTCCCGCAATCCGACTGCCCGTATGGCCTCTATTCTGATGCGATAGTTGCGCCCTGGGACCCATGATTGGACCAGCCTGATATCGCCCACCTCAATGACTAGCATTTCTCACTGTGTATGGCCACCTTTACATTTGTGCTATTGCTGGGGTGGGCTGCTTAGACGAGAGTTACTAAATTACTGCTGATGTAGATAAAAATCATTAAAACAAACAGAACCTAAACAATAAAAAAAAAACGTGATTGGGAGACTAGTGACAGCAGCCTGTAAAAAAGATATTACAACAATGGTTAACTCCTGAACCTCCATCTATACTGGACTTAAACAAAAATTACACCATATATTTCGTATGGATTGGTTGGAAGCAATTACCAGAAAAGAACTAATCACAACAAAATTCTTTAACACCTTGATAACGTACATATCATCATACCATCCACAACACACCAAATACCTCAAGATCTATACCTTTAGACAAACATGGTATGTTGAAGAATCCTTAAAGGGGAAGTAAAGTCTAAAATAGAATAAGGCTAGAAATGCTGTATTTTGTATACTAAACATAAACATGAACTTACTGCACCACAAGCCTAATCAAACAAATGATTTATGCTTTCAAAATTGGCCACAGGGAGTCACCATCTTGTAACTTTGTTATACATCTTTGTAAGACCAAGACTGTGCACATGCTCCGTGTGTTCTGGGCTGCTTAGGGATCATCATAAATTATCAAAACTTAATAATTAATAATAAATTAATCAGAATATACAGACTGCACTGGGTCATGTGTTGTCATGTAATCTAATGTGGATTTTATAGTTTTTGTATTGTTTAATACAAACTTTCTCCAACTCTGCAGAACCAGTGGCTGCAGCAAAATAATCCTCCAAATAGAATCCCAGTTTCTGTTTAAATCTGGCTCCATGATCTTTGTCCCTGCAGCTGGAGTTGGAAACAGTAAAGGGGATGTAAAGGCAAAAATAAAATCCAATACAATCTCTACACAGTCGCCGACTGCTCTACAGGGAAACAAACAAAGCTGCTTGAGTTCTGCATGGCTGGGAAGTAAGGCGGGGGCTCCCCCTGCTGTTCATTAGTATGATTGTTTCCCTGCTCAGCAGTTAGGGACCGTCTGACAATTCCTATCCATAGCAGTAAATGAAGGGAGAATTTCACTGCATACAGTCAGATTACTTATAAAAACTGTGCCCATTTTTTAATTAAAGTATATTGGAGATAGGTTTATTTTTCATTAAAGGGATACTGTCATGGGAAAAAACATTTTTTTCAAAATGAATCGGTTAATAGAGCTGCTCCAGCAGAATTCTGTGCTGAAATCCATTTCTCAAAAGAGCAAACAGATTTTTTTATATTCAATTTTGAAATCTGACATGGGGCTAGACATATTGTCAATTTCCCAGCTGCCCCAAGTCATGTGACTTGTGCTCTGATAAACTTCAATCACTCTTTACCTCTGTACTGTAAGTTGGAGTGATATCACCCCCTCCCTTTTTCCCCCCAGCAGCCAAACAAAAGAACAATGGGAAGGTAACCAGATAGCAGCTCCCTAACACAAGATAACAACTGCCTGGTAGATCTAAGAACAGCACTCAATAGTAAAAACCCATGTCCCATTAAGACACATTCAGTTACATTGAGAAGGAAAAACAGCAGCCTGCCAGAAAGCATTTCTCTCCTAAAGTGCAGGCACAAGTCACATGACCAGGGGCAGCTGGGAAATTGACAAAATGTCTAGCCCCATGTCAGATTTCAAAATTGAATATAAAAAAATCTGTTTGCTCTTTTGAGAAATGGATTTCAGCACAGAATTCTGCTGGAGCAGCTCTATTAACTGATGCGTTTTGAAAAAAACATGTTTTCCGATGACAGTATCCCTTTAAAGAAAGTAAAAATAGGATTTTATTTTTTTGCCTTTGCATGCCCTTTAAGATAACATCCACTTATCATGGAGTCATTACCTTGATGCCTGGCAACAGGAACAAGTAAGGTTGGTTTTGCACCCGCCATGAGTCATCAAATGAATACAGTTGGCTAGACACTCACATAATCCTTCATGGGGTCCTAAATTCAATTTTGAGCTGAAAGTTTAAAATGTTACTATATACTGTTGAACAAGTGTTACTTATCCTTTATTTTCTGTATGAAACTACATCATGGAAACAAACTTTATTATGCGATAAATATGAATAAAAACATGTTAACAAAAAACCTTAAAACACTGCAATAGCTTCCCACCCCCGGCTAGAGATGTGATCAAGTAATGCCGCCTGACATCAGCAGATACCACAGACTTTATAAACAGTAAATTGAGTTGCCAAATGAGGCTGATATATGCTGTATGCTACCTTTACTAGTTTGTTGGAGAAGCATTTAGTCATTGCATCACAGAAATATTGCTTTGTGATTTGTTCTCAGCAGGCACAGGCGCATTTGCAGCAAATACAGGGGGTCTCTTTGGCCAGCCTACTAATCCACCAGCTGCCAGCCTGTTTAACAAGCCCTTTGGGAATGCAGCGACCACACAAAGTACCGGCTTTTCATTTGGGAACACAAGTACACTGGGGCAAGCACAAACAAGCACTATGGTAAGTATCAGAGTACCTTTTTATTAGTACTCCTATTTCTGTCTCTTTAATCCTATGCCCCTGTCAGTGACTGTACTTTTTCCTTCCCTTGAAGGGGCTCTTTGGAGCAAACCAAGCCACACAGGCTGGGAGTCTCTTTGGAGCAACAACCAATACAAATGCTGCCGGTGCATTTGGAGCTGGAAGTAGCCTGTTCGGGCAACCTAATCCTGCACCTTTTGGCGGTGGCTCGGTATGTACCAAGAATCTGAATGAACTGTTTGTGTGTATGCCCAAAGCCATCCAGCCCAATTTTTCTTCATTGAAAAATGTTCAGACTGTCTAACCAAAGTGAGCAATCGCGGTGAACGCTAAAAAGGTTAAACACACACGTATGGAAATCTTAGTTTTGGTTCTTGGTTTTTCTTAATTGTCTTTGTTATGGAGATGTTGCAGAACTCTTTATATAGATTTGTGTCATGGGTTTTTTTTATTCTGGGAGATGCTGCTTCAATCCCTATGCTGGTATGGGATCCCTAATCCGTAAACACGTTATCTAGAAAGCTCCAAATTACGGTATGGCAATCTCCCATGGACTCCATTTTATACAATAAACCAATTTTTTTAAAAAATATTAAATTTTTCTCTAATAATAAAACCGTAGCTTGTACTTGACCCCAACTAAGATATAAGTAATCCTTATTGGAAGCAAAACCAGCCTATTGGGTTTATTTTATGTTAACATGATTTTCTAGTAGACAAGGTATGAAGATCCAAATTACAGAAAGATCCTTTATCTGGAAACCCCCAGGTCTCGAGAATTCTGTATAACAGGTCCCATACCTGTATATATAATATTATATATATTGCATTAACTCCTGTTCGGTTTTAGGAAGCACAGGCAAAGTTGTCGGGAAGCTCTTCCCCCTTCCCCCCCCCCCCCCCACTTTTGGGTTTTTTTATATTAAAAGAATAGATTAAATACACTTTCAGCACAAGCCTCTGTTGGACGTTGGTCAGATTTTAGCCATAGCTTCGTATTAACTTGTTTCCACAAAGGTGAAACCACACATAAATAAAAAGGGAATGGGATGATTTGTAAATCATTTAAACCAGATATTTAATTGAAAACCGTACACACACGTTGAAACTATTTTATTGTTTTAGAAAAATTTGAAACGGGCAACGCGATTCCAAAAAGTTGGGCATGTATTTCTCTGTTTCGCCAGCTCCTCTTTTCCCAACCATCTGTATTCATTTGAGAAGTGAGGAGCCCCGGTTGCTGGAGTTCTGGCCAATTCTTGTCTGATCTAGGATTTCAGTTGCTCAAAAGTTTGGGGTTTCTCTTGTCTTTATAGTTTACTTGCAAAATGTTTTCAGTGGGTGACAGTTTGGGGCTGCTGGCAGTTTAGCACCCAGACTCTCTTACTACAGAGCCATGCTGGTCTAATTTCACCTGTCTTGCTTAAATAAGCACGGCCTTCCCTGTCTGCTCCCCATTCCATGTGCACTAATGCACCCCCATACCATCACTGATGTCTGCTCCCCATTCCATGTGCGCTAATGCACCCCCATACCATCACTGATGTCTGCTCCCCATTCCATGTGCGCTAATGCACCCCCATACCATCACTGATGTCTGCTCCCCATTCCATGTGCGCTAATGCACCCCCATACCATCACTGATGTCTGCTCCCCATTCCATGTGCGCTAATGCACCCCCATACCATCACTGATGTCTGCTCCCCATTCCATGTGCACTAATGCACCCCCATACCATCACTGATGTCTGCTCCCCATTCCATGTGCGCTAATGCACCCCCATACCATCACTGATGTCTGCTCCCCATTCCATGTGCACTAATGCACCCCCATACCATCACTGATGTCTGCTCCCCATTCCATGTGCACTAATGCACCCCCATACCATCACAGTTGCTGCTGTCTTTTGAGATGTTTGCTGATAAGCTGGATACTCCTTCCCTTTAGCCCAGAAGATGCAGCGTCTGTGATTTACAAAGAGATCATTTTGATTGGACGTCGCACAGGACAATTCTCCACGTGACTTCAGTCCATATTAAATGAGCTTGTGCCCAGAGTAGGGGACAGTGTTGTATATGGGTTCATCTTTGGGGCTAACTTGCATGTGTGTAGGTAGCGGAGAACTGCGTTCCCAGGCAATGGTTTTGGGGAGTATTCCTGAGCCCCATGCACTACAGGATTGGTTCTGTATTTAATGCAGCTCCACCTGAGAACAGGTACAGAGATTTCTTCTGGATTCCCTGAATCTTTTATCTACTGTAAATGATGATCCACAAATTCTTTTCACTTTTACATTGAGGATTTTATTTTTGCATTGTTGCAATATTTGCCCCATCTTTACTTCTGGGATCTGCCCTTTTTAAGGTGGTACAATATTTTGATCTGCTGTATTTGTACTAGTTGCAGTTAAATACAAGGTTTAAATGATTTGCAAATCATTCCATTAGTTTTGTTTTCATTTTATACAACTTCCAAGCTTTTTTTTTGTTTGTTTGTTTTAAGGCAGTATTGTAATTGAACCCTTGCCTTTCTGCTGCAGGTACTTAAGTTTTGAGATCAGATCGTATAACTTTTTGTAGGGAACATCTCGGAGCAATATCAGAGCCCTCGTAATCTGCATGATAAAGTCTGCCACGTGCTTTGGCACAAAGTGAATAAAGGGTGTTGCAGTTAAGCTACACTTATTTCATTTCCCCTATTTGCACCCAGCTTAGCGGTGAAACAAATTAAAGAAGTAACTTTATCGGGGCATAAAGCCACAACTAACAAATAACCAGCTAGATATTCTGATAAAAGCAAATAAGGGACGACTCCTCACAGCATCTGGAGTATACATCATTATTAAACCCAAAATAGACTACAACTTACACACAGGGAATATCAAGATGGTTAAGTATCATACCAAATATCACGCCAACACAGATCACAGCAGCATATGTAAAATGTTCAAAAAATCTGTGTACTTCCAGGACGTGGCTCTTAGACTCATCCACAGAGCCTATGTTGCCCAAAATAGCACACAAGATAGGCATAACTCCTAGATTCCTAACTGTGTAAAGTGCTACCACCCAGTGGCCACACTAGAACATGCCCTGTGGTTGTGCGCAAAACTAAATACCCTTTGGAATCTAGTCCTATCACAAATCGCAAATCTGTGCTGTATCAACACAACACGGACAAATCCACAAATTCTACTGGGATTGTAGCCTGCACCCACTAACACTATCAAAGGTAACATCAGACTAGCTGATAAAATGGTATTGAACACAGTTAAGAACATCCTGGTATTCTGGACTAACAACCCTCTTCAACACAAATGTGGGAACACAAATTGCTATATACAATGTAACTCCAATGGGTCCTAGCATTACAAGACAAGGAATACAAAGGCTCCGGTTTGGAGCAAATATTTAGACACACTTGAAGGACAAAACTAGCGCCTTTCCGATATACTAAATGGTGGGCAGAAGCATCCCACAGGGGAGAACTCACTTGAAAATCCATAAATTAGATGAGCAAAAACTCGCCTCTTCCAATGCGCAGGCAATCTGCCCTGAGAAGACTAACGACAAGGAAAAGACATCCATTCACCCTCCCATCCTCACTCACCCCTTCTCTATTCTCTCCTTACTCTAATTTGATTTAAGTTACTCATATGCTAAATGCGTGTTTCCGTGCAACTTGGACTCACAAAATGTTGAGTTGAACCGTGGCTAATGTCGCATATTGAATGTAAGCATCTATAGCTTGAATGTGGTTACAAAGCAACAAAACGTGTTCTGCACGGCTGTTTGATACTTACCTTTGTAATAGCATCCATTTATTTTATTGAAAATGTAATAAAACGGTTATATATTTTAAAAAAATGTAACTGTCTTTTTCTTTCCCTTCCAGACCCTGTTTGGTAACAAACCTGCTGGTTTCGGGACGACCACGACCAGTGCCCCTGCATTTGGCACTACCACTGGCGGGCTCTTTGGTAACAAAGCAACCCTGACTTTAGGAACCAATACAAACACTTCCAATTTTGGTACATATGAGAAAACAAACCTGATGTAATCTCTTACGTTACACTGGGTATACCACCTGTCCCAAGCTGCCGACACTAACCTGAAATAGATACGAGACAGCTCTAGGTCTGCACACACTAACTGCTTAAAGAAACAGTAACGTCAAAATATAAGTGTTTTAAAGTAATTAAAATATAATGCAGTGTTGCCCTGCACTGGTAAAACTGCTGTGTTTGCTTAAGAAACACTACTATTGTTTATATAAAGAAGTGCTGTGTAGCAATGGGGGCAGCCATTTAAAGGCGAAAAGGCTCAGGTTACACAGCAGATAGCAAATAAGCTCTGTCTGTCTAATTGTGTTATCTGTTATCCATTAGTTAACCTGTGCCATATAGCCGTTTTTCAATTTCCGCCATTGCTCCACAGCAGCTTGTTTATATGAACTATAGTAGAGTTTCTGAAGCAAACACATCAGTTTTACCAGTGCAGGGCAACACTACATGATAATATTTTTATTACTTTAAAACACTTACATTATTTGGTGTTACTGTTCCTTTAAAGGGATTGTTCACCTTCTAAACACTTTTTTTCAGTTGAGTTTAATATTGTTCACCATAAACAAATACTTTTTTCAGATGCTTTCCATTTTGTATTTTTTACCATTTTCCCAAAATTTATGTTTAATGTTCCTGTTCAAGTATGGGATCCATTATCCGGAAACCCATTATCCAGAAAGCTCCAAATTACGGAAAGGCTGCCTCCCGTAGACTCCCATTTTATCCAAATAATTAACATTTTTAAAAATGATTTCCTTTTTCTGTGTAATAATAAAACAGTAGCTTGTACTTGATCCCAACTAAGATATAATTAATCCTTATTGGAAGCAAAACCAGCCTATTGGGTTTTTCATGTTTATGATTTTCTAGTAGACTTAAAGGAATTGTTCAGTGTAAAAATAAAAACTGGGTAAATAGACTGTGCAAAATAAAAAGTGTTTTTAATATAGTTAGCCAAAAATGTAATGTATAAAGGCTGGAGTGATTTGAGGTATAACATGTCAGTCTGAACACTACTTCCTGCTTTTCAGCTCTCTTGGTTTACACTGACTGGTTACCAGGCAGTAACCAATCAGAGACTTGAGGGGGGCCCACATGGGTCATATCTGTTGCTTTTGAATCTGAGCTGAATGCTGAGGGTCAATTACAAACTCACTGAACAGAAATATACCATGTGGCCCCCCTTATAGTCACTGACTAACTCAGAGTTATAGAGCTGAAAAGCAGGAAGTTGGATTCTGGCTGTTTTATTAGACATCTGTTCACTCCAGCCTTTATACATTACATTATTGGCTAACTAACTATATTAGAAACATTGTTTATTTTGCACAGCCCATTTACCCAGTTTTTATTTTCACACCGAACTGTTCATTTAAGGCATGACAATGCAAATTATGGAAGATCCGTTATCCGGAAAGCCCCAGGCCCTGAATATTCTGCATATGGGTCCCATACCTGTATCTGGTGTCTGTTAGCCAGCTCAGTGATCCAAGAGCTTCTGAAGTGTTATAAGTTGCTGCAGTTAGTTGATACATTTCTCCGCTCATCTCTGGAACATTAACTACTATTGTATCAAGTCTAAGTTGCATTTAATCAAACTCAAGAATTCTGCTCAGTAAGGACAAAGATAACAAGTGTATCAACTAAATGTATCAACTAAATGTATCAATTTAGAACAGTTAGTCTGCGACCCCCCTATACGTGCTTTAGAACAGGGGTCCCCAATCTTTTTTTTTTTTTTTTTTTTTTTTTTTTTTTTTTTTTTTGTACCGGGGGTAGGCAGTCGGGAGGGGTCGGCTTCCAATTCTGAAGCGTTGGCATCCAATTTGGCGCACCGCGTTTATTGTCCCCTAGGCTCAGAGGCCCAGTTCAAAACTGTCCGCAGCCCGGCGGTTGGGGACCCCTGCTTTAGAAGGTGAAAAATTACACTTTTATAGTTCAATATTAGAAAAATAGCCACAAATAGTCTGGAAACCAACTGATTTGTGAAAAGTGAAGATGAACAAGCCCTTTAACTAAAAGCAGAATCTCTGTATTACACGCCCCATTTGGATCTCCTTGTAGCAAGAACTGGATCAGTGTGTATATTAGGGTAGTGTCTCGCATAACATAATGCATGCTGAATTCGTTCCTCCCCATGCGCAGAGTTTCCATGGTCCTGTGCAATGGAGCCGCTTCAGTGTGTAGTACATATTGCTTCTTACCTGAAACTTGCCACTCTCACAGGAGTTGGTGCCTGGCAGTGATCACGGCTATCATTACTAACTGATTGTGGTATACACAGTGTATCTCGACACTTTCACCTCTCACACTCTAAAAGGGTCTCCTGCTCTCCAGCCTTTTCTCTTCTAAATAAACTTGCCAATAAAATTAGGGTTACATCTTCATTTCTCATTTACGTATAACTGAACTGTAAATGTATGTTATTTGCCTGCCTTTCTTTCCCTTCTAACTCTCTCTACCTTTTTTAATTCAGAATTTTAAAGGGGAACTAAAACGAAATTGAAAATTTAATATAAGCTTTCTCATACTGAAATAAGAAATATTCTAAATATAATCTATTAAATATTCTGCATTGTTTCAGAAAGAATCAGGTTTATGTTCACTATTCCTCTTTCAGCATCTGTTTCTCTTCATTCTCTCTTCATGCAGCAGTTGGGTGTCAGATATTCATTGACAGTTAGATCCAATATATCTTATAGGGGGGGTTTCCTTTCCTAGCAGATGAATTCGAGCTCTCTCAAATAACTGATTCCAGTACAAACAAAATCTCCAGTGCAAACAAAATCTATCAAAATAACTGCCTTTTGCACAAATCCTGCATGTAGAGAGACATGATGTCTGTGTAGTTTAATAGAGTGAGCTCTAATACATCTTCTAGGCAAAAGGATCCCTCTATAAGATTGGATCATTCATCTGACCCAACTGCTGCATGAAGACAGAATGAAGGGAAACAGATGCTGAGAGAGGGATAGTGAACATAAACTTGATTATTTCAGAAACAGTACAGAATATTTGATTGTATGCTGAATTTTCATTTTTGCAATAGTTTCCCTTAAATGTTTGCACGATCGGTGTCTTTACTACTAAATCTTGCATTGGACACAGTTTGCAAAGTAACCCTCCACAGTTTTCCTTTTTGCTGGCCACGTTTTGCTAAGTGAGAAAGGGGGTCAGTAGTAACCTGGGTGGATGTACAGGAATTGGGGGGAAATAATGGGAATGCTTATTGCCTCTGAGCACTCCAATGCTATATAATATTATTTGGTAGAAGGGAATAGGTGGAGGCTTCTTGCTAAGGTTTGGATCTCTGTATCCCACAGATGTTCTGCTAAAATGGAGGCTTCTACCGTTAATTACCACAATTATGTCCTATTTAGACCCATGATTTAGACAAGACTGGGTGTGTTGAGCTGACAGTCATTAATAATGATGACAGAGCTATAAGTTCTTCATATGCAGTTCATGTAATGTCTGGCTGGTGTATAGTGAATATTTACCATTTATTCCCTGTTAGTTATAACTAAGGTAAAGCACTGCGTATCTTGTCAGCACTATATGAATAAATGATGATAAAAGAGCCCTGGAGGACATTTTTTCTGTTTGTTTTATCAGCACTCCCATAGGCCATTCAGCTGTCCCATTGCTTTAACTGTTTATTTTATGCTTGCACTTACACCGGAGAAAGCCATTGCGTCTCTAGCAGAGCGTCATGTTTTGGGACGTATGGATTTTAAATAGCTGAAATTCCGCTTTCATAAACTTCATGCAAAAAGGAAATTGGCGGATGCTGATAAAATCCCTATGCTGCTGGCTGATTCATTATATAAAAAATATTTATTATATGCTGGTTATTATCCAGAGGCACTGTGAATGAGAGGCCCAAATAGAACGACGAGTAATGAAAAAAAAATAGTCGCAATAATAATGCTCTACAGTTAGCTTTTCTATAACATATTAGAAAGTAACTGAAATCTGAAGCACCCCTTTAAAAGTTAGTTATTTTTCCATGCTGTCAATTCCAGGAACTACACGCCAGGGCCCAGAGTATGCAGCCTAATTATTTCTGGCTTTAGCACTGTGCTGCACGACAATGTGACTAAACTGCGACACTCCATAGATTTGTGATCTGCTGAAATTGCTCACCTTTCCTTCTGCTATTTGCAACATTCACAAATTCTATTTTAAATGTAAATAATTAAAGGAACTGACCCATTCGTATTTGTGTTGAAGGGTTTGGCGCGAACACGGCAGGAACCAGCCTGTTTGGCAATAAGCCAACAACGGGGACCATCGGGCCCAGCCTTGGGACAAGTTTTGGGACAGGTAGGGGAAATGTTTATTTGCTTATTATGTGTACCATAAGATGTTAAAGACATTAAAGAGCTGATAACCAGCCAGGAAACGGAGTCAGGTTACAGGTGCAATGTCTGAGACACCTTCATCCTTAAAGGGGAACTATTGTGAAAGTGAAAATGTAATATTTGCTTCAGAATACTGAAATAAGAAACTTTCTAAATACAATCAATTAAATATTCTGCAGTGTTTCTGAAATAATAAAGTTTATCTTCACTATTCCTCTCAGCATTTGTTTCTCTTGATTCTGTCTTCATGCAGCAGTTGGGTGTCAGATATTCACTGACAGTTAGATCCAATATATCTTGTATATATCTTACACACACCTCTCTATCCTAAAATAATGACAAGATGGCTATTTCGGACATTTTCACTGCTTATAAATGTTTGTTATGCCACATGTTTTGTTGTTAATAGTTAAGTGAGTATAGGCAAAATGCAAGTTGTTGTTGTGGTGGTGCCAGGAGACAAATGATTGATTTACGGATTTCTTCACTTTTTGTAGCTCTAAACCCTGGCCAGACTTCCTTGTTTGGGGGCAACCAGCCTAAGCTGACTGGTACCCTTGGGACAGGCGCATTTGGTGGTACCGGGTTTAACAGCACCTCAACAGGCCTAGGATTCGGAGCACCACAGCCTGCAATGGGTGAGTCATTTTACTTGAGTGGAGGAGAAAATTAACCTTTCCAGCACCAGGGCTTGTTTTGTTGTTTGCTGCTTCGTTTGACCATGTCTTTAACTCTTGTCTCACAGCAACTCTGACTGATCCCAATGCTTCAGCTGCACAGCAGATGTTCCTACAGCAGCAATACAATGCACTTAGATATTCCCCATTCCCTGACTCCCCTCTTTTCAGGAACCCAATCTCTGATCCAAAGAAGAAAGAGGAGGTAAGGGGAAATATGCAGTGTTTTATTCAATGTATATATGGGATGTAACATGAAAACTTAAATTGTTCTCTTGCTTCAGAAACTCTTTATAGAAATATAGCTGTGTTTCGCATTAACCTTGCTCTCTGTACTCTTCTATAGCTCTTGAAACCCACCAACCCCGCCGCCCAGAAAGCTGTACTGACTCCCACACACTACAAACTAACCCCTCGCCCAGCAGCCAGAGTACGTCCCAAAGCTTTGCAGAACAGCGGAGCAGCCAAAAGTCAACTCTTTGATGCCTTGGATGATGATGAGCCCGTCCTGTCTAGCGGTGTGTTCATGCCCAAGTAAGTGATGCAATAGGTTATTTCATCTTTTTCTTGTCACTGTACTTCTGTCTTTTATCTTATGCCATTGTCCAATATACATATTCCTTTTATAGCTGACCATACATGTGCCAGTATTTCTTGCTGTTTCGTCCAATCCTGTGTTTGGCCTCTTTTTGTCCAAAGACTGTTTTACCATTGTGTGAGGGAGCACAAACCCCTATTCCAGGTTTGCTGGGTTTTTCATTCATGGACAGAGTGAGGCTTTCACAGATCAGATAATCTGGTTTGGGCAGACTGATATCTGTTGGCTTTGTGGCTCACATACGCAACGGTCACCTTCAAACCTAGTGTGTAAGGGCTGTATACACTTCTTATACATCTGGCCCATGTTACAGGAGAGCTTAAAGGAATTGTTCAGAGTAAAAATAAAAAGTGGGTGGGGGGGGAGATGGGATGGCCGGCCATGTTGCCATGTTTTGAAGTCTGCAATCGGCCAATAAGTCACTTTTTGCATTACCAAAACTGATTTGTTTGCTACAGCAACTTTGGACTTTCTTCTACAAGAAATACACCTACTGGGTCAAAGGTTAATGGCACTTAAGAAGCCATACATCACACACACACACATCACACCATCTTCTACACCCATGCCAGGGCTACCTCCATCCTGGTCCGTAAAGGTGTGCAATTTAAATCACTAATCCTCACTACTGACCACTATAGTAGATATGTATTTATGGGGTGTTCAATATCCAACCAATTGTTGACCATAGCTAATGTGTTTATGCCCCCCCCCCCTTGATAGCACTGGATAGTGTAATGGGTAAACTTCCCACCAGCCCCGCTGCTCCTTATGGGTGACTTTTAACACATTATTGAATTCTTCACTAGACAGACTCACCCAAGGTCCTCAATCCACATCTACACTCTCCCTCTGGATCCAGGCCATGTACCTCACTGACCTGGCACTGGAGGAACCCAGATACAAGGGTATTTTCCTGCTTCTCGGCTACCTATAACGCTCTGTCTCATATTGACCTTGCCCTAGCCTCAATAGATCTCCTACCCTGGGTGACCTTGATGGAGTATCTACCTAGAGCGCAGTCTGACCAGTCTCCCCTTTTGGTACAGCCCAACCACATCCCAGAATCCACAGAACACCTCTGGCGCCTTAGCCCGATCTGACTATCACAACCTAGCATTAGAAAAGCAAATGAAGCTGCCCTCACAGATTTCTGAAACCTCAGTCCTTGAACTGCAAACCTGGGGACTGTGTAGGAAGCAAGTAAAGTTTATAATGTGGGGGTGCACTCACCTCTGAAATTAAAGGGGCTAGAAAAGAATCTACCCAGGAACTAGATGCAAAGCAGGGTAAACGTGTTGAGGCGGAAAGAAACATAAGAAATACAGGACCAGATACACTTAACACCTTTAGGGCAGCACAAATAGCACTAGAAGAAGAAACTAGAATCAAAATAACCCAAAAAAGGTTGTTATATGCTTCACATAGAACATTTGAAGGGGAAAAGAACAGGAAAATACCAGCTTACCTCTTTAAAGCCCAAACCCCATCCAACACTATTCAAAAAATTGCCTCCCCCTAAGGTAACAGTCACACACCCCTCCCACATAGCAGATGCCTTTATTATATATTATCAGAATCTATATGGCACCAATGGCAACTACTCAGCAGAACAATTAATGAACTACCTGGATGCCATACACTTCCCTGGATGCCATACACTTCAATCCAACACCTTGCCCGGGTGGCCTCCCGCCAGATTGGTATAAAACCTCCAGTGAAATTCTCTCCCCTTGGGTACATAAAACCCTAGTACATGCCACTGAGGAGGACCGCCTCCCTCCTTCAGCGAGGCATTGATAGTAGTCATCCCAAAAGAAGGAAAGGAAAGTTGTGGATCTTACCAACAGATCTCTCTTCTTAATACTGATGCAAAGGTATTTGCAAAGGTTCTGGTCACCAGACTAAAACAAGCCTTAGAGGAGATTGTAGAACCAGACCAAATGGGATTTATGCACAATAGATCTACCAATGTAAATATCTGAAGAGTATTCACTAACCTACTTGTATTCCACAGCCACCACGGTTCATGAATAGCAGTATCACTGGATGCGCTAAAGCATTCGACTCCGTAGAGTGGCCATATCTCTGGGAAATCCTAAGAAAATTTGGCTTGGGGGACCAATTTATTCGATGGGTGAAGTTACTATATAAAAAGCCTGTAGAGAGAGTCAGGTCCAACAGCCATCTATCGGCAACTCTCAACTTCTAGGGGCAGCCGACGGATGCCCATTGTCACCTTTCCTCGTTACTCAGTGGAGCTCTTGGCAATTCTTATCCGCCAGGCAAATAACATCACAGGACTCCGCCTAGGGAGAGTGGAAGAGCGCACATCGCTCTATGCAGACAATATACTGCTATACCTGGACAACCAGGCAACTTCCTTCAAGAGGTCCTAAGCATGGTGGACCTATTTGGTTGGTTTTCAGAATTCAAGATTAATTGGGGAAAAAATCTAGCATTTTTTTTGCTCAAAGAAGATTTTATTGAAACAGATACCTCACAACAATGTTAAAAGGTTACATCAATTAATTCAGTGTACAAGAATCGTTTCAAAGTTTACATTCGTAAATAATGGCAATTGTAACAGATGTACTATACATGCAAGGCCTAAACCTTTCCATCACCCAGCCCAGAACCACATTCAGTTACCACTCCCTAACCAGGGCCATTTTCGAGCGATTCAATGTGGCTAGACCAATGTCTCCAAATCTGGAGGTATTTAAGCATTTGCCCTCTCTTTTCCAGCACCAAATGTTCTAGCGCAGCTAAGTCTACCAGTGCTTGGTGCCATTCACGAAATGTAGGTGGGGTTAGGTCTTTCCAGTGTAAGGTCAGTAGACCTCTTGCCTGAAATAGCGCTTTGGTAAGAAAAAGCCTTGTATGCAAGTCCAGCGCATCATTGAGATCAATTGTTAACATGCAAGTCCTAGCATCTCCCGTACCCCAATCTGGTATCATTGAGGACAAACATAGCGTAATTTCTTCCCAATATAACTTGACCCTGCGACACTCCCATGGTGTGTGAAGTAAAGTTGCAGGTTCCAACTCACATCTGGGGCATATAGGAGAAGGCAACAGCTTCATAACAAACAACCTCCCATATACCGTGTAATATGCTCTATGAATCAAGTACAGCTGGAGTAGGTTGTGCCTGTAGGAATGGGCTACTATCTTAGGAGTGCTCAATACCCACTCCCACTGTTCATCAGTTATCATGCCTATAACTGCCTCCCATGCTTCTCTGGCCTTTATTTCAGTATCCACATATTGTGGTTTACGTAGTAGGGTATATAAGGTGGATATTCTTCTCTTGGGGGAACTGGCGGCTAAGGCATCAATAATGGGAGAGTCCTCCATCTCTGTGTTAGATCGTCGTCTAAATTCCTGTAGGGTATTAACAATTCTATGGTACATTAACCATTGAGCTAGGGGAAGGTTTCTAGTTTGTTGAAGGTGAAGTAAAGATATCGCCTGATCCGCCTCCCATATGTCTGCCACTGAAACTATTCCAAGATTGCACCATATCTTAGAGGGGGAAATCCCTGCCAGTCCCAAGAACTCCGGGTTTCCCCACAGAGGAGTTTGGGGTGCTAGTTTATTGTAACTAACCAGTCTATGTGCTATGCGTAGGACGGTGCTCTGTAGCCACACCAATGGCATTTGCAACTTCTTGGGGCGTTGAACCAACAGCGCTGCCCAGGGGGTGGTAGGATGGTTTGCCGCTATTAACCAAAGCTGTGCGGGGGGGGACAAAACAGCCTGCACCCATGGTATGCAATGAGTAAGCTGTGCAGCAATGTAGTACAAATATAGATCTGGCAGTGCCAAACCCCCCTCTTCCCTAGGTCTCATTAAGGTAGTAAGGCGCAGGCGTGACCTAGAGGTATCCCATATAAATTTGCTGATAAGGCTGTGTATTCCTGCAAAGAACTTCTTAGGTATAATAGGCGAATGCCAAAGGGTATATAGCCATTTAGGGAGAATAAACATTTTAACTAGTTGCACCCTACCTGCTGGCCCCACTGGCAACGATTCCTAGGGTTTAAATTTGTGCTGAGACCATTGAATTAACTGGTCCAGGTTCAATTCCTGAAACTTTCCAATAGGGAGCGCTATCTGCAATCCCAAGTATGTGAAAGAATCTGACTTGTAAAGGGCATGCAGTCAACATTTCACCTGGTTGCAACGCATCCACCAAAAACAATACAGATTTGTGCGTATTTGTTTGTAATCCAGAGACTCTGCCAAAGACTTGTGTGAGCTCAACCAGGGCTTGCAATGATTGACCCCTATCTCCTAGGTATACTAACGTATCGTCCGCATACAATTGGATCTTTTCAACTTGGCCCTCCCTTTCAAACCCTCTGATTTGGGGATGCAACCTCACAGCTTGGGCTAAGGGTTCAATGGCCAATGCGAAGAGCAAAGGGGAAAGAGGGCACCCCTGCCTCGTTCCCCTGGTAAGTGAAAAGCTCGGGGTATGGAGAGAGTTAAGCCTCAGGGAAGCTGTGGGGAGTTTGTATAGCAATTGAACCATTGTTATGTATTTTGGGCCAAAGCCCATTGATTCCATAACCTGCCAGAGGTAGGGCCACTCCACCGTATCAAAAGCCTTGGCAATGTCAAGCGCTGCAATGGCCCTACCTCCTTTGTTCCCGCAATCCAATTATATTAAGATATAGCCTCCTGGTGTTAAGACTGGTGGTTTTCTGAGAAATGAACCTCACTTGGTCGGGGTTAATTATCTGGGTAATCACCCTACTAAGTCTCCTAGCTAGTACTTTTGCATAAATTTTCACATCAGCCGTGAGAAGTGAAATGGGGCGAAAGGATTCACAAAGCTGGGGATCTTTCCCTGGCTTGGGAAGTAGTACAATTGCTGCTTCATACAGGGATTGTGGTAACTGCCCCGACTGGCTTCCTTGTACAAGTTCAGAAGTTGCGGCGTCAAGGTTTTAGAGTGGCGCTTGTAGATCTCAATAGGGAGGCCATCTGACCCAGCTGCTCTACCCACAGGAAAGGAGTCTACTGCTTCCTGTATTTCTAGGAGAGTCAAATCAGTTTCCAAAGTTTCCCTAAATTCTGGGGTGAGAGCAGGGAGATTCCCTTTTTGTAAGAAAGCTACAATTTCTTCTATAGATACATTCAATTTGCTGGAATATAGATCAGTATAAAAATCAGACCGCTTATTCTTAACCTCACTTGGATCAGTGTGCAGGATTCCTTGTTTGTCCTTCAAGACAGGAATCGGGGGAGGCGTGTATTGGGTTTTGGCTAAGTGTGCCAGCATGCGCCCTGCTTTTTCCCCATGCTCATATACTCCAACTTTAGAAAAGTAGAGATGATTTTGCTCTTTGGTTTTAAGACTTAGAGAATATTTATCTTGCATATCTTGTAGCAGTTTAAAATTCTCAGGAGTGGGGGCTAGGGCTACGCGGGCGTCGCACTCGGCTACTTTTTCTTCCAAAACTTGTATTGCAAGCCTAGACTGTTTCTTAAAAGCAGTTATATCTGCAGCTATACAATTTCGAATATATATCTTAAGGGAATCCCAAATAGGTAGAATGCTAGGGATTTCCGAATTTAGTTTCAGGAATTCCTTTATTACAGCTTCTATATCCTTTTGGTTGTCCAGAATGTTCAACCACACTGGATGTATAGTGAGGCGAGGCCTATCCGGCTTATGCAGTGCAGCGAGCTTAATTTGGAGAGGGGCATGGTTGGATATACCTCTATGGAGGTAGCAGGTAAATGTGACGTGAGGAACCGCAGCAGCATTTACAAAGGCCAGGTCTATCCTAGAAAGCGCCTGTTGGGCAACTGTATAGCAGGAGTATAGCTTTTTGGCTGGGTTTGTGACTCGCCAGATATCCAACAACTCCAGTGCTTGAATCATTCTGCTGAGCCTGGTGTGTTGTGGGGGCGCCTGTCTAGACACTTTAACAGTCTATCTATCTCTGGGCACATGACTTCATTAAAATCCCCAGCTGCTATAACCAAGGCATGAGGGTATTGAAGTAGTTGGTCAGCTGGGCATTGAAGTACCCGGGTATCAAGTACTGGGGGGATATAGATATTCGCCAGCAGAACTTCTCGGGAATGAATGTGACCATGCAGGAAAATATATCTGCCTTTAGGATCAGATTTAATGTTACCAAAAACAATTAGAATGGACACCCCTGAGGAATGGCTCGAGTAGTCTGCATGGTAAGCCCAACCCACCCAGGGTCTTCTCAGTGCCTTAGATCCTGTCAAGTGGGTTTCCTGCAGGAATGCAATGTCGGTGGCATGTCGCTTCAGGAAATCCATTACCAGTCTACGTTTTATTGGGCAGTTCAGACCCCTTACATTCCAACTAGTGAGGTTAATCGCCATTTTCCTGTCTACCCAGATGTAACAGCATATACACCTTAAACATTGCAGTACAAATCAAAGCATTTCTTTGAGCATAGAGCAAAAAAATTGCATAAAAAAGTTTAACAATTGGCTTAGGGATGTGTAACAAGAGAACATCTCTAAGCCGCCCACAAGAGAAACCCCCCTCCCTTTCCACCTCGTAACTAACAAAAGGTAGAACTTGAGCCCAAAATTTAACCCGTTTGTTCAGTCTTGTTGGGGGCGTGTCGTGCCACTCCGTTGGCGCCACTAGAGGTGAACAAAAGTAGTGGCTTCAACAAGTAAAATCAAAAAGTCAAAAATAAGTAAAAAAAAAAACAAAAGGGAAAAAGACGCAACTCGGAAAAAAAAATTTGAACCCGCTGCTTCAGATATGCAGATAAACAATAACCCACTCCGGGACATACCAGGATACTAGCGGCATGGTGATAGTATCGTTCCTACGGAATACTCAGTCCCATTAGAGCTGGCAGAAATAATGCCTAGTCCTAGGCTGCGTGACAGTGCCCAGACGGGCGGAGGCAAAAGTAGAAAGTCTCCCACAAGGCTCGATAAAAGGCATTCATGTACAGTACTCAGATACAGAGCGCGGCATATCTGTTGAAATTCTTAATTCACTCCTCTTGCATCCAACCACTTGTTCAGATCCCGTGGTGCAGTGAAAAACATGGTGCGATCATCCGCTTGTACCCGGAGCCTGGCTGGATACAGCATGGCGTACGTGAGCCCAGCATTGTGTAGACGGATCTTGCAGCTCTGGACCTCCATGGAGTAATCAGCGTATATGGAGACCGTGGCGTCCTGATATCGCAGCTGACCCTGAACTCTAGCCAGAGCAAGCACCTTGTCCCAATACCTTGCGTTGAGGAGTTTGGCGATCATCGGCCTAGGCGGGGCTCCCGGTGGTGATTGCCTGGTAGGTACCCTGTGCGCTCAATGGTAAACGGCGCTGATAGTTGGTCCGCCCCAAAGGTTGTTTTGAGCCAGGTTTCAATGAAAGTTTCGGGAGCGGCTCCCTCGACCTTTTCAGGGAAGCCCACGAAACGTAGGTTACTCCTACGCAGGCGATTCTCCAAATCGTCCGATTTGCGCTGACAATCCACCATCAGTTTTTGCATTACACGATATTGAGCAACTCACTGCAAGAGTCTTCAAGATTGCTTACCCGCGACTCCACTGCTGTAGTTCTTTCTCGCAGCTTTTGGTGGTCGTGCTTGATGATGGACAAATCAATTTTGATTTTGTCAGTCTTGGACTGTATGAGTGTTGTACAGGTATCATTGGCAGCCCTGATTTCTTTCAAAACATCTCGTTGGTGTGTTGGTTCATCCAGTGGTTTGTCGGCTGGTTGTGGGTCTCCGACCATGCTATTATCGTTGGAGTCCCCCTCCTCAGTCTCCCTCTCCGGGGTAGAGCGTTGCGCTGCTAGGCCTTTACCGCCTTGGTACCGCTACTCACTGGCCGCCCAGATCTACTATATTCACTGGTGGCTCAACCCAGACCCGTATAACCCGAACTTTCCACTCAAGGCCACACTAGCAAGCTCAACAGAATCCCTTATATACATTCCATTCTGCAAACCCCCTCACCTACACACAAAACACCCAGGTATAACCACCCCCCCTACAAAGCATGGGTGGCAGCACTTAAAGTTTGCGAACGTGCACAACCTTTTCTCTCACCACATCTATCCTATAGGGAAATTCCTTCCTCAAACACCTGCAAAACATAGAGTACAAAATATGGCCACAGTGGTGCACATTAGGGGGATCTGTACAAAGACCGAATGATACGCCCTAGGAACAAAATCAAACATGTTCAAACACAGGAAGCTCTTCACTAGTTCTCATACTTCCAGTTGAGAAAGGCCACCAATACTCCATTTCAAGGGAACAACATGAACCTTACAGTCCATAAGATTGAATCAACTCTTAGAGCCACCTCCACCAGGAAGCTCGTCACCACGCTATACTCACTCCTCCTGGCTACTATTAAACCTCCATTCAATGCAGCGGGTATGGCCTGTAGTAGGGACATCCCAGAGCTAGAAGATGACTGGGAAGAGGCAACTGACAGGGCATACGACTACTTCTTCTCAACCAGAGACAGACTGAATCAATTTAAAATTCTACATCAGGGGTCCCCAACCGCCGGACTGCGGACAGTCTTGAACTGAGACGTCGAGTCTAGGGGATAATTAACGCGGTGCACCGAATTGGACGCGACCCCCTCCCCTGCTCCTTGCACAAAAAAAAATGGTTCCCGTCCCAAAAAAGGTTGGGGACTGCTGTCCTACATAGATTCCACCTAACCCCAATCAGACTGTTCCGTATGAACAAACACGACTCGCCACAGTACCCTAAGTGTAGAGCCGCAGAGGCACCTTATCTCCACCTTATGTGGTCATATGTCTTCTGCTCCCAAGTTCTCAACGACATCCGGGAAAAACAGCCTAAACTATTAAACCCTAAAGTGTGCCTCCTTGGTGTGGAGCAGGGATCCCCAACCTTTTGAACCCGTGAGCAACATTCAGAAGTAAAAGGATTTGGGGAGCAACGCTAGCATGAAAAATGTTCTTGGGGTGCCATATAAGTGCTGTGATTCGTCATTTGGTAGCCCCTATATGGATTGTCAACCTAGATTGACGCTCTGTTTGGCAGAGCACATGGTTTTTATACAACCAAAACTTGCCTCCAAGCCTGGACTTCAAAAATAAGCTCCTGCTTTGAGGCCACTGGGAGCAACATCCAAGGGGTTGGAGAGCAACATGTTGCTCACAAGCTACTGGTTGGGGATCACTGGTGTGGAGGAAGAGGTTACCCCAAGGGCAGCCATGCGAATACTATTCTGTACCCTAATGAAAATCTTCATAGTCATTCCATACCCTACTGTTTTATGCCAGGAAATGTATCCTCCTGAACTGGATGTTCCTCCAACCCCCCACATTCAATGGCTGGTTGAACCTGCTAAAAGCAACACTCCCCCCTGATACAACTTACCTATACCGCTAGAGGCTGTCCCAAGAAATACGACCTGGTGTGGCGAGAATGGTTGGACACCACAGAGGAATCTTAACCTCATGGATGTCAAACTAGCAGGGATATAACCACATACACCCACTGCTCTGACTGCCTATGGGTAACCGGTATAGAATTATAAATAATCCTATCACATGGGGGGTGATTGCTAGAATTAAGGAAATAGCTGCACAGTTGAATAGTATACTGAGATACGGGAGCTCATAATGTATATGCTATACTGAAACTTTTATACAGCTTATGGAATCATGAATGTTTTGTTTGTTTGTAATAAAATGCAATCTAAAACACTTAAAAAAAAAAAAAAAAAAAAAAAAAAAAAACTGTGAAAATACTGTGCAAACACTACTTCCTGCTTTGCAGTTTTCTTGGTTTCCATTGATTGGTTACCAGACAGTAACCACTTAGAGACTTGAGGGGTCACATGTGTCATAACTGTTGCTTTTGAATCTGAGCTGAATGATGAGGATCAATTACAAACTCAATGAACAGATATGTCCCATGTGGCCCCCCTTATAGTCACTGACTAACTCAGAGTTAAAGAGCTGAAAAGCTGAAAGCAGTGTTCTGTTATGTTACACATCCAGTCACTCCAGCCTTTATACATTACATTTTTGGCTAACTAACTATATTAGATACATTTTTTATTTTGCACAGCCTATCTATTTACCCAGTTTTTATTTTTACACTAAAATGTCGCACAGTGACAAATGTAGCCCATATTTTTAAAGTGCCTTTAGTGGAAAGGAGGCAATAAGAAAATTCTTCCAGTGTTGTGCTTCCTGTGTGGTGCTTAAGGCAGATTGCTTAGGAATCGGTACAGCCATTACCTTTAGGCCACAAACTTGTTTTTATAACCTATTTCAGTTATTTACTTTTGTGTGTTTGTAGGAAAAGCATCAAGAAGCTGGACTTGAAGTATCTAAAGAACAGCAGCAGTCTATTTGCCCAAGAAAGCAAAGATGTGAATGAGGTGGTGCCGCCAACTCCTGAGACTCAAGACAGGTTAGAAATGCTGCTGAGATTTAACAAACCTGCTTTTTGGGGCTTAATAACCCCCGTCTTTATACACGTCACCTTCTTGCTTCTGGTGTAAAATGTTCACGCTAGTATTTCACTCTGTATTCAGTCCTTTTCACTTGTGTCCAACTTTATTGCTATAAGATCTGCACTGTAATGGAGCTTTTGCTCTTGTTGTGGAAAGCTCTGGGGCCTATTATTGCTACATTCTCAATGTTCCATGCCTGGGGCCTCTCCTAGCTGTTTCATTGTACAGGTATTGGACCTTTTATCCAGAATTCTCCAGATTTTACTAGAAAATCATTTAAATCCAATAGGCTGGTTTTGCTTCCAATAAGGATTAATTATATCTTAGTTGGGATCAAGTACAAACTACTGTTTTATTATTACACGAAAGGGAAATCAGATTATTTGGATAAAATGGAGTCTATGGGAGACGGCCTTTCCATAATTCGAAGCGTTCTGGATAACAGGTTTCATGTCAGTGGGTGGCACTGCACTTGAGCAAATACAGTGCACAGTCCTAGAAACTTCTATATGAAAATTTGTCTTCTGCCCATGATATGGGGTTGAAACTCGGCAATGGGGGGTGGGGGTCTGGTTGATGCATCCAGCTAAAACAGCTTTTGGAGAACACTGCACTGAAGCGATTATACACATGTACCGGCCACTGACTTACATGCTGCACACACATATATCCTCACATGCACTGGCTTCAATAAAGGAGCAATGAAAAGGCAAAAAATTTACCCTCTCACTCTAAACACAATTGATCTGAAGCAACAGCTCATCACTTTCTAGATACATGATGCTTACAGCACTTTACACTCCTTACAGATCTGTTGAAAACCACCATGCGGATGAAGAAAATGATGAAGAGGCAGCTGCTACATACCCATCCCCCTTCTCCAGGCCCCTTCCACAAAGTCAGGAGAAAAAGCAGGTTAACAACATGGATGACACCATTGTAGCACTGAATATGCGCAAGTCTGGGCGAATCGGACTGGACCACAGCGGCGAGGATGCCTCCTTTAATGAGGATTCTCTTAGAGATACAGACATTCTTGATGCTTCTCCCCACCCTGCAGGTATGAGCTGCCATACCGATATGCTGTTTATTTTAACCCTTTTTAGCAGCCAAGTACATTGACTTCAGCCCAATATAGGGTTTGCAGTGTGGTACTGAGCTTGAGCTGCGTTACTTTAACTTCTACTTTCCTTGTGTAGGAATTACCCTAACGAGGGACAGCTACTACACCATCCCATCCATGGAGGAATTGGCCAGAAGTGTGGATGAGAATGGGGAATGTATAGTCAATGGCTTCACTATTGGACGTGAAGGTCTGTATATATACTGGCCTCTCTCTCACACTTTTACTCACTCTCACACTCTCTCTCGCTCTTGTCTAAGGTATTGAGAGGACATGTGTGCTAGGCCTTATATTGACTTTAAATTGGTTCAGAAATTAATTCTGCTGCCTTGCAATTATATAACATGTTGATGCATTGGCTGCTAGTTGGGTGTAGGTTATAGTAGTAGAGACCAGTCTTTCTAGGGGTTAAAGAAGAATACAATTTTCTACTTGGGGGTGCCATAAGTTAGGCACCCCCAAATGACTACTTTTGCTTGCCAAAGACCCCGGGCCATTGTTCCTATCAGCACAAAACTGCACCAGGGGTGGACCTAGTGAGCACCACTGAGAGATCCTCTTCCTGCTTTTTTGATTTTTCAATTTTCCACTGCAGGCTCATGAGCAGCAGAGTGAAATAGCATCTTTTTTGTTAAAGTTCGGCTTTCACTCTTCTGTGCATGAGCAGCCGCAAGAAGACCCGAAGAAAACAAATATTTAGGCCAGTGGAAGTGGTTGGGCAATCATTGGGTGGGATGATACTCAGAGAGGCAGTGATCGGTAGGAGCATTGTGCTTCATTTCTCCACTGTGTGTCTCTTCTTGTAAAATAAAGGCTAACATTTTAGGTAATAGTGAAACCTACCCTGGGTGTCTGCTGTTTGAGCGGTACTTTTCATTGAGTTTCTTGGGAGAACTATAGGGAAAAGGTAGAGTAGTCCTAGATTTCCCCCTCTTGTTCATAAAATGTAGCTTTACCCCATAGGTCTCCTGCGTCCCCAGGTAACGCCAGAGAAAATACAAGTTTGCTTTATAAAACAATATAATTCTAAACTGCTTTCTAATTTACATGCTGGCAGGATAACGACGGCTCAAGTGATGCTGCTTTACAAATTTGTTAATCTCAGAACATGAAAGACATCATGGAAACCAGCTTGGCTGGATTAACACTGGCTTTAAGCAACCTTATTTGAGTCAGAACCAGCAGTGAGTGCAAAGAATACCAAGGGACTGACACATGCTGCTTTTATTGGCAGTTACACTTACAAATTTTCAGGGATTTCAAATTTATTTGTAATAAGTATGTCAGAATGTTGTATTTACAAACCATCTCGTTTTCATTTTTATTGCAGGGTTTGGATCAATCTACTTTGAAGGAATCATTAACTTGACCAATTTAGATCTTGATTCAATTGTACACATCCGCAGGAAGGAGGTTATTGTGTATGTTGATGACCAGAACAAGCCCCCTCTTGGTGAAGGTTTGAACAGGTAACCTTTAAACTGGTGTCTACATGGTGTTTAGACAATTTTATAATATTTCTTCAGGAGCACTGCAACTTGGAATTTCAGTTTCTAGTGGTAAGATTGGGGGCAGTATAAGGCCAGGCAGTGGCATAACTAGATGTTGCTGGGCCCCACAGCAAATACATTTTAGGGCCCCCAACATATCCAGTGTTTGTCCTGTTTCACCAATAAATGTTCAAATTGCTCATCAGTGAGAACCTCATGGGGCCCCCTGTACCTCCTGGGCCCCCCTGCAGCCGCAGGGTCTGCTTACTCTGTAGTTACACCCCTGAGGCCAGAATGATTTGTTGTTTGGTTGAATCAAAAAATGATGCCGGGGATCCTTTCACTTTAGCCAAAAAGTTCAACTTGAAAGCCCAGATGGCACACACTGTAGCCTCCCAGCAGCAACAGATAAGTGGAACCCCTGCCTGAATCCCACTGTAACCTGCAGGTGGCAGGTCTACTCCATATTCCATATACTTTCCTGTAGGCATTGAGGGGTTAACAATGCTGTACAAATGTTTGATGCTCTGATTTAACAGTAATTGGGAAGATACCTTCTCTGTGTACTGCTCTTGGATACAGCGTGTACAATAATTCGATTGTTAAAAAATTAGTTGCTAGAGTTTCTGTGTAACCAGGCTGCAGCTTTGGATAAGAGCTGTAGACTGATTGCTTATGTTGGATCCATGTATGAACTATTAAAAGGTAGTCTATAGATGAACTTCCAAGGTCTAACTGCCTAACCAGAAGCTGGGTTTAGTCCACAAGCATGGTAGGGATGGTGGCAGAATTAAAATAATTAAATAAATAAAAAATAGACTTTGCATCCAGGGACTAGCCCCCTCTGAGGCAAATTGGAGAGGCTTCTAATTTTTTATTTTTTTTTGCCTTCGTCTGGATCAACTGGCAGTTAGGCAGGTTACATATAGATTTAAGGTTGAACTTGATGGAATGTGTCTATTTTTCAATCTAACTTACTGTTACTTTGTATTGCAAGCAGCAATATGTGCACTAGAAGCATGACCCATTTTTGTTGTCCAATGCACTGAATTGTTTCTTTCCATTTAGGCCTGCCCAGGTGACCCTAGATGAAGTCTGGCCCATTGATAAGACCACGCGTTGTATGATTACAAGCCCAGAGCGCCTGAATGAAATGAACTACAAGGCCAAGTTAGAGAATGCTTCTCGTAAGCAGGGGGCCCAGTTTGTGGATTATCGCCCAGAGAGCGGTTCCTGGGTGTTCAAGGTACATATCTGTGAAACGGAGTCAAAATATTTGTTCCTGTTGACGTTTGCGTGACTTGGTAGTCATTTCTGTTAAAAACCACAAACTTTTGTCATTTTCTGTCCCCTGTAGGTGAATCACTTCTCCAAGTATGGATTGCAGGACTCCGATGAGGAAGATGATCAGCTCAACAACGCTGAGGCAAAAAAGCTGAAAACTGCCCCTGTTCCTCCTCAAGGCAAACAGCCTCCTCTCCAAAAAGCGACTCTCTCCGGAAAAGTCACCCCTCCACCCCAGGTAGAGAGGGGCTCACCGGAAAATATAATGCTGGTGTCCTGACAATGCGCCATTTCTAGGCCGGCGTCCTGACAGCCCCTGTCTGCTTGGGAATGCTAACCTTAAGATATATGGTGCCTAGCTGCAGTAAATTGTGCCAAATTCTTCCTTCCCGTGTAATGTCTTATGTACATGACTGATCAGTTCTGTGTAATGTCACAGGCCTTACACTGAGCTTTGGGGAGTGGTCATTATACACTTATTCAGTCTTAGTTGGTGATATCAATGTAAAGTCAGAGCAGCTTAGAGGAGAAGATAATTCAGGGGCACAGAATCCCAGTGGCTTTAAATATTGTTTTTGTTCCAAATGTGCCACATTAGACACTTGATTACTGAATAGGGTTTAATTGAGTTTTTATACTCTCTTGTATCCAAAATATATCACTGGATTAATATCAAATTAGCACTTCCAATAGGGCCGTTGCATGAGCGAGTGCTGCTTGTTGGACTGGAGATCACGATTAATGTCCAGTGGGAGCGAAGTGCTGCATCTGCTCCAAATGAGCCCAGAAGGAACGTGTGACCTGGTTCAGTAGCTGGAGCTTCTAAATACTGTGCCCCCTTCATCTGGTTGTGCCAGACATTAAGATCACACAGAGGGCGGCCTTTATTCTCAGGTTGATAATTGCTGGATAAAACACAGGTTTAACTCTTTGAATAGATTAATGCACAATAAGCTCTTGCTTAAAATCTAGCACGAATAGTGTTGTTGGTTAATTGCCTGATACTCTCCATTAGTACATTAAGCGACCAGAGTTCTGCCACCCTATTATACTATATATGTTTAGTCAGTCATCTCCAACCAGTGGCTCACAGACAACATGTTGCTCCCAAAGCTGGAGCTTATATTTGAATTCCAGGCTTGTAGGCAAGTTTTGTTTGTATATAAACCAAGTGTACTGCCAAACAGAACCTCCTGTAGCTACCAATCCACATAGGGGCTACCATTAGCCAATCACTGCAATATTCAGCACACCCAGGAAAATGTTTCATGCTTGCTTTGCTCCCAAATGTTGCTCACAGGTAAAACATTTTGGGGACTCCTTCTGTTAAGAGTTACTACCCTCATTGGAAATTACATTTTTCTTTGTATATGGCCTTAGAGTAAGGGCTGGGCAAGTGTGATTAATAAAATACTGCAGGGCTCATGCTACTGCCCAGTTTTTCTATAAACAAGGAGAGTGTGTTTGATTCCTTCAGGCTGTAATTTGGCTTCATAAAGGACCATGGGGGAATGTTCAGCAGTAGCTGAGGGTATCTGAGGCAGTCTGTATACACACATACATAAATAAATTAAAACTCTGGCACCAACTGTAGTAGCAGGACAACCAGCTCCCATATTTCAGGCTGGCAATAGAATTTCTGGGAACGTTTGAGGGTTGAAGTGTAATAAAGGGACTTAAATTAGATTGAATTTTTTTTCCCCTAAAAAAGTTGGACTGACCTGTGGCAAAGGCCACTGCTTGTTTTGGCATGAATATAAATGGGCTCTATACTTGCATGGAACCTTTACTGTTTAGATAAGAGTTTGTGTGTTACTTCAAATTCGGTCTGAAAGCATATGGTAAATGTAAAGGGGGCTGTGCTGCTCCTTCTGCGCTGTCTTTTCTGTTTATATCAGGGCTGCATGGCCGAATCCCTGAGGTAAGGCATGGAACCCTCTTCATTATTTTCTATCTGACCTATTAAATGACTTATCCGTCTGTGCGGATTCCTATTGGTGAGAATGTTGTACTGTTTTTTGTTTTTTTTTCTTAAAGATTTATAAATGTGTGTGTATAACTTAATTTGTAAAGCGCTGTTAAGGAGCCGCAGCGCTGTACAGCTATGTGATAAGATACAGAGTGGGAAGGAGGTCCCTGCCCTGTAGAGCTTACAGTCTAAGTGGATGGGAGGCTAACATACAAGCACAAATTGGAGATGAAAAAGTGCACAAGATAAGGCATAGTGAGTAGGCACAGAAATAGGCTAATGTTCTAGTGCTCCAAAAGGTAGGCTTTTTCTTGAAGAGATTAAGAGGGGATTCCTTATGGAGGAATTCAGGGATGGGATTCCAGAGGTAAGGAGCAGCAACATAGAAAGATTTGAGACGAGAGGTGGCAGTGGATGGTGTAAGAGAAGGTGACTCTGAGAAGAGCGGAGAAGACACAGGAACATATAGTGAGACAAGAGAAGAAATGTAGTGAGGGATATGAATCTTAGGAGAAGGATTTTACTTTGTTTAACACGCAGCCATGCTAAGGATTTTAGTTGAGGTTGAGAGGATCCTGGTAGCAGAGTTTAAGATTGATTGGAGGGGAGAGAGATGGGAGTCTGGAAGACCAGTTAGGAGGAGATTGCAATAGTCTAAACGGGATAAGATAAGGGCATGGATTAGTATTTTTGCTGTGATTTGTGAAAGAAACCGGCATATCTTGGCTATATTACGGAGGAAGAAACTGCCGGTTTTGGCAGTATTATTAATGATTAGAGAGGGACTGGTCAAATGAATATCAAACACGTGTGTGTACACAAATACACACATATGCAATAATGAGCCACAAAACAAAGTGTTATTTTTGCCTATAACTGGCCTCCCAGAAAACTGTGAATCAAACAAGTCTATACAGGTAAGAAAAGAGTGGGTGCAGGCGTGGGAGTCCCACACATAGTTTAATACATTCTAAGTGCACATATTTGGTATTGGGGTGCCAACCTTGTGCTTCATGGATGCATATGTCTATGCTCTAACACTAAACCTCCTCTGACTTTATTATTCTTCCCAAGTCTCTTAATAGAATATCCTCCATGTACTGCACTCAAAATCTAATATATCCCAATAGATCTGCCTCGTTGCTCTGTATTCTCCTCCCTAGAAACCTCAGACTCTTGTCTGCACTGTCAGGCAGCAGCTTTAGTTGCTGAAAAGCTTAGTCTGTAAAAGTGCATTGGTTTTTGGCTGGATACCTTCATTGTATGGATGTGTTTAGGCCTTTACTGTTTTGACTTGACACCTCTTATTCCTTTCAAATCTATACCTGTCTGGCTGTTGACATTCTCTGCATTGGAGATGCTGACTCTCAAATCCATGTAGCAGAAGCCAGCTGATCAGCAGACCTGAAGGAGAGATTTGCTTCAATGTTTGGGGCAGAAAGGGGCAGACTGACACCATGACCGTTAAAAAAATGGTGTAAAATCAGGGAAATGTATTTTGTATAATATATAGGTGGGACCACAAAACAACAATGTAAAATGAGGGAAAACTTAAAATCGGGGGATGTAAAATTGAGGTTCCACTGTAATTAGAAACCCAGTGAAAATGCTGAATGAATGGATTGAAATTAATTTATGCTCAGAAACTGCATCCAGGGGGGAATTCCCCTTCATATTTGGGTGCAATAAACTTAGTGTGGAATTTTTTATTAAACACAAGAATAGAATTACATGTAAGGACTGACTTTGTTTATAGCCTAGAACAGAGTTGAATTGCTGTAATGCCCAGTCTCTAAAGGGAGAATTACTTTTCTGCATTTATCGTGTTGCTATCTAAGCCAATTCTAAGCAACTTTTCTATTGGTCTTTATTATTTTGTATATATAGATATCTATATATCTATATAGATTTAATAACTTTCCTTTTTTCTTCTGCTTTTTCCCAACTTTCAAATGAGGGTCACTGGCCCCATCTAAAAAACAAATGCTCTGTAAGGCTACACATGTATTGTTATTGACTTTTTATTACTCCTCTTTCTATTCAGGCCTCTCCTATTCATATTCCAGTCTCTTATTCAAATCAATGCATGGTTGCTACAGTAATGTGGATCTTAGCAAACAGAAATTACTAACTGGAGAGCTGCTGAATAAAAAGCCTAAATAACTCAAAAAACACAAATAATAAAAAATTAAAACCAATTGCAAATTGTCTCAGAATATCCCTCTCTACATCATACCATCAGTTAACTCAAAAGTGAACAAAAAGTGAATCAACCCCATTAATATTTCTCAATTTAGCAAAAATCTTTCCATCCCAAAACTTAAACCCACAATCTTACGCTAAACTTGCCCGTAGTGTTTGATGGGGACCTTTAGATTGTAAATGGTGGGCACCATGTTTGACTGGATAGTATGAATTTGATCAGAATTCCCAAATGAAATGGTTCTCAGATTTCCAGTTCTGTTAGCTGTCCCAGGCATGGGTCTATGGCCTGTATATGCCATTTGATGCCCTAAGATAACTATGGTGTTCTACACCTTCAATACCAGATGTGTCCAATAGAATATATTCCACACACCCTACAACATGAGATACCTCCAGCTATAGACCAAGATCACTATTCTGGTACTTGGGTCCCCGGGTTAATGTGTTTCCCCTACTGATGGAGGGTATTTATGTATTCTATGCTGTTATTGCATGATGGTGCCATTGTATGTTTTACACTAGCCCTATAACCCAATGCAACATATAAATTTATGTAATTTAGGCTGGCTCTGTGTGTACAATGACTTGCACATCATTGGCTAAATTCTGCCAGGACCATAATGGTCTTGAGTGGCACTTTTTTGATGACAGCTGGTCCGTAACACGTTTTTCATTATGATCAGAGCCCAGCGGTAGATCAACTTGATCGGGTGCTTGAACTGGACAGCGATATGGCCGATATTACCCAGGACCAGGATCTTGATTCTGTTGCAGAGGAGCAGGACATCATTGAAGAACAGGAGATGTTATCTGCATCTTCCCACATTGCTTCTTCCCTGGGTATTAATCCTCATGCCCTGCAGGTAAGAGCCACCCTCTTGTAATAGCCGTGATGTGCTTCTATGGCTGAAAATGACCATATCTGGGTCCAGCTTCACCACCTACACAGCAGATTGGGTTGATCTAAGACCTCATCACACTGATGTAGGACCCATCAGCATTTTTAACCCTGACTAATATCTGAACAATTTTTGGCCAAATATTGCTTCCCTTACATGAGCCAATAAGCTGCCATCTTGGTCTGGAGGTACAGAGCCAACCGCTTTTATTGGTTGGACTGTGTATTTCCAGCTTCATTTTTCATCCAGCAAAGTAAACGTTCTTGGCATCAAATGAGAATTTCATTTCATAGTTCTGTAGAGCCATGAATGGTATTTTGATTCCTGGTTTATATTCCTGTGTAAGAACTAAGCCCATTGTATATTGCTCTGCTTCTCTGTTATCTAACATGTGCCCTATTGCCCTGTTTAAAGGACCAGTAACATCAAAAGATTTTTTAAAAGATCCGTTAGTATACATCAAAAAAAAACACCAGAAAAAATTAAAATCGCAAAGTCTTTATTAAGAAATAACTTACCGAAACTCTGCTTGTGCTCCTTGTGCAGAAAGCGATCGGGTGATCCATCGTGCGGCGCTCGATTTCTCCTCCGTGCCTTCCTTATAGGAGATAGCCAGGGAGGAGAAGTAGAGCGCTGCATGATGAATCGCCGCCTTTTCTGAAGAGGAGCGGAAGCAAAGTTTTGGTAAGTTATTTCTTAATTAAAGCTTTGCCATTTAAAAGTTATATTTGTCTTGGTGTATACGAACAATTTTTTTAAAAAAATTTTTGATGTTACTGGTCCTTTAAAAGGATTCGTCATGATTTTTATGGAGTAGTTTTTACTTCTAAATGACACTGTTTACACTGCAAATAATTCTCTCTACAATATAGAATTTTTAATTTCCGAAGTGTATTTTTTTAGTTGTAATATTGGTGTTTAGGTGCATCTCAGGTCATTTTGCCTGGTCATGTGCTTTCAGAAAGAGCCAGCACTTTAGGATGGAACTGCTTTCTGGCAGGCTGTTGTTTCTCCTACTCAATGTAACTGAATGTGTCTCCGTGGGACCTGGATTTTATTATTGAGTGCTGTTCTTAAGCAGCTGTTATCTTGTGTTAGGGAGCTGCTATCTTGTTACGTTCCCATTGTTCTGCTGATGAGGGGGGGGGGGTTGATATCACTCCAACTTGCAGTACAGAGTGACTGAAGCAAAAGTCACATGACTGGGGACACCTGGGAAACTGACAATATGTCTAGCCCAATGTCAGATTTCAGAATTAAATCTAAAACAATCTGTTGGCTCTATTGAAAAACGGATTTCAGTGCAGAATTCTGCTGGAGCAGCGCTATTAACTGATGTTTTAAAAACATGTTTTGCCATGACAGTATCCCTCTAAGGTGAAATGACTGCCCCCAGATCCTATTATTTCTTGGAACTGTAGTGCATTTATATTGGCTACTTAGCACGGTCTCTTTCCACTTTCTGAACAGGTGATGAAAGCTTCGCTGCTACTGGAGGAAGAGGATGGAGAAATGATTAATCGCTTCAGCAATTTCCCTTCTAGTTTGGACCCATACCCAGATGTTCGGTCGCCCCGTCTTTTCCCATCTTCCCAGTCAAAAAGGACTTCCTCTAGTAAGTTCTTGTACAATGAGACTGTGTTCTTGGAAGTGAAGTCACTGGATTGGTTGTTAACTGCCTGACCTCTTTACTTTTCTGTCACCCACAGTGGGACTGCTGCAGTCTAAATTTGCATCACCCTCCATGTCCCGGATAAGCGAGACTGCTCAAGGCTCCCACAGTCCCAGAATCCTTCCGGCTGCCAATCTTGTTGCACCTTGGTCGGTCCCAGCACCCTTAGCTCCCACCTTTGTTATACCCAGCCCTGCTCCCGAGACTCACCTGAGGACTGTGGGAACCAGAAGGCAACAAGAGCTGGTTCCACTAGAGAAGTCCGTTACACATGGGCGCGGCACTCTTCTGATCGACATGGGGTTGTTCATGGGAAGGTCGTTTCGTGTTGGCTGGGGCCCCAATTGGACCCTTGTTCATAATGGTGATAAACTAAGCGAGCGATTGAACGCAGAAGAAGACAGGAACATGGACACCATCGATTATGGGTTTCTGCCTAAGCCTACGTCTGCTAAATCGTAAGTATCCATGTTTAACCCACACTGTATCGGGGCTCCCTGGACCCCGAAGTGGTGAACCGATAAGTCTTGAGAAGCAGGCGTGCTATTGGGTCACATGAAAACTGCCTGTTCTTCATATAACCAAGCTGTTACCATTAGGGAAACCAGACCTGTTTTAACTTCATAAGGACAAAGCCCAGAAAGGTGACCACTTCTAATGTTCCCCAAAAACTGACTTTGCTGTTCCTGGTTTGGAACAGTGTTGCCATATTGTTTGCTGTGCATGGGAAACACTAAGACCACAAGCAAGCTGGCCCTGCTGTGCCTCTAAAGGAAACTACCAAAGTCCTGGGACTTGTCCACAGGTTTCTGACACCCCAGCGCATTAAAAAAAATATACAGATACAAACTTGTGACTTATAAATTCTGAATCACTGGCACACCCTAGAGCTGTTTACCTTTCTCTTACCAGCGGTCTATACTCTTTTTACATTGTCTTTTTAAGAGAGCAAGCAGTGACCCCCCCAATTTATAATTTAATAGGATTTTTTTACAGCTTTTGCCATGAACTGTCCTACATTGCAAATTCCTGGAAGTAAGATGCCGCTCTTCCACTTTTCATTATAAGATTTTCCATTTATGTTGTAGAGACTCTCGCTGGCCCTTAATGAGCTCCTGTTCACTAGAACATAAAGTCCTTTCAAAAAGGAAACACTAGATTTTTGTTCTACATGCATGCTTTGCGCCTTCACTACATTTTGCCGATTCCATTACCCACTGTAAATGGTTTGAATCTGTACGTTTAATTCAGGGGTCCCCAACCTTTTTTTTACCCATGAGCCACATTCAAATGTAAAAAGAGTTGGGGGAGCAACACAAACATGAAAAAGTTCTTGGGGTACCAAATAAGTTTATTTGGTAGCCCCTATGTGGACTGGCAAGCTACAGGAGGCTCTACTTGGCACTATACTTTGTTTTTATGCAGCTAAAACTTGCCTCCAATCCTGGAATTGAAAAATTCGCACCTGCTTTGAGGCCACTGGGAGCAACATCCAAGGGGTTGGAGAGTAATCGGTTACTCGCGAGCTACTGGTTGGGGATCACTGATCTAGTTAATAGGTTAAGTGTAAATGAGTAAGAGATGTTTTTTCTCTCACTAGTGTCACAGAGTCGCCCTTTAAAGTCCACATGGAAAAGCTGAGCCTGGAGCAGAAGACTAAAGAGCTGCAGTCGTACTTGATGCCATTGGAGATAGAGCTGAAAAACAGCAGTGTGGATAAATCCGCCCAGTGCCCCCACTTTAAGCCAAACACAGGAGTCACTGCTATTCATGACTATGCAGGCTGGGTCAGGAACTTGTCCAATGAGACTGGGGAGGTTGAAGGTGAGTTCATAATATTGGAGCCCCTGCCTTCACTTCTGTCTCCCACAGCCTCTTCTATTAACCCTTGTATATACTGTTTTTTTTTGTACAGCGGTCGTGAAGCAGTGGGGTCTGACGTGGACCTTGTGTGAATCTCTCTGGGGCCAACTGAAGGAGCTGGAGGCCAGTCTGGATGAACCAAATGAGTTTATGAGGAACCTAGAGAGGAGGAAGGCTTTCTCTCATTGGCTGGCACACACCGCAGAGGAACGTATTGAGGAGGAGGTGTCTCTGTACGGCCCAGAGCGACACATAGAAGCCATCTTTAGCTTCCTAACTGGGGGCAGGATCAGTGACGCGTGCCGTCTGGCACAAAAATCTGGTGAGTGCCCCTTTTCTATAAGGGAATCAGTTGCTCCTGTAGAAATTGACTTTCCTATGTTTTAAACTGTAGGATAAATGTATTTGTGTAAATCAGCAGCATCTGGTAGTGAGAGCCATATTTCTTACCCATGTTATTCCTTCCCCCACAGGTGATCATAGGCTGTCCCTGCTGCTCTCTCAGATGGTGGGTAGCCAGGAGGTGCGGGAGCTGATTACCCTGCAGTTGGTCGACTGGAATAAGCTGCAGGTGGATCACTACATCCAGGAAGAGAGGCTGCGTGTTTTCTGCTTGCTCTCTGGCACACCTGTAAGTCTTGCTCATTGTACCGGCAGTTGTTTAGCTAATTACCTGTTCTGTATTCATCTCGTTATGTTCAAAAACATCCGTGTGTATTTGTGTTCCTTTTCTCTTACTGTTATGTCTCCTGTGTCCCTAGGTGTGGCGCTCTTCTGATAACAAAAGCATAAATGTATGTTCTCAATTGGACTGGAAGCGAACCCTGGCCGTTCATCTCTGGTACATGCTCCCTCCCACTGCCACCATTGCTCAGGCCTTGAGAATGTACGAGCGGGCTTTTCAGGTAAACGGTCTGCCTACTTAAAGTAGCATTCTGTTAAGAAAAAAAGACACTTGTTCAACCTTAAGTCTATATATAATCTGCCTAACTGCCAGTTGATCCAGAGGAAGACAACAAACCCATATGACACCTCTCCAATTTGCCTCAGAGGGGGGAAAATCCCTTCCTGACTCCCAAGATACAATGGGACCAGTCCCTGGATCAACTTGTACTATGAGCTATCTCCCATATCCCTGTATTCCCTCACTTGCTAAACACCATCCAACACCTTCTTATACCTATCTAATGTATCAGCCTGTACAACTGATTCAGGGAGTATTATAATAGAAAGCAGGACAAGTACAAGGCAGTATATGACTGCAAAGTGCTTTTAGTGTGGAAAAATGCTCCACAACATGTTTCGGGCGTTGACCCTTTATCAAGCACTTGATAAAGGGCCAACGCCCGAAACATGTTGTGGAGCATTTTTCCCCAATAAAAGCACTTTGCAGTCATAGCTACTGCCTTGGACTTGTCCTGCTTTCTATTATAATACTGACTGTATCAATTTGGGTGTGGACACAGGACACCTTGCAGGAGAATCCACCTACATATACTAAAGGTGAGCTACAGCCTATTTATAATTGATCCACTGATTCTGGGAGACATTTCCACATCTTCACAGCTCTCACGGAATATTTAGATGGAACCTTCTTTTTTTAATAGACATTGGCCGTTACAGATTTAAAACCTAAAAAGCATGTGAGTGCACTTGAGCCAATGGGATGAATTTGTGGTTGTTCTAAACATTTTATTTGTCACTTTTCCAGGAGCATGAAGAAGGGGAGCCGTATGCCTGTTACCCTCTCCCTCCCTATTTGGAAGACTGTGGCATCAGCCTCGGGGATGAACCTTCAGCCAAATTCTCCTCCCTGCAGAGAGATGTCTGTGTCCATTTGCTGAAACTGTACAGTGAAAGGTGAATAAAGCCTTTAACGTTCATTATAACTCTTAATTGTGGCAATTATGAATGCTCTATAGACCCCAGACAGTATCTGGAGTACAAGTGTGTTTGTATTCAGACTAAAGACGTTGGAGCTTGTACATGTGAGCTCATGTCTGTGCTTCCTAATACTGTCCCTCAGAGCAACTTGGTGTTTATAGGAAATAATTGTATTACACAAAAGCCTTTTAAATTCACTTCCCGTTGTGTGTGTTTCTGTACAGGCAATATGATCTGTGTCAGCTGTTGGACCCCAGTAGTGTGACCCCAGATCCTCTGGACTACAGACTCAGCTGGCACATGTGGATGGTCCTGCAGGCTCTCAATTATACCCATTTGTCTGAGCATCGCCAGGGGACGCTTCATGCCAGTTATGCTGCCCAGCTGGAAAACGTAGGACTCTGGGAATGGGCCATATTTGTACTGCTGCACATCCCACATCCACAGTAAGTGATTGGCTGCTTTAGGTGCACAACTATTAAGCAGGGGTCCCCAACCTTTTTTTACTCGTGAGCCACATTTAAATGTAAAAAGAGTTGGGAGAGCAACACAAGCATGAGAAAGTCCATGGGGATGCTAAATAAGGACTCTGGCTGTTTAGTAGCCCCTATGTGGAGGGAAGCTACAGGAGACTATTTGGCAGTGCATTTGGTTTTTATACAACCAAAACTTGCCTCCAAGCCGGGAATTCAAAAATAAGCACTTGCTTTGAGGCCACTGGGAGCAAAAAGGGGTTGGTGAGCAACGTGTTGTGAATCACTGTGATAAAGGGTTGTTAAAGTCACTAGGAACGGCTTGGAAGTGTTTCGGGCATTGTTACTAAAGGCATTTCTCTTGCCTAGATTGGGGGACACAGGCACCATGGGGATGAAGATCCTGTTGCTTGAAGAAAGGACACTAAAAGGTTAAAGTGGCTCCTCCTCCTCCTGCTCTGGGCTTCATCCCCGCCTACCTCCTCAATCCCCAGTTTTCTTTAGTGTCCTCAGAAGGAGGATGGACACTTTGTGGCTGGGAGCAATGGTACAGATTTATTCAGTATCATGCCACTACTAGGGGTCAGTGTTTCTCTTCCAGAACCCCTCCAGCCAAGGACTTCTGATCTGAAGATGCTCTATAGCCTTCCCGCTCTACGGAGGCTGCAGGCTGGGGAGCTCCCCCCCCCCCCGCTACCCTGGGCACTGGTTCCCGCTCTCCGGAGGCTGCACCAGTAGCCACAACAGAGGGTATATCTTTTATTGAGCATTCCTGGCTGGCACAAGGAGGTAAGTTAATTCCCTCCTCCCTCCCCCCATTACATGCTGCCTGTCAGCTCTGCAGAAAGGCATTTAGTTTCACTTTCACTGCTATTCTCTGACAAAGATTTACCTAGGCCAGGGATGTCCATAAGGTAGATCGGGATCTACCAGTAGACCTTTAGCTGGTCATTAGTTGATCTCAAGACACTGTCAACACACAGTTTGTCTAAATCACCCTCCTGTTTCATGCTTTTTATTCAGATATTTATGTTAAGGTTACAAAAAAAAAATGGATGTTTAAACGTAACTATACATTTTCTCATAAATCAATATTTAAATAATATTTTCTATGGAACAGAATGCTAACAATGCCTTTATAGATGTAGATCATAATGGGACAACAGCACTAAAAGTAGACCCGGCATTGGTAACTCAGTGTCATTCCCAGCGACCTTTCGCGCCACCATCTGGCGCTGCGTCTATTTCATTTTGCACGAGTCACTGCACACGCACCTCATGGGCGCCATCTTACTAAGGTACTATACCAAAGCCCGGGAAACCTCTCTGGCGGCCATTTTAGATCCGCATCTCTCTCCAATATAGAGCGTTTCCAGCCTCACTGTCTCTCACAGAGAAGAACAAGGAAGGCACCATTCCTTCCTACCTTTGTGAATAGGTAGTTACGCTTCCCTTACTCTTTCTCTAGGCGATTAACACTTCCCTCTCTCTATGGGACCTACTGTGGGGTTTTTCACTACTTCCCTCTGTCTCCACAGATCGCACTCTAAGGGAGAGGTGGTTCACTCCTCTGGACTCCTAATATTCCCCAATATCTTTACTTACTGGGTGGCACTATCTACATAGTATAGCCATGACGGGCAGGGCAGATGACCAGTCCCTTCCCAAGCAGGCAACTGCATGTACCACCAATGCAATTTAGTATTTGGCATGGGCTACTTGCAGACCTAAATTTGCTAGTGTTTTGGCTGAGCCAATATGTGAAGCCTGTAAGACTGCAGCAGTCACTGCACAATTTCAATCCCACACAGCCCTACCAGCCAGCTCTGCGACAGCTACGGCTAATCAAACGAGCTTGGATTCTGAATTGGTGTGCGCTCTATCTCTAGCGGGTCTACAAAACCTAGATAAGATCCTACAGCACCTATCTACACAGCCTCACAGACTGTCATTCAGCAGTCGGCCACAAAGCGACCTCCCCTTTCCCCACCTGTTTTGCCTGATGAACAGGAAGAGGGACAGATCCTATCCGCAGATGAATAGGATCAGGATATCCCTAGATCACAATGGGAGGTCGAGAGCCTGATTCAGGCACACACCACCTTTAGCAGAGCCAACCAAAAACTTTTTCAAGAGGCAAAAGAAGTCTTCTTGTGTCTTTCCAGCCTATGAACAGCTGGGTGACTTTGTTAAAGCACAATGGAAAACGCCAGACCATAGAGTCCAATTTTCCATCGCTTTACTCAAACTTATCCTTTTACTGTAGAGACACCCCCAGCAGTGGACCCACCGGTCTCTAAATTGTCAAAGACCACCACCATTCCAGTAGCCGATGCGGCTTCCTTTAATGATCCTATCGACAATCTTCTTTAGGGTTTCTGTAAGTCGATTTTTACAGCAGCAGGCGGAACTCTCCGACCTATTATTGCCACCCCATGGGAATCCAGGTCAATGGAAGTTTGGGTGGAACAGGTGGCCCAACTCATGGCTCAGAAAACCCCTCGATAGTGTAGAAATACGCTGGCACACAGGGCAATTAAAGTGCAGGGTTACCCCTTGCTATTTATTTTTTGTGCGAACGTGCAACATTTCGGGGCAAGCCCCTTTATCAAGCATCAAGCGTGCTTGATAAAGGGGCTTGCCCCGAAATGTTGCACGTTCGCACAAAAAATAAATAGCAAGGGGTAACCCTGCACTTTAATTGCCCTGTGTGCCAGCGTATTTCTACACGATCGTCCGATTTGGGGGTTGCCGTACCCTCTTACGTTGTGCACCAGGCTATCTGAACAAGAAAAAGGAGTGTGCTCAGCTGTACTTTGTTCCAGTGCAGAAAACCCCTCCACAGACCTCTTTCTAGCTCAGATAGCAGACACAAATATAAATAAATTTGCGTAGCAGTCCTGGATGCGGCGAAGCTCATCACAAGGGCTTCGGCATAATCCATTGCAGCCAGACGTTTCCTTTGGCTAAAAAACTGGTCAACAGATCTTACCTTGAAGTGGTCTTTGCTTGGTCTCCCATTCTCGGAAAACAACTTTTTGGTGCTGAACAGAGAAGGTAAATTCTTAAGCTACAGGAGGCAAGAGCACTTTACTTCTGCAAAACAGACCCAAGAGGACTACCTTCAAAAGGCAACCATTTTTTTTTTTTTTTTTCGTCCCTTTCGCCAAAATCAGAGCCAGAGGTCCCAACATGAAAAGCAACAAGCTCCGACCCACCCCAGATTCCAGTCAAGGCAGAGCACTTCTTGGTCAGGAAGCAGAGCAGCACCTAAGCTTGCACAGGACAAAACAGCCTCCGCATGAGAAGGTGCCCACCCCTGAAAGCTTACCCTTTGGCGGACGCTTAAGTCACTTTTGGGAGGTGTGACGGCATAGTGTACTGGACCCCTGGGTCCTACAGATCATATCTATCTCATAGAATTCCCTCAGCTACCTCCGAGGTGATTTTCCATCTCAAGGCTCCCTACCACAGAACCCAGGCACTCAGCGTGCCAAGGGGTTCCACACGCCTTGACTGCCTCCGCGGTAGTAATGGAGGTCCCTCAAAGGTAAAGGGGCTTCGGTTTCTACTTAAACCTGTTTATAGTACCCAAAAAGGATGGATCTTTTCACCTGGTGCTAGACCTAAAGGCACTAAACGACCATGTAAAGAAGCACCACTTCAAGATGGAATCCATCCAGTCAGTCCTAATGTCCCTGGACATAGAGGATTTCAGGGCGGTGATCGACATCAAAGATGCATACCTGCATGTCCCCATACATCCCAACCACCACTGGTTCCTTTACTTTTCAGTGGCAGGAGAACATTGGCAATCCCTGGCACTCCCCTTCAGACTATCCTCCGCGCCAAGGGTATTCACAAAGGTCATGGCTGCGGCTCTAGAGGACCTGCGACTGCAGGGAGTGAGTGTCATACCATACCTGGACGACCAACTGGTAAAGGCCCGTTCCATGGCACTGGCCGCAACTCATCTCCACACTAATGCTGTTAGGCTTCCAAAAATCTGGATTCATACCTTCTCAGAGCACAGAATATTTAGGACTTGATCTAAATTCTTCATTGGGAAGAGCCTTCCTTCCCCAATCCAAGATCACCTCAATGCAGGGGCTTCTGTCAGCTCTGCAGAAAACGGATCAGGTACCTTTACGATTGCCATGAGAGTGCTCGGGACTATTGTGTCATCCTGCGATTCCATATGCGCAGCTCCACACCAGAGCCGTACTCCAACACCAGAGGAGGAACTGAGCGAACCTAAACCGCAGGATTCCCCTATCAGAATTAGTTTGAACCTCTATCAATTGGTGGCTTTGACCAACAACACTTCAGTCAGGAAAACCCTTCCCCAATCACCAGTGGACGGTCATCACAACAGATGCCAGTCTACAAGGTTGGGGAGAAGTATTAGGAGACCTAACCGTACAGGGATGTTGGTCACAGAAAGAACCACTCCCCATCAACATCCTGGAATTAAGAGCAATCTACCTGTCATTGCTCCAATGGTCAGGCAGACTTCATGATCTACCTGTAAGAATACAGTCAGGCAATGTGACAGCGTTGGCTTACATCAACCACAAGGAGGCACAAGGAGTGAAGCTGCCCTCGCAGAGGCACAGCAAATTCTTCTGTGGGTGTAAAACACAGTTCCAGCTATCTCCGCAGTTCATATCCCTGGAGTGGACAACTGGATAGCAGATTTTCTCAGCCGAGAGACCTTAGATCAGGGAGAGTGGAGCCTACACCCAGAGGTTTTTTCAACTGGTTCTGGCAAGGTGTGGCACTCTGGAAGTAGACTTAATGGCATCCAGGTACAACAACAAGCTTCCGAGGTTCTTCACAAGAAGCAATGACCCTCTGGCCCTAGCATTGGACACACTGGTGGTTCCGTGGCAGTTTCACCTAGCATATGTCTTCCCACCACTGGCACTTCTGCCAAGGGTAATCAAGAGGGGTAGAAACAGTTCTAGTGGCACCCTACTGGCCACACCACACTTGGTTCGAAGAGCTCATAAGTTCATCAGTGGACGCACCATTCCACCTTCCAGACAGAATTGATCTGTTATCTCAGGGATTGATACTCCACCTGAGTTCACCATGGCTGGCTTTAACGGCATGACACTTGAAGCCATAATCCTAGCCAGATCAGGAGTTCCAAAAAAGGCCATACCGACCTTACTAAGCACCAGAAAGCCCGTCTCCTCACACATCTACCACAGGGTATGGAGGACATTCATATCCTGGTGTAACTCTAAACCCACAGTCCTGGGACAAAAGTAGCCCCTTTTTCAGCAGCAGCTGGCAATGCTGCCCAACATCAAGACCTTCCTACAGGGAGCATTGAGGATGATACTTCCATACCGTCATACAATCCCTCCCTGGGATCTCAATATGGTACCTTCTGTATTGCAGGAGCAAATGTTCGAGCCATTGGATCAATTCCATTACCTCTGCTGACTCTTAAGGTAGTTTTCTATTAGCCATCACTTCGGCTAGACGAGTTTCAGAACTAGCAGCTCTATCCTGTCGTCCACCATTTTTGATTTTTTACAAGGACAAGGCGGTGTTGAGACCTACCCTGGATTTCTTCCTAAGGTGGTGTCAGAGTTCCATCTTTACCAGGTCATGGTGTTTCCTTCATTTTGTCCTGAACAACAGACCAATTTGGAACAGTTACATACGTGGATGTGGTTCGTTCTCTCAGAACATACACCAGGGCTACCAAGAGTAGAAGGAAGCTAGACAACCTCTTTGTCTTACCAGAAGGACCACGGAAAAGGCCACCAATGCAAGATGGATTAGGTCAACAATCTTGAAGGCCTATGAGGTACTAGGTAAGGCCACACCCTTCCGGGTTCAGCTCATTCTACTTCTTCACTCAGCACTTCTTGGGTGGTTCACCTCCAAGCTTCAGCAGAACAGGTCTGTAGGGCTGCAGTGTGGTCATCCACACACACCTTTTCCAAATTCTACAAGGTGCATACGTTCGCCTCAGCCGAATCGAGCTTCGGCAGAAAAGTGTTGCAGGTGGTCCCTGAACAGTAGGGGTAAAAAGTCCCGCCCTCATGGGTAGCTTTGGGACATCCCCATGGTGCCTGTGTCCCCCAATCTAGGCAAGAGAAAAATAGATTTTTGTGCTTACCGTTAAATCCTTTTCTCTTGTCCTACATTGGGGGACACAGGCCTTCCCTCCCTGTATTAGTTCAAGTTAATGTTGATCAGTTAATATCTTATATAATTTTTATTGTTCAAATACCAACAAGTTCCAACGGTGGTTCATACCGTGCTTGGCTTGCATGGGGAGGTGCTCCTTCTCTTCACATGGGCAATTGGTAGGGCTCGTCATCTCTTCTTCGGTCAGAAAACTGAGGATTGAGGAGGTAGGCGGGGATGAAGCCCAGAGCAGGAGGAGGAGGAGCCACTTTAATTTTTTAGTGTCCTTTCTCCAAGCAACAGGATCTTCATCCCCATGGTGCCTGTGTCCCCCAATGTAGGACAAGAGAAAAGGATTTAATGGTAAGTACAAAAATCTATTTTTCAGAGGGGCAATTCAAAGGGATTCTGTCATGATCTTTATGATGTAGTTTTTTTTCTAAATGACACTGTTTACACTGCAAATAATTCACTCTACAATATAAAATGTCATTCCTTAACCAGCAAGTGTATTTAGTTGTAATATTGGTGTGTAGGTGCATCTCAGGTCATTTTGCATGGTCATGTGCTTTCAGAAAGAGCCAGCACTTTAGGATGGAACTGCTTTCTGGCAGGCTGTTGTTTCTCCTACTCAATGTAACTGAATGTGTCTCAGTGGGACCTGGATTTTACGATTGAGTGCTGTTCTTAGATCTACCCGGCAGCTGTTATCTTGTGTTAGGGAGCTGCTATCTGGTTACTTTCCCATTGTTCTGTTGTTAAGCTGCTGGGGGGAAAGGGAGGGGGTGATATTACTCCAACTTGCAGTACAGCAGTAAAGAGTGACTGAAGTTTATCAGAGCACAAGTCACATGACTGGGGGCAGCTGGGAAACTGACAATATGTCTAGCCCCATGTCAGATTTCAAAATTAAATGTAAAAAAATCGGTTTGCTCTTTTTGAGAAATAGATTTCAGTTCAGAATTCTGCTGGAGCAGCACTATTAACTGATGCTTTAAAAATAAATAATAAAATTTTCCCATGACAGTATGTATCCCTTTAAGGTTATGGTTGGGCTGCACCAATGAGGCAGCTGTGAGCAATACATAGAGGAATACTATATACTCTCTTTAGGACCTGGCAGCTATAACTCAACCTTTGCTTTCTTGTTGTGCCCCACCCAGCGTCCGTGAAGCAGGTGTCCGGGAGTTGCTGAATAGGCACTGTGTGGTGCAGGACAGCCCAGAGTCTCTGGCAAAAGAGAACTTCCTAATTCAGCGACTCTGCCTCCCAGCGCAATGGATCCACGAAGCCAAAGCAATCCGCTCCAGGCGGGACGGAGACAAGCTTAAAGAGGCCTTGTATTTACTAAAGGGCCACCAATGGAATCCCTGCCACAAATTGGTGACCCGGCACTTGGCTGCAGGTGAGCTGATGGGGATTTGTATAGTCACACCCTATACTTCTCTCTAGTTGGCTGCCGTTCCATTAAAGGGATTGTTCACCTTCCAAACACACTTTCAGTTCAGTTGTTTTTAGATTGTTCACCAGAAATAAGACTTTTCTTTTTTTTTTTTTTCAATGACTCGTTTTTTTCCCCCCAAAATGTAAGTTTAAAGGGTAATGTTCCTGTCTCTGCTGTTTAAGTCTGACAGCTCAGTAATTCAGGTGCAGACTCTAAATGGTTATCATTTTGCAACATTTAGTTAATACATTTCTCAGTAGGATCTATGGGGAATATAAGTGCAACTATTGTATCAATTCTAACAGCCGCCTTTAACAAATCCCAGAGATTCTGCTCAGCAGGGACAACGATAAGAAATCAACTAAATGTATCAATTTAGAAATGTTTACAGGGTCGGCGACCCCTCCCCCCCCCAGAGCTGCTTTACAAAGTGAAAAAATTTGACATTTCATTATTAGAAAAACGGTCACACATAGAAAGTAAAAGAAAATTGAAAGTAACTGGAAAAAGTCTGGTGAACTGTCTTGACACCAACTGAACTGAAAAAAAGTGAACGGCTCTTATCTGTCTCCCAACTTATTTTGAAGGGTTGGATCATATTGGGAATTGTAGTTGAACAATAAAGCAAGTTTATTGTTGGGGAAAAGCCCCGTTGAAGCCTGTCCTGCAAGTAGAAATAACCCCAAGCAATGCAGTTGTGTTGTGTTTGTACAGATGCCGTTATTAACGAGAACTACAGATACCTGAAGAGCTTTCTGGGTGAGATGTCCAAACCGGAGCACTGCAAGCACATTCAGGAGTGGGAGAGTGCAGGGAAGGTGTATCTGGATTATATCAGTGTTATTGACATGCTCCGTCACATTCAGCACGTATGTATCATTGGCTCAAGTCTCTTCCTTCGTTTCATTGTCTGTATTAACCCGGGACAGGCTCATTCTCACTTGTGTCCTTGTAGGATGAGAGCTCCGGCTGTGAGTTGGAGAAGTTACACACCAAAGTGATGTCTCTGTGTAAATGGGTCGAGCTGATCCAATGTTACAATGCCAAAGATCGCTTGGCACAGTCAGGTAGGAACCTCATTAACTGCCCTTCAATGGACAGACACTGCTGCTTTCCACTGCACTACAGCTTATTCACAAGATGGCTTTAGCAAAGGAAAGTCCTTTTTTTCTTGGGCTGCCAAAAGTTAGGCACCCCAAGTTATTTTATTTGCATCCTGGGCCGGTGCTCCTATCAGCAGAAAACTGCAGGGTTATTCCAGTGAGCTCCATGGAGTGATCCTCTTCCTGCTTCTTCTCTTCTTTACCTTTTGCCCCTCCCAAGTTAAAATGACTTACCTTCTCCTTTAAATGAGTGGTTAATCATTTGTTACCTTTTAGTATGTTATAGACTGACCAGTTCTAAGCAACTTTTCAATTACTTTTTGTTTTTTTAGTTTTATTATTTGCCTTTCTCGTCTGACTCATTCCAGCTTTCAAATAAGGGTCACTGACCCCATCTAAAAAACAAATGCTCTGTAAGGCTACAAATGTATTGTTATTGCTACTTTTTATTGCTCATCTTTCTATTCAGGCCTCTCCCATTCATATTCCAGTCTCGTATTCAAATCAGAGCATGGTTGCTAGGGGAATTTGGACCCTAGTTACCAGATTGCTGAAACTGCAAACTGGAGAGCTGCTGAAGTCAAAAACCACAAATAGAAAAAGAAAACAAATTGCAAATTGTCTCAGAATATCCCTCTCTACATCATACTAACAGTTAATTTAAAGGGGAACAACCCCTGTCTCTGGTCTTGGGCCCTGCCATGTAAGCAGAATAGGACCTTATATATAAAAGAGACATGATTTTAAATGAATAATTTGAAATGAATAATTTGCTGATCAACTTTTTTTTTTTTTTTAAAAACTAGAAATGGCGAAACGTGTTGCCAACATCCTTCGAGTGGTGCTGAGTCTGCAGCAGCCCCCAGAATCCATGTCTGACTCTTCTTCTGAACCCCGTGTGCCCTTAAGACTGCTGGCCCCACACATTGGCCGCCTCCCCATGCCCGAAGACTACGCCCTGGAGGAACTCCGAGGCCTCACACAGTCCTATTTAAGAGAACTGATTTGTGGCAGTTAATAAAAGGTCGTTTTTCTGAGTGCCGCCTTTCTGGTCCTGAGCTAGGTTCTTATGATGCAGTGATCATGTGACTCCTATTTTTCTTAGGATAGGCTTTTCTTTTTGTTTTCAAGACGGCGAGTGCTGAGCGAATGGATCTCGGCCCATTACTGCATCTCCTGCGCCGGCCGGTGGGATTTCTATTCTACGGGAACCAAACTCCTTTTAACAACGGTCAATGATGATAAATCTTATTTTAAATGTGTCATTTTGCGATCAAGGGAATTTTTGTTGGTTTGCAAAGTTCCTCTTTAAAATATGTTTATAAAATAGTTTTTTTTGTAAAGACTCTTCCTATGTACAAATAAGTTAAGTGCGAGGCCACGCCCTTTATATCTGTGACACCGTTTTTATATGATTGTTATATGGTCAGACAAGTCACTACCTGCTCACCAGACCGTCTATTACGTTCACCCAATCAGGGTGGGTTTTCTTCCAGATGCATTTTAGACATCTGATTAATCTGTCGTGTGATTGGTTAGAGATGAATAATAGAAGCGCTTCCTGCTGCAGGCCCTTTAACTAGTGTTAGGGTTGTTCCAACAAAGAGAAACAAGTGGGCCATGCCGGACCCATCGACATCCAATGGCAGCTGATAGTCCAGCGCCCCCTAGTGATGTCAGGTTGGAAGTGCCGGGGGATTTTTAACGGTGCAATTGGTCCTTTTTATCTGCAGAAGAAGTTTTCTTTTGTCTCTGATCCGAATGACTGCATTGGGTCCAATCAGTAGGAATGGATCGAGTGTAAATTTAAAACAAGGTGCAGATTTATTTTTACATTGAGTATTGGTGAGTCACATGCATGTGAAGGGCTTTGTATTATCAGTGGATATGTTGGGGTGACTGGAAGTAAATAGGGGGGAAGCTTTAGATCATCTCCCTCCTCTGCTTGTAGTGGTAGTGTCCGGGTCCCGCCCGTTCCTTTGCTTCATGTGTAAATGTGCTGGGGGGGGGGGGGGGGAGGTTGCGCGTCAGACTCGTACACAGGGTTTGTGTCCCCGTGTTGCTGCATGAATTCCACTCGTCACCATTTTACTCCACAAAGCGATGATGATGATGATGAATAAATAGGTTTTTTTTCTTGTGTTCCAAAAATGTTTTAATAAAAATTTAATAATCCTGAATTTGCCTGATTTCTGTTGCTGCCCCCCAACCTCATGTTTGTGTTCCCCAGTGCAGGGCACTATAAATACAGGGGGGCACACATTTCTGTACTGGTGAGACCCCAGACCATCGGGCTTGTTCATCCCACCAATTAGCTGTGCTATAGTAGCAAAACCCAACTGTGACCCCAATATTCTCTGGTTATAAAGAAGTGAGGTGCAATTGCTTAATCTTCCCTTAAGATGGGCGAAACTAGAGAGGAAGCACTGGGGCTCTAATTCATATACAATTTCAATAAATATTGGTAAAACACGTCAACTTCTAAATATTTTTTGGGTTGATGTGGGACCCATTAATATCTAGTTACGCCACTCCTTAAAGGGAAACTATAGCAAAAGTGAAAATTTAATATAAGCTTCATCATACTGAAATAAGAAACTATCTAATACAATCAATTTAATATTCTGTACCGTTTCTGAAATCTTATGTTCACTATTCCTCTCTCAGCATCTGTTTCTCTTCATTCTGTCTTCATTTACATCCAATATATCTTATCGGGGGGCTCCTTTTGCCTAGAAGATGTATTAGAGCTCACTCTATTAAACTCACCAGACATCACGTCTCTCTACATGCAGGAGTTGGGTGTCAGATATTCACAGTTAGATCCAATATATCTTATAGGGGGGCTTCCTTTCCTAGCAGATGTATTAGAGCTCACTCAAATAACTGTTTCCAGTACAAACAAAATAATGCCTTTTGCACAAATTCTGCATGTAGAGAGACATGATGTCTGGTGAGTTTAATAGAGTGAGCTCTAATACATCTTCTAGGCAAAAGGAGCTCCCCTATAAGATACATTGGATCTAACTGTCAATGAATATCTGACACCCAACTGCTGCATGAAGAGAGAAAGAGAAACTGATGCTATTTAGCGCCTCCTAGTGGCCACATTCTGGAGTTGCCATGCTGTCCAGCCTGACCGCATGGCAACTTTCAGTCAGAGGGGAATATGGAGGTTCCTGGGCTGTGTATACAAGAGCTGGTGTGGCGTATCCAAGGGCTGCTACAACCATGGGGCCCATTTAATTAAACTGTCTTTGCAAAAAGGAGGTGAAAGTTTCTGTCTGTAAAACTGTGCAATGGGAGAGATTCGGGCCGTGTGAAATATCACTTTAAATCACATCGGGTAGAACTTTATATGGGTTTATGGTGGATCTCCAAGGGACATTTTAATGTCATAGATAAAAGTAATTTAAAGCCACCTACACTGAGAGACAATTGACAGAATTCTTAGACGATATAGACTTCCCCGGTCTGACACCAGAAGAGGCTGCCTATTTGGACAGTCCCATCACAAAACTGGAAGTAGCACACTCTCGACGGGCAAAACTCCTGGAGCAGACAGATTCCCAGTGGCATGGTACAATGTGCAAGGTAATACTCTTATTCATCACCTTCATGAGACATTTCTCAGCGCAAATGAAACTGTATCCCTTCCCTCATCATTCCATGCAGCAATCCTAATTCTGATACATGAAGAAGGCAAGGATTCAGAACAATGTGACGCATATAGGCCATTTTCCCTGATCGACACGGACACCAAAATCCTAGCGATGAGGCTGGTAAAGGTGATCTCCATCATTCACTCTATTCAATCAGGATTCATGCCTGAAAAATCCACTTCAACCAACCTCAGACTGGTGTACACACACCTTCAACCCCAACATGATCGTATAGGTTCCAGGATAGTGGTCTCATTAGACTCAGTAGAATGACCCTACTTGTGGGAAACTTAAGAAGCTTTGGCCCCCACTTCATTGGCTGGATCCAGCTACTGTATCAGAGACCGACTGCACAGATTAAGATCAATGGGTCACTATCCTCCTTTCCATTGACTTGGGGGCACCAGGCAAGGATGTCCCCTGTTGCTGCTATTATTTGCCATAGCCATTGAGCCCTTGACCCTACATATCAGACAGAACCTCGAAATATGAGGATTTAAATCTGGCACACTGGAGGACAAACTTGCTCTATATGCCGATGACCTCTTGCTATTCCTGGCTGACCACCAAGTCTTTCTACAAGCAACCCTGGAAACACTTCAGCACTTTGGGATATATTCAGGGCTTGACATAAATAAAGCCAAGTCAGTAATAATGCCGATAGACTCACTCCCGAACCAGCCAACAAGCACCCAAGGGTTAAAATGGGTCACCAAATTTAAGTATCTTGGAATCTTAATCTCAACAGACTTAGCCTCATACATGGAAGACAATATTGAGCCCATCATAGACCAGTTCCAAATCTCAACAACAATTTGGTCCAATCTACCACTTACTCTTTGGGGGAGAGTGAACATGTTTAAAATGATATTCTTACCCAAATTCCTCTACAAACTTCACAATTCCCCTCTATGGGTTCCAAGGTCAATATTCCGTAGAATAAACTCCATTCTTATTCCCTCCTATGGGCCAACAAAGTACCCCGTCTCTCGTGGAACCTACTTACAGCCCCTATATCAGAAGGTGGACTTGCTCTCCCACATCTCTACTAATAATATTTCCTTGCCAGTCAAGTTCACCACCTCATAGCTGGCTACATATAGATGAATCAGATGCAGGTTCAATTCTTATAGCCCTCCGGCTGGGATCATGGGAAGCCCATATAGGAAGCTGGCGGACTACATATCCTGCCCAACAACAATCTGAACTCCATTATAGAGCATGGGCTGCTTCTCGCAGAATATCGGGCCATACTCCTCCAATCCTCTAGATTTTCCATTCCTGAAACTTGTCTATTAGGCCTGGTAGACAACTATTTCTAATGGGTTAACCTTGTCAATAAAATTCTTCCTGCCATTAGACTCACCTACAAAAGCAGAGGGTGTCCAGGAAAACGAAAATCACCAGTAAACCAAACAGTTCCCTAACATTCCACGTGCGGTAAATTAGAAAGAAGGATTTTCAACTTACCGGAAAATCTTTTTCTAGATGGCCCGGACTGTTCGTGCAGACACCGTGGGTTAAGTATCCACGTTCGGAGGCAGGACAGAAGAAAAAATTTGAATCTCGACTCCTCCCTCTTCATATAAGCTCTTGCTCCTCCTGATTCCCCTCAGTTTAGTCTGTCAGTTTAGTTAGGAGAATAGAAAGGATAGCAGAGAAAGAGCGAGAAGAGATTCACAACATAATTTAATAAGTTTTCAACAATTTAACGCTAACTCAAGGTTGGGGCTTACTGCACTGACAGTCCGGGCCGTCTAGAAAAAGATTTTCTGGTAAGTTGAAAATCCTTCTTTCTCTAGACCGGCCCTTACTGTTAGTGCAGACACGGTGGGGACGTCCCAAAGCTGGCCCATTTCTAGGGTTGGGTCTAAGAATTTATTGTTGTCTCACTGCAGCTTGAAGTACTTTTCTACCAAATGCTGCAGGGCTGAGTGAAACATGTGTAGTCTATAAAATTTAGCAAATGTAGACAAAGACGCCCAAGTGGCTGCCTTACAAATTTGCTTTGGAGTAGCTAAATTATGCAATGCCCAGGACGTACTTTGTGCCCTGGTAGAATGTGCTCTGACTTTGAAGGGTCTAGTTTTTTGACTAAGGTCATAAGCACAGTTAATTGTCTCTACTAGCCATCTGGCTATTGTCTGTTTCGATGCAGGCAATCCCTTATTGATGCCATAAGTAACATAGAAAGTCAGATGCTTTCTTAAAGTTTTGGAGCTGGCTAGATAGTAACGTATTGCCCTAACGACATCCATCTTATGTAGTGCCTTCTCTTTAGCATTAGATGGCTTAGGGCATAGGGAAGGAAGGTTTATTTTCTCATTAATGTGGAAGGTTGATACGACTTTGGGAGTGAACGATGGTATAGTTCTGAAAACTGCACGATCTTGGTGCAGTATGAGCCAAGGTTGTTTGCTATGTCTGATACTCTTTTTGCGGACGTAATGGCCAAAAAGAAAAGTCATTTTCCAGGTAAGGAATTTTAGTGCACAGGTCGCTAAAGGTTCAAATGGGGGTACTTGTAGGACATTCAGGACCATTGTAAGATACCAGGGAGGTGTTGGAACCCTAAACGATGGTCTGACCTTGCCCACCCCTTGCATAAATTGTATGAGATCTGGTTCCCTTGCCTACTGATGTAATAGTAATGAAAAAGGGCTGATATTTGTCCTTTCAGGGTGGCTAATGAGAGACCTAAATGGAAACCTTGTGTGAGAAATTGGACAATTGTCTGAACTGTCGCGCAATCTGTATGGATTCGCAACATTCTATGAAAGTCTTCCATGTTCTGTGGTAGACCTTTGTTGTGGACTGATTTCTGGCCCTCAAGAATATGTTGGTGGCCTTTTTTGAAAACCCTTTGGAGCACCATATTTCGGTCTCAATAGCCAGGCCGTCAAATTGTCGTGTTTGATTGGTCCCTAAGTTAGTAAGTCTGCTCGAAGAGGAAGTCGCCATGGTGGAGCTGCTGACATATTGATAATTTCTGAGTACCATGGTCTCCTTGGCCAGTCTGGAGCAATGAGAATAGTTTCCACCCTTTCTTGTTGAATCTTGGTAGGAGTGCTAGAGGGTGGAAAGCGTACACTCTGTTGAAAGTCCAAGGTATAATTAAGGCACCTACATATGCTGCCCATGGGTCCTGTGACCTGGCGCAGTACGTAGGCACCTTGGAATTGTGTCTGGACACTAGCATGTCTATGTCTGGCAGTCCCCATCTGGCCACTAGCTGGTGGAAGACCTCTGGGTGAAGTGACATTTCTCCCTGGTCTATCCTCTGTCGGCTGAGATAATCCGCCTCCCAGTTTAGTATTCCTGGAATGAATACTGCAGAAATGGCCAGACCGTGTACTTCTGCCCAGCTGAGTTTCTGCGCTACCCCCTTGTTTGTTTAGATAGGCTACCGCTGTGGTATTGTCTGATTGAATTCTGAGTGGCCAGTTTGTCAACTCCTGTGACCAATGAAGTAGGGCATTCCATATTGCTCTGATCTCTAGTACGTTCGTGGGAAGCTTTGATTCTGCCGACGACCATGTCCCCTGGCATGTTCGAGGTGGCCAAGTTGCCCCCCAACCTGTCAGGCTGGCATCCGTGGTCATTACTGTCCATTGGGGCGAGGCCCATGACTTGCCCTGGATTAGGTTGTGAGGTAATGTCCACCAACTCAGTGACCGTTTTACTTGCATGGTGATTGGAATTGCCTGTGTCAAGTCTGTGTGGTTCTTGTTCCAATGGCTTAAAAAGTGGTTTTGGAACTCTCTCATGTGAAACCTGCTGAATGGTAGTGCCTCTAGCACTGCTACTATGTAGCCCAGAGATGTGCAATGAGAGGACCGAGTATCTTTGTGAAAACTCTGGGCGCTGTGGAAAGGCCGAATGGAAGTGCCCGGAATTGGTAAGGTTCTTGCAGCACAGTGAACCTTAGATACTGCTGAGAGTGCTCCCTTACTTTTGTCATAGAGCAGTGGTGCATCATTGACATTTCCACTGAACAAATTGACTCCATCCGAAACTTCTGTTTGGACACCAACTTGTTTAGGGATTTTAAATTTAATACCGGTCTGAAAGTGCCCTCCTTCTTTAAAACCAAAAAGAGATTTGAGTAAAAACCTTTGTAGTGTTCTTTGTGCGGCACTGGGACAATGACATTGTTGTGTTGTAGATCGTTCACAATATGTAAAAGAGCTTGTCTTTTGGCCAGGTGTTTTGGTGTGATCAAGCAAATGAAAGTGCGAGGGGGTAGGCTGTCGAAAGGAATGCAGTATCCCTCTGCTATGATTGAGAGAACCCAATTGTCCTGTATGTGGTCTTGCCATACTGGAAAAATTTGTTGAAGGTGACCTCCTACTCTCCCTGCACTGAGCCTCAAGTCAGTTGCGTTTTGGTGGACCTGGTTTTCTGGTCTGTCTTTGTTGATTGGACCAGTTAGGTCCACCCTTCTTTGTCTTTCCACTGGACTGTGAAAGACGAAATGTGGTATATCGAAAGGAATGAAACAAGCGTCCCTGGGAACTCCAAGGCCTATTGTACGGTCTATTGGGCTGTTCTGATCTGGGTTTTTTGCCAGAAGGTAAAAATGTGCTCTTACCGCCTGTAACTTCTGTAATTATTTGCTTTAAGTCAGGCCCGAAGAGATTGTCTCCCGTAAATTTAAGATTCATTAACTTGGTCTTGGACGCTGTATCTCCGGACCAATGGTGTAACCAGAATACTCGTCTTGTCACTTCTGTGTCAACACTGGTTTTGGCTGCTAGCCTAACTGTGTCCATGGCTGCGTCTGATAAGAAAGCTAATGCTGAGATAAAACGCTGTAATTCCTCTTGTAATTCCTCTAGTGAGAAGGGTTTTTCTGTAATTCTTGGCACCAGAATCTGGCCGTACGTGCTGAACCCACAGATGCCACTGCTGGTCTTAGAATTGCTGGGGCCTGTGTGTAACCCCTTCTTAGAGAAACCTCCATCTTTTTGTCCATCGGCTCTCTGAAAGCTACCTCCTCTGTTGGTAGTGTTGTAGATTTGGACAGGCGTGCTACCGCTGAATCTACTTTAGGGGCCTTGTCCCACATTTTACTTTGTTCCTCCGGACAAAGGAAACGCTGAGGTTTGGGAAAGCCGTGATCTGGTTTTGACCATTCGTTCTCTATAACCTGAGATACTGATTTAAATATAGGGAAAGTTCTGGACTTCCTAGGTTGTACACCCAACACTTTGTCAGCCTTAGATGTGGCTGTTGTTTCGTCTTTAATTTGTAGCCCCGCAATTGAGCGGTACTGCCGATCCTGTGCATTTCGGCTCCTGAGGCGGGCTTCGTTTTGCCGTCCCCCCTCCCCACAGCACTCACTTTTCTAGAGCAGGACGGGGTAAGTTGGGGGTTCACGTCACTAGTGCAGAGCGCGTAGTTGTGTGCTCTGCACTAGAAGAGCCGGATTTCCAGGTTGAAAACCGGAAATTCAGCTCTGGTGCGGCATTTTTGCCGCCCCTGGTAACCAGGAGGGTGCTGCCGCCTGAGGCGAGTCGTCAGAGGAGCTCTCACTGGCAGAGATTTCTCCTGGCTCTATATGACTATTCTGATCACTAGCCTCATCAGAATCAGATGAATTTGTTTTCTAAAATTGTATGTGCCTTCTGTTTCTCTCTATGCTTAGATTAGAAGCTTCATACTGAGGTGCCTTTGATGTAGAAGGAGGTAGAGTTTCTAAGGGCGGGGGAGGGCGGCCCTCTGCCTGTTGCAATGGAATTGGTTGTGGTGATAACGTTGGTGCTGACTCTAGGCATACTCCTTGTTCCCCTTTCCGTAGTGTATGTTTACAAAACTTGCATTTTTTTTTAGTTGTTTTTGAGATTCTTTATCTGCCTTCCTTGTCTTGGGTGTAGCAGCAGTGTTCATGTCCCTCCTAAGCTCCTCCAGACCCACGTCTGCCTCAATGGTGCAATATCTGAAACAATAATATGTCCCTTAGTGACCATGTGTTCTTGAAAGTAACTGTCACTAAGACTGGCCATAATAATTTGCGTGCAAGTATTTGTATGGTCCTTTATGCAATCTGCCCTGTGGTCATATTTACTGGAAACAGTATTTGCCAAGGAACAGGAGCAGACCCGCTTAAATGCAATGTCACCAAGTGGGAATATGTTTATGAGCCCACAGACTAATAGTAAATTCCCCCATAAGATCCACTCGGGTTAAGACCCTTGCGCTGTGTGTACCTTCAGCTTAAGATTGGAAGCAGTGTAGGACCTCGCACACCCTGCAGAACCAAAGAGACGGCTGGAACACAAGGGTAGAGGCTCGGACACCTCACGAAAAGGTACAACACGACAAAATCTGATGGCACACAGGACTGAAAGAATTCTTCCAAATTTTATTTCAAAGCGGAGTGCAAATGCAATGTTTCAGGGAGTAAAACCCCTTTGTCAAACATGATTGATGCTTGACAAAGGGGTTTTTACTCCCCGAAACATTGCATTTGCACTCCGCTTTGAAATAAAATTTGGAAGAATTCTTCAGTCCTGTGTGCCACCTTCAGCTTAAGAGCCAGGCTGTGTATTAGCAGTTGATTCTGCTGTTCTGTGCAGCTCCGGTGCGCAACAAGGTGAAACCAAGATGGCGCCTGTAAGCGCATACGCTGCGTCTTTGCGCCGAAACCCCAGAAATGCGGCAATGACACTGCACGTTCCGAAATCGTGCTTGTGCCAACTAGTTCTTTGGGCACAAACTAATTTCCGACGGCATATAAACATTACATTGTTGCACCCTCTCCTGCCAATACAGACTTTAACAGCCAGCAGGTTTGTGCTACATTGGTTTATAAGTCAGAGCCAGCAGTGCAGAGAATATGCACAAAGACTGCTTTAACATGATACTGACACAAAACAATATTTTTCACATTAAATGTTACCTTTAGGTCACGCCAATAGGTTTATACTGTATGTTTGCTTTTGTAAGTAACTGTCACTTCTCAACCTGACAGTTTCTAATAACTCCTGCTGCACAAATATGGCAGCCCTCCTATAGAGTGACATGTCGATCATAAAATGTAAAATCATTGGTGCTGCAGTTTCCTGTCTCCCTGGGGATCTTATAGTGACCACAGATGTACCCCAACACTATCACCCCAGCATCCCCCCCCAAATTACAGAGGACACCTGTCTGGCGCTGGATGGGGAGACCCAGGTTCTTCTTATAGAAGTGAAAAGAGTCCGACTGTGAGACTGGGCAAAGCTGCTGAGCACTAGAGTGGAGACTTTGGGGTTAACTGGGCAGAGAGTTTCAATAAGATGCAGAAACCTTCCATTGTACCCCCTCCCACACTGCCTGTACCCCCTCTCCTTGGCAATGCCCAGGGCACTTCTTACTAATGTCCCCCTCCTGTAAGTGGCTCAGCACCCCCCCCCCCCCACTCCCCAGTCCTCTGCTGACAGGCTCTGGGCAAGGGGTTAAAGGGCAGGAGTGAGGGAAGAAGGAGGGGGTGTGGGATGGAGAGAGGGAAGAAAGAGGGGGTGTGGGAGGGAAGAAAGAGGGGGGCACAGAGTAACGTTCCAGTTGGGATAGAGAAGAAGGAGCTGAGGCAGGAGAGGGATTAGAGCAGGAGGGGGGACACACTAGAAGGAACAGTATCTGGGGAAGGAATAAAGGGCAAGTAAGCAGCAGCAGCAGCTGAGGAGAATGAGAGACTGGATCCAGAGCAGGAGAGAGTCAGAGTAAGGGGAGAAGCTGCAGGGAGGGAGCTCAGGGCAGATGGGAGATCAGGGGAAACTGGAGAGGACGAGAGAGGCAAAGTCAGGGGGTTGGTAGAAGATACTGTGACTGGCGGAGATCCACCCGGGGGTCAGTGTGATGCACAGGGGACCTCATGTACCCCCTGATCTAGTACTTGGGATGCCCCTCACTTGTCTCTCTGCTCAGCCTGGAACCCTCCCAAGACTTCTCTGCACCTGACTCTGCCCAACATGAGACTCTCCTGCCTGCTGGTCTGCTGCTGCCTCTGCCTCCTACCAGGTAAGTGCCCCCCTGTGTCTCCTGCCTGGTAAGTGCCCCCCTGTGCCCAGACACTGACATGAGGCTTAGTCCCCCCTCATTGGCCCCTCACTGGCATCTCACTGGTGTCTCACTGGTTGCTGCTGAGTCAATGGAAAAATGTCACACCTGCCCCTGTGACTGTTCCCCAATTCCACCATTAATTGCCACTTGGTTGGGCCCCTGGGAAGGGCCACTCATCTCATCAACTCAATATTAACCAATGCAGTGTCAACTAGAAATATATATACTGCCATGTTGCAGTTGCTCTTTTCTACTCTGCATGGGTTTTAACTATTTGGTTTTCTCTAGCCCGGTTGCCAGGGTCACTAACCCAGCTAAAGAGAAAGCAGAGTAATCCTGAGGATTGGATTGTGTTAATATACTGTTAATGAGGTATCACTTATTCTCCATTTTCAGTCCATCTGCCTGGTTGCTAGGAGACGTTCAGCCCTAGCAACCAGGTAGCATTTCAGATTATTAAACCTGGATGCAAATCTATGGTACAAATCAGCCAATCACTAATTGATATGTGTTCTGTATCATTTCCTTGTTTGATGTGGTTTGGCCCAATACCCTGTCTGTGTGTAACTGGGGTATGGGAAGGACCAACAGAGACAAGGGGGGGGGGGGTCATACAACTCCCTGCAGGCTTATCTTTCTACACTGAATGTATCCACATGAGGAGCTGTTGCTTTAAGTGAGTGATACAGCGACACCTTCAAATAGTGATTAATGTTATATCTCCAGTCCTACTGCACAAGTTATACACCACTTCCCTCTTTTACCAGTTGTGCAGAGGGTTAAACATAAATATGTCTGTCTGTCCTTTGTCTGACTGTCTATTGTTCCATTTATAGCTCTATTTAGCAGTCTGTCTATTATCTGTTTTTTATCTGTCTCTCTCTTTATTGAATATCTGTTTCCTGTCTACCCATTTGTCTATTAATCATCTATCTATCCGTCTATCTCTGTCTGTTTATCGGTCTGTCTGTCTGTCTGTCTATTATCTCTATCTCTATTTATCTCCTATCTGTCTGTCTGTCTGTCTGTCTGTCTCTCTGTCTGTCTGTCTGTCTATTATCTCTATCTCTATTTATCTCGTATCTATATATCTATCTCTGTCTGTCTCTATTTATCTCTTATCTATATATCTATCTATCTCTCTCTGTCTGTTTATCTATCTGTCCCTCTATCTCTATCTATCTCTATTTATCTCTTATCTATATATCTATCTCTATTTATCTCAATCTATCTGTCTGTCTATTATCTCTATTTATCTTTATCTATCTCTATTTATCTCTATCTATATATGTATCTATCTCTCTCTCTCTCTCTATTTATCTGTCTGTCTGTCTGTCTATTATCTCTATTTATCTATATCTATCTCTATTTATCTCTATATCTGTCTGTCTGTCTGTCTGTCTGTCTGTCTGTCTCTGTCTATTATCTCTATTTATCTCTACCTATATGTCTATTATCTCTATCTATCTCTACCTATATGTCTATTATCTCTATCTATCTCTATTTATCTTTTATCTATATCTCTCTCTCTGTCTATCTATCATCTGTCTGTCTGTCTATTATCTCTATCTCTATTTATCTCTTATCTATATATCTATCTCTCTCTATCTGTCTGTCTGTCTATTATCTCTATTTATCTCTTATCTATATATCTATCTCTCTCTATCTGTCTGTCTGTCTATTATCTCTATTTATCTCTTATCTATATATCTATCTATCGCTGTCTGTCTGTCTATCTATCATCTATCTGTCTATCTGTCTATTATCTCTATTTATCTCTATCTATCTGTCTATTATCTCTATCTATCTCTATTTATCTCTATCTATCTATCTGTCTGTCTGTCTATTATCTCTATTTATCTTTATCTATCTCTATCTCTATCTATATATGTTTCTATCTCTCTCTCTCTCTCTCTCTCTCTCTCTCTCTCTCTCTCTCTCTCTGTCTATTATCTCTATCTATCTCTATCTATCTATCTATCGATCTGTCGATCTATCTATCTATCTATCTATCTATCTATCTATCTATCTATCTATCTATCTATCTATCTATCCATCTATCTATCTGTTCACCCCTGTGTATGTGAGTATAAATATAAGTGTATATGAGTATATATATGTGTGTATTGGCCTCAGGTCCAGTGTCCCTTGAGATCACCTGATCCAGGTGCTGCACAATCTCCAGTTTCAGGTGGATCTCAGGGATTTTACGATTGCTGCATCTGTGAATTAGTTGTAACCCAATCAGGCGTAGCGAGTCCGGTCTCATTGAGAGGCGACTGTTCCTGATCTGTAAGTGAGTCTGAGAGATGTGAGAGGAGATGTGATCTGGGGGAACCTATACGGCCCCATTAAACATTCAGCATGGGAGAGGGGGGGGGGGCAATGTGCGGGGGGGGTTGCTATTCAGGAACTGCAAACAAACAAGCAGCGAGCTCTCAGTACAGCAGTAATTAGTGTCACAAGCATGTGCCCATAACATGTGTCTAGTGTCTGTTACTATAGCCAGGAACAGCTTGGCCCTGTACTGCACCACCCCTATCTGCCAGCACCCCTATCTGCCAGCACCTCTATCTGCCAACACCACTGTCTGACAGCACCTCTATCTGCTAGCACCCCTATTTGCCAGCACCTCTGTCTGCACCCAGTGCCTGATTCAGCTTCATCTTTTATTTACCCCAACCCTACTCACCCTTTAATTAAAAAATGCACCTATCACCTCACAACATTCTCCTACAGAGTGTCAGCTCTTCAGGAAAAAAAAAATATATATTGTATATGTATACAAGAATCTGTGCAACGAACATGGGGGATCCAAAGTGATGCCCCTAGCAGTGCTCACATAAAAAAATGAATGTATGAAATATTTCTCAAGGGAGTTGTGTGCATCCCTGAGTACATTAGCCCCTTTATGGTCATTTTGCATATTCCCTTTTATTTCAGGGGTACAAGGGGCACAGGGGAAATTCGCCTACAAGCTAATGAACGATCTATTTGCCAACTACTCCAATGCTCTGCGACCTGTAGAAGACATGGATAAAGCCATGAATGTCACCCTGCAGATCACCCTCTCCCAGATCATTGACATGGTACAGTATCTGTAGGGAACTATCAATGTCACTGTGTGGGCCACTCCTGATCATTCCCATGGAATGTTATCTCTGGGGAACCAATGAGATCTTGTATATTCTGGGAATGTATTGGGTGGCCAAGTTGGTAGCACTTGAGTATGGACTCACCACAATGAACTCCCTGAATATAAATATGGGGGAGATATGTTTGTAGTGCCACCCTGATGATGACATTGCTCAGGGAAGAGGACCTACAATTCCCTAGATTAATAATCATAGTTCTGCTTATGTTCAGTCCTGCAAGTGAAGTGATTCTTGTTTTCAAAGCAGAAGCCCTTAGATATCCCCATAATATACAAGGAGGAATCTTTTTGCATGTTTTGGGTAACGGGTGTTCTTCTCCCCACATGCTGTTTAGGATGAGCGGAACCAGATCCTAATGGCCTACCTGTGGATCCGACAGGTGTGGTTTGATGCCTACCTGCGCTGGAACAAGGAAGATTATGATGGACTTGATACCATCCGTATACCTAGCAGTTATGTATGGAGACCTGATATAGTCCTATATAACAAGTAGGTCGGATGGGTGTTGAGTGCCATCAGTTCGATTCCTATCACTTTTCCAGCCTGGGCACAGGCAAAACCTTTGAATTCTTCCATACCACCATCAAGAGAACCCTGTATAAGTATTTACTTTAATATCTCTAAGGCCACCCCAAAGTGCTGGTGGCTCGGTCAGTTCTCAGGAGTCGCTAAAACCTATTTCCTAGGGGCAAACCCATTGTAGTATCAAAGGTAAGTGGAAAAGCCTTCTATGACAGTCATTGGACATTAGATAAACTGAGGAATGTCAATAAGGGGAAGTAGGGAGGGAAAATTGGGAATGAGCAACAGAAGACGAAGTTATGAGAGAGGGAGTGGACCTACACTGTGTGTTGTGTTGAATTGCTAAACCCCAATGTCAGGTTCCCTGTGTCTATGCTTTTTTATAGCAGATCAATACAATAGAGTTAATGTGTTCCTAGTAAATGCCACAGCAATTTAACTGAGACCTGAGAACCTGATGGACTTGACTTGACCAGTCATATCTTCATCAATGTAGAGTAGGTTGTGCCGTTTGGCGGTTTTCCTGCTGTTAAGGATGTTCCTTTATCATTGAGGTATTTCATAGATTCCTTTCTATACTGGGTAATATCTTGTATCAATTGTGTGTGTGTGTGTGTGGTTTCCTTGAGTATTCATGGGGTGGTAGAAGAACTCAAGCAATATCTCTGTGGAGGTCCTGTGCTTAGATTGGGTTCCTTGAGTTATTATGGATTGTGGTCTTTGAGCCAGGAAATCTAGAACCCATTTGTGGAGAAGATGAAGAATGAGGCCCATGGGATTCAGGTATTGAAAGTAATAGTGCCACGTGCGACTGCATTATTTGTTGAATTGTTTGGTCGGTAGGTGATTTGATGTAATGAATTTTGCAAAGGTGAGGATCAACTTCTCTTGACTCCTCATGGCTCCTGAGGTCAGTGGTTAGTAATGGTTTAGGCCCAACACTTGGTTTCTTTGATAGAAGAATAATTGTTGAGATTATAAAGCAGAGAGGTGCCCTGGCTGTGCTGATTGTGATAATACCTTTTATAATGCCATATTTTTGGCTAGGAAGGCAAGGATCCTGTTATTGGACAACAAACAAGGTTGTCCATTTTGCTCTGGCATTTGCAAAAGACCTCTTTGCTCCATAAGAAAAGAACAGAAAAAAGCCTCGTCAGATGATGCTGTCTTGCTAAGTCATTGGTGAAGACAAAAACATTCCAAACTAAAGTTATTTCAGGCGGATGCTGTATAGAAAACATAGATTCCCTCCTCGTTTTCATGTACAGGAACAGAATGGGGGCATCACTTGTGTAATATCCTCTGCCAGCTCCCAGCCTCATACCCAGGGTGTAACACAATCCCCTAGTAACTGGCAGGTCAAACATCTCAGGTTCTTCTTCGGAGGTGACCGTCAGGGGCCTGAGACTAAATTACCACTTTGCATTTCTATTGCTCTTCTTGTATATGTGATATTATATGGATTTATAATGACTTTTTTGTGCCATTCCCCCAAAACTAAACATAAAATGTCACCCCCTACTGTGTCATTCGGCTGATCTGCAGTAAGTAAGATAGCAAAATAGAACCTTGAGCCTTTCTGGTCTCACAGACTTAATTCAGCTTCTTTATTAGTTACTTGAACTTGTTTGGGGAACTAGACCACATTGAAACTAGAGTTACATTCATATTCCCTTTCTTATTAGCATGCCGCTATTCGCTTACATCAGTCAAGGAAAGGCGGTGTCAAGATCCACCTTTGTTCAGACCAATCAAGTTCCTGGCCAATGTGACCTCAAAATAGCAATTTTAATTTTCTCTTTAAGAAAGAACCCTGATGTCTGCAGTTTCTGACATTATGCTGATTGCCTGAATGTCCTACAAGGGGGTTAGAAAATCAAAGCTTATGAGATAACAAACGGATTGGAATTCAGAAGTCACAAGCAGCAGTTGAGATATGTCTCTCTTATATAAAGATGGTGCCTGCTGTTACTGACATTGAGACGATTGGCTGAATATCCTCCAATTGTTTTCTCTGTGGTGGTTGGGGATGCAGAAGGGAAAAGCAGCAGATGCCTGAATTGTCCTACAGTAAGGAGCTGAGGTAGCTAATACTTATGTAAGTGTAATGTTTACAACGGGGAACCGCTGTAACTGAGGATAGAATATTGAATATTTAATGGCAGCCAGAACACAGAAAACAAATGGCAGGAACAGGCAAAAAGGATAATAAGGGTATCCAAGAGGTGAGGAGAAAATGGGGAACACAGGAACTTGAGGTACTCACTCAGGAACAAAGTAAAAGGTATTCAGGAACAAGGTATAAAAGACAAGGTTTCCAGGTAACAAGTTTCAGGTCGGCAGATCAGGAACAAACAAATTACATTCAATGACTCAGCCCTGAGCAAAGTTTAGGGCGGGGTTTATAATGGGAAGGTGATTAGGAATGGGAGACACATGAGGGTAAACGAGGTGGGTGGAAAACAGGGAGGAAACATACTGTGAACAGGCAGATATACATGAGCATCAAAGACAAGATCAGAACCAGCCCCAAGAGCCTCCAGTGGCTCACATGGTAAGTACAAGAGTCCTGGACACAGAAAACTAGAGTTTGAGACCCGGCTCATCCTGACATTACCCCCCCCCCCCCATTGAGGATCAACCTCTGGGCGATCCCAGGATCAAATGGCCCCCTATCCTTTTTTGTCCAAAAACTAGAATCATGGACAGAAGTCTTGCCAGGGTCAGGAGCCAGATCGGAGGAGTCGACAGGGTCAGAATCCAGATCGGAGGAGTTGCCGAGGTCAAGAGCCAAGACAGAAATATTGCCAGAATCGGAATCCAGGACAAGATCACAGCCTGAGTCAAAAGCCATGAACGGAGAATCGTTAGAAGCCAGGACAGGATTATTGCCAGGGTCAGAAGCCAGAACAGGAAGGTAGACAGGACCCCTTACACCCATTACAGGTGGAGGACCAGGAGCACAGGCATCCATCACAGGTGGTGGACCAGGAGCACGGGCACCTATTATAAACAGGAAGAGGCATGTCAGGCCAGACAGGTCCTCAGGCCCGGAGGCCAGGGCAGACAGGTCCTCAGGCCCGGAGGCCAGGGCAGACAGATCCGGAGGCCAGGGCAAACAGGTCCTCAGGCCTGGAAGCCAGGCAAACAGGTCCTCAGGCCCGAAGGCCAGGGCAGATAGTACAGAGGCAGAAACTGGCTCAGGATGAAGCAGTCGTCTGGGAGCTGGCACGGGAACAGACTCTGGCTGGAGAACAGGCATGGAAATTGAAACTGGAACAGGCCTAGACAGTCGTCTGTGAACCAGCACAGGAACAGAGTCTAGCTGAAGAGCATGTACGGAGACCGGCACGGAGGCTGGAACCGGATGGGCTGCTGGCACGGAGGCTGGAACCGGCTGGGCTGCTGGCATGGCAACGGGCACAGGCAGCTTTCGGGGAGGCGGCACAGGAGCAAGGACTGGCTGGGAAGCTGGCACAGGATCAAGTGACTGAAAAACTGGCACAGAGGCAGGTGACTGAAGAGCCGGCACCAAAGCTGGAGACTGGAGAAGCGGCACCAAAGCTGGAGACTGGAGAGCCGCACCAAAGCTGGAGACTCGAAAGCCGGCTCACAAACTGTGGGCAGTGGAGGGTGCTGGGGAACCATAGAAAAACGAATAAACTGGGATTCAGGTCTGAGAGACAAAGAGGATGACCTGGGTTTGGCAGCTGCCACAGGAGCAGAAGGTTGTGGAGGCCAAAAAACTGGTGGCGGCCGATCTGACACAGGCCAGACAGCAGTTTGTAGTTGAGGGAGTCTAGATCCTCCCAGTCTTCATTGGAGACTGAATCCTCCCAGTCATCATCGGAGACAAAATCCTTCCAGTCATCATCAGTAAAACAAAAATGGACGGCGTCTTCTGCCTCATCCTCTCCACCCCAAGGGAGTTGCAGTTTAACAACGGAGCCAGAAGGCATGGAGGGCTTTCCCAAAGGCTTCCTGCTGTTTAGCTGAGTCATGCTGTAAAGTTTACAATGGGGAACCACTGTAACTGAGGTTAGCCACTCCATGGGGAGTGTATATGGTGGAAGCCCAGGGGTGTACCCATAGGTGATTGGAGGCAAAGACATGATGATAGAAGTTTGAATATTTAATGGCAGCCAGAACACAGAAAACAAAAGGCAGGAACAGGTAAAAAAGGATAATCAGGGTATCCACAAGGTGAGGAAAAAATGGGGAACACAGGAACTTGAGGTACTCACTCAGGAACAAAGTAAAAGGTATTCAGGAACAAGGTATAAAAGACAAGGTTTCCAAGAATCAAGGTTTTCAGGTATCGAGGTTTCCAGGTAACAAGGTTTTCAGGTATCAAGGTTTCCTGGTCATCCCTGGCAGCATAATAATAACCTTCGGGTATGCTCTCAAAGGTTATTATTGTGCTGCCATAGGGATGACCAGGAAAAGAAAATTACAGTAAGTATGAAACAATTTTACTTTTTCCAGGTTACAAGGTTTTCGGGTAACGAGGTTTTCAGGTAACAAGGTTCAGGTCGGCAGATCAGGAACAAACAAATTACATTCAATGACTCAGCCCTGAGCAAAGCTTAGGGCGGGGTTTATAAAGGGAAGGTGATTAGGAATGGGAGACACATGAGGGTAAACGAGGCGGTTGGAAAACAGGGAGGAAACCTACTGTGAACAGGCAGATGTACATGAGCATCAAAGACAAGATCAGGACCAGCCCCAAGAGCCTCCAGTGGCTCACATTGTAAGTACAAGAGTCCCGGACACAGAAAACTAGAGTTTCGAGACCCAGCTGATCCTGACAGTAAGTAATGTAATTTCTGATGTTACTGACTGTGTGGGTTGGTCAAGTGTCCTAAAGTTATGTGGCTCTACTGAATTCTCTTGTATCAAGAGTGAAGTGGCAGCTGCTGTTACGGACATCCTACTGGCTTGTCGATTGTCCTACAAATGGCATCTTCTAGGAGGTTAGAAAATGGAGAGCAGTATTCTGGTGTCCACAGTTATCAACATCATGCATATTGAAGAATGTCTCCCCTACTTATATACTCCTAGGCTAGTGGTTCCTAGTCTGTGGGGTTGGCTTCTGGGGGTGCTTTTAGCAGTAGGGGCTCAGTCTGAAGGCTTGTTAAGGGTAAAATTTGGGGAGCATACCTATTTGTGTTGCAAGATACACCTGGATTTGGGGTGAAAATTTACAAGTCTTGAAACTGTCACTGAACAACCAATGTTTCACAGAGCTCCAATCTTATTAAATGAAATGGTTTACCTGAACCCAAAGTAAGACCACCAAGGGGTGTTTGAACAGTTGTCATGGTAGTTCTAAAGGTAAAAATATCCAAAATGCAATGAAGAGTAGGCATTTGCAGTACAAAAATGCGGAAATACAAAATCAAAAAATATTGTAGGTTGTAAGAAAGTAGCTGGTAGAGTAATGAGGAGAGTTGAGACTCACACGCACCCAATGACTGCCACTTCACTAGTTCTGAATGAGTTTGACACCCAGCCTCTGTTGGTTTATTCCTTAGTGCTGATGACCAGTTCACAGGCTCCATGGAAACCAATGTGGTCATCAGATATGACGGCCAGATTATGTGGGACTCACCTGCGATCACCAAGAGCTCCTGCAAGGTCGACGTGTCCTTCTTCCCGTTTGATGGACAGCAGTGTCGCCTGACATTTGGGTCTTGGACGTACAATGGAAATCAAATCGACATCCTCAACCACCTAGACACGGGGGACCTGACCGATTTTGTTGAAAACGTTGAGTGGGAGGTATTGGGAATGCCAGCCAAGAAGAATGTTATCACTTATGGGTGCTGCTCAGAACCGTACCCAGATGTCACCTACACCCTCATGCTACAGAGAAGGGCTTCTTTCTATATCTTCAACCTCCTCCTCCCCTGTGTCATGATCTCTTTTCTAGCGCCATTGGGCTTCTACCTTCCAGCAGATTCAGGGGAGAAAGTCTCTTTGGGTGTAACTGTCCTGCTGGCCCTCACCGTGTTTCAGTTACTGGTGGCAGAGAGTATGCCACCTTCAGAAAATGTGCCACTCATTGGTGAGTAGAAACAAGAGAAATTACACCGATAAGTTATAATTGAGACTGGGCCTACTTTTTGGCACATTGAGCTGGGGGCCCAGTAAAAAAGATCTCATAGACTTGAGGATCTTGGAAACTTTACCTCCAGTCTATCAGATGTTAGCACCAACTTCTTCCCCTAGCCCTATGTGATGGATGAGCTTGAAGGCTTTTTAAGCTGATCCAGAAGACCATAAGGGGCAGTCATAATGGAAATTGATTTGAGTCTGTCTTTTTTTATTGCAGGAAAGTATTATATTGCGACAATGACAATGATAACTGCATCAACAGCATTAACCATCTTCATCATGAACATCCATCACTGTGGACCAGAAGCAAAACCAGTCCCTCAATGGGCCAAGAAGTACATCTTGCAGTACATGTCCAGGATATTCTTTGTGTATGAGGTGGGGGAAAGCTGTAGAAGACCTAGATCTGAACCAGAACCAGATTCTGAGAGAACATCCAAAGTACCAGGTTTGAATGGACAGGTCAAACAAGAGGAGGCAGCTGATGTGGTAAAGAACTGCCCAGAAAATCTCAGTCCAACACACAAAGAGGCCATGGGAGATCCGGAACATTCCAAACATGCCCATGGTGTTTGTCAGGAGAGTGGCAAGTATTTTATTTATGAGCAAAGTAGAGGTGGGAAAGGGCTTGAGTACGAGGAGTGCCCCAAAATCCAATGCCTGTGCCACAACGAACGTTTGCTGAAAAACATTGAATACATTGCCAACTGCTTCCGGGAGCAAAGGGCGACTCAGAAAAGGACTGGCGAGTGGAAGAAGGTTGCCAAGGTCATGGATCGTTTCTTCATGTGGGTCTTCTTCATCATGGTGTTCCTCATGAGCGTTCTGATCATGGGAAAAGCTATCTGATGGCGCCCCCAGTGACTCCCAATGGATTTATTCTCAACATTCCCAGTGGAATCCTTTGAAATTCCATCTTATTTGTTAAGGCTAATTATTTGCACATAGAACTGTGATGGGGGTGGTTGGCCGGCATGCTTTTTGGCATTCATTTACTTGGAGTACTTATCACCATTTTGGCATTTCTTGACCATTTCTGACCTAGTCATCATCAATGAATTGAGTTTTAAAGAAGGAGTAGGTAAGCCGTGGATACGTGTTACTTCATCATGTGGGTCTTCTTCTTCAGAGCCTTCTGAGGATGGACAAAGTCCAACCCAATGGATTTATCACTTGTTCTCCATTGCACTCAGTGCACCACCAACTCATCCTTTGCACTTAGAGCTTTATAGGAATGACACACCAGCATGCTGTATGGTATTCATATCCAAACCTTTAGTCTCCATAGTAACATTGCATGGCCATTTCAGTGGATGTGGTTGTAACTCTACATGGAGGCTCATCTAATAAAACAAAGGGTTAATGATGCCAAGAGGCTTTAAGAAACAGTACACAAATTACGCTTATATATACATATCTGTTGCAGTATTGTAGTATGGCAAGGTTAAAGGGGAACGCCACCCAAAAACTGTTTTATTTTTTTTTTGCATAATGAACAGATTCTGGGTAGAGTTGTCCTTTAATGATGCTGAATTCCCTGGCAGTAAATGTGAATGTTTCATTGTTGGTTCTAATAAATGGACTTTAAACTGATCAATAATGAAGGACTGTGCAGACATTTTTCTAAGGAATAAAACAAAGTTTTTCTGTGCCCAAGAGATGATTAGTATTTCTGCCAGATAAAAAAGATGGTGGCTGCTGGGGCCGATCCATGTGGGTCCAAAATAATCACATATAGGAGACAAAATTCTCTCCGGTCTTGAAATAGGATATTGGATGTGGGAAGCTACAGATGCTGCAGAGATGCATTAATAACGTTGCCCAATTTCCCCTGCACAAAAGTCTATAGTTGTGGATACGGCACCTTCATGGGGTTCATTATGGCACCAAGTCTGTGGGTTTGTTGGAAACTCCCTGCCCTTGGTATTATATATAAATATATAGGGTAATTATGTATAGGGTTTTTATATAACGGCAGCTTGCCTGTTCTGTAACTGTATAGCACATCCATTTTACTGCAGTCTGTCTGTACAGAACCCCTCGGCCCAGGCCCCCCGTTCTCTCTCTTGAGCCAAAATCCAATCAGCAGCTTTTGCTCCAGGATTCCATCCTCGGCCCTTATCTCTTCTGCACAAAGTCTGAGCATGGCCCTGTGAGTCTTTGGGAAGGATAAAGAGCAGTGCATGCTGGGAAGCTCAGGCCCCTTATCTTGTTCAACAGCTTTAGGAAGAAGCAGAGAGTTGTAAGGGAATATGAGAGGCACACGGGAGTTAAAGTTCAGCAAGGCTCTTCCTCCACAGTAACTTGTTAGGGAGCACAGAGATGCACAGGGCATTGGGGTGTGGGTTCCGAACAGTCTAGGTTCTTTACTGTAAGGACAGTCAGGTTATTGGATTCCCTACCAAGAGAGGGGGAATGAGTGATTCATTGGTGGGGAGGAAAGGAGATTTCACCATCAGCATAGGAAGGGGTTCTTTACTGTAAGGACAGTCAGGTGATAGGATTCCCTACCTAACAAGGGGGAATGAGTGATATACCCAGGCCTGAACTGGGAGCCAAAATAGGCCTTGACATTTCAGGTACACAGAGGGCCCCACCAGCCCAATAAATAGTGAGTGTCTATAACAATTTACAGCAGACCCCAAAGAAACATCCATAAGATGATCACGGGATAAATGGGGGTCAGTGGGGGTGTGTCCCCCCCCACTACATATTAATATAAGGAAGTTCTGGGGGATAAAAATCAGTGTTTAATTGTTTAAAACTTCAGTTGGCTAATGTTGGCCAGAAAGTGTCACCCGTCCTAATCAAGCTCTGGGGCTTCAGTGAGTTGCACCCCTGCTCTTCCCCTGACATGTGATCTGCTATTAACTGGCTGAGGCTGGGGGGCAGCTCATTGGCCAACAGCTCCAGCTACAGACCAATCCCTCTCTCCTCTTTCTCTTTCCTTCTCTCTCTACATTATCTCTCTCTCCTCTACTTCTCCCCCCTCTCTATTTCTCTCTCCCCTTCTCTACTTCTCTTATCCTCTCTCTCTACTTCTCTCTCTTTCTCTCACTCTCTACTTGTCTTTCTTCCTTTTTCTTTCTTTCTTTCCTTTCTTTCTCTTTCCTTCTCTCTTTCTTTCCCTTTTTTCTCTCTTTCTTTTTTCTGTTTCTTTTTCTCTTTCTTTCTTTCTCTTTCTTTCTTTCTTTTTCTTTCCTTCTTTCTTTCTTTTTCTCTTTCTTTCTGTCTTTCTTTCTGTTTCTTTCCTTCTTTTTTTCTTTGTTTCCTTCTTTCTTTTTCTTTCTTTCCTTCTTTCTTTCCTTCTTTCTTTCTTTTTTCTTTCAGTAGCATTGAACTTATATTAATGGGGGGGGGTGGTGACAAAGAGAAAACATGTGCCCCCCAGCCAGAGGCAAAGTTACCCTGTGTAAGCGCTGGTTCCTGGCTCTCCAGGATCTTGACAAACTGGCAATCTGGGCAGCTAAGTGGCAAATGAGATTCAATGTTGATAAATGTAAAGTCATGAACCTGGGATGTAAAAATATTCACTTATACCCTTAATGGGTCCCTTTCTCTGCACTGCTGCCTCTGACTCCTGATACAACTTCCCAATATCCATTCATTCCTCATTCTCACTGGGTTTATAGTTCTGTGTAACTGTCATTGTGTCTGTCCCTTTCTCTGCACTGCTGCCTCTGATTCATGATACAACTTCCCAATATCCATTCATTCCTCATTCTCACTGGGTTTATAGTTCTGTGTAACTGTCATTGTCTGTCCCTTTCTCTGCACTGCTGCCTCTGACTCCTGATACAACTTCCCAATATCCATTCATTCCTCATTCTCACTGGGTTTATAGTTCTGGGTAACTGTCATTGTGTCTGTGACTCTGTCCCTTTCTCTGCACTGCTGCCTCTGACTCATGATACAACTTCCCAATATCCATTCATTCCTCATTCTCATTGGGTTTATAGTTCTGGGTAACTGTCATTGTGTCTGTCCCTTTCTCTGCACTGCTGCCTCTGACTCCTGATACAACTTCCCAATATCCATTCATTCCTCATTCTCTGCACTGCTGCCTCTGACTCCTGATACATCTTCCCAATATCCATTCATTCCTCATTCTCACTGGGTTTATAGTTCTGTGTAACTGTCGTGTCTGTCCCTTTCTCTGCACTGCTGCCTCTGACTCATGATACAACTTACCAATATCCATTCATTCCTCATTCTCACTGGGTTTATAGTTCTGTGTAACTGTCACGGCTATTGTCTCTTACAGTCAGGCAGTTAATATTTTGTGCACTGCTTGTTATGACTGTTGAACTAATATAGCATCTGGAGGGCAGATGATTGGGAGACCAGGGTCTGGGTACTTATCTGCAGCTGAAGATGCTTCTTGCTCAGAGAGAAATGAGGCCACTGTATATGAGGGTTAATCTGTGGATGTTGCACAGCGCGGCCATAAATGAGACTAATCAGCGTAGTGCAAGTCCCAAGGTACAGGGAGTTACAACACACACCAGACCCAAACACGGGGCCCTGGGTACCAAACCAGCAGCAGAATTCAGCACACACCTCTGGCTGTTATTTAAAGGGAAACTGTCATGACCAGGGTCCTAGAAATGGAACAAGATGGTGTCCCACAGAGAAATACATACAAAGCTCTCCTTAGGGCCGACTACCCCCCAGACCCTTAGAGGAGCAGCTGTAGTCAGAATCAGCAGTGGGTGGCAGGTACAATAGGGCAAGATAGTGCATTGTGGGTATTTTCCAACCTTTAGCTTCTGTTAAAATTACAACACCCAGTACCCATTGACAGCCAAGGGCTGCTGGGAGTTGTAGATCAACCTCACACTAAACATTCCCTTATACACAACACAAGGCAAGTTTATTATATAAAAGCTGTGATAAGTATTAGAAGGGAAGGTGCTGGTTCTACACTGAGCCCATAAAGTTCCGGAGCTGCTCTTATTCCCTCCTGGATCTGAGGTCGTAAGATTGGAGTGAAAAAGTCCAACCTATTGCGCCATCTAGAGGAACGGCAGTGCAATTACCGGGGATCTCGGAATCTCAAGTGAAACTTTTCTCTACCGGCTCTGTGATTGGTCACATTAAAATAGAGGTAAAGAAGGGAATGTGCTGTGGGACACGGATAAATGGAGACTCTGGGCTATAAAATCCTTTCCTATAGGCACAGAACCCGAGGAACATGGCATATGTGGGGGTATATGATCGCTATGTACAAGTATATAATGGGGGGGGGATGATCACCCATCAGTACAAGCAACGACTCCTGCAATTGGTCAGTGAACGAGTTGAGCGCAGCAGAGGTAGAGGAGGGGGCTCAGTAATTCAGTGTGGCACAAGAGGAATAACGATGGATGTGGGTGAAACAGGTTTAATAAACACCCAAAGCCGTTTAGAGTTTGCTTTTATGGAAAAGACTCTTCCCCTTTAAACATTACACAAACGTTACTGTCCCAATAAAAAACAACCCATGAACAGTAACCCCTGGGGCTGTGTGGGGGTTTAGTCGAGTGCAAGCGGACACAGCAATGATTGACAGGATTCAGTCAGGGAAGCCTCACCTCTCCACCAATCAATGGCTGCACATCTTCATCCAATCAGCATCCTCCAGCCCCAAGGGCACCTGGGAATCTAATAAATAAAACCAATTGAAATGAGAGGAACAGGGAGTGGAACCTCGGCACAATTTCAATACAATAAACTGATCAGACAGGGAGTTGCAAGTACATTATTAATCCTTAAAATCCAATGGGGGAGGGGTTCTAAAATCATTGTGCCGCCTCTGAAGAGCCGTAACTGGATCCTCCTCATACAGAGAAGAGCGACAATGTCCCACAGCCTCGAAATGTCTCTGTCTGGCTGGGAGTTGTACTCCCGTGAGCTCAGATATGGATTCCAAGATGGAGGCAAGACAAGCAGTAGAAGAGCTGCATGGCCTTTATGCAATTGGTCTCATTAAAACCAACACCATATTTACTCCAAATGTTCCAATTAGGAAAGACAAGAGGCTGGTGTGGTATGGGGTTAAAAATCAGAGCAGGGTGTTGTAAAGCTCTGTATGAAGTGGGGCACATGCTGCACCCCTCTAACTAAGAGAGAGGAGGGGGGAGAGAAAGAGAGAAAAAAGGAGAGGTAGAGAAAAGGAGAGGGAGAGAAAAGGAGAGAGAGTGTGAGAGAGAGTGTGTGAGAGAGGGGGAAAGAGAGAGAGAGAGTGTGAGAGAGAGTGTGAGAGAGAGGGGGAGAGAGAGGGAAAGAGGGGGAGGGAGAGGGGGAGAGAGAGAGGGAGAGAGAGTGCATCAGTCACTGAGGGGCACAATGTATGGAGAGCAAACAGCAGCTTTGCCACCCTCACTGCCACTCATGCTGACAGTTGGTGCTGCCAGTTAGTGTAGAGTCCATTCAGTGGGCAATGGTTTCCCGCCTTCATCCGTGTGTATATTGCACAGGTTATTGCACAGGTGGGATTTCCGGGTGGACCCTCTGGTGCTTGAGCAGCTCTGATCTCCAGCGGAAGCTTTTGCTGCACAGGTTACAGGGGTACGGCCTCTCCCCAGTGTGAGTCTTGACGTGGGTAGTGAGGTGCTGGCGCTGGATGAAGCTCTTGCCGCACTGCTTGCACTTGTACGGCCGCTCGCCCGTGTGGATTCGCTTGTGGATAAAAAGCGCAGTCCGTCGGCGGAACACTTTCCCGCACTCGTTGCACAGATTTGGCTTTTCTCCGGCCTGGTGGCTCCTCTGGTGCTTGAGGAGGTCGGAGCTGCGGGAGAAACGTTTCTCACACTCGCTGCAAGAGAAGAGCTTCTCCCGAGGGGGGCGCCGCTGCTCCAGGAATCCCAGGCTTTGGTGGAGGCCTCTGAGGGCATCGGCTGAAGTTTGGGGTTCATCTCCCTGTAGGTGAGTGCTGCTGAAAACTCTAACTTCTTGGGGGGCTCCCATGTGATCCAGCGCATTCAGGGCCTCAACTCCCAATGAGACGTGCTCTTTAGAGTCAGAGGTTTCCAACATGTCAGTGGATCTGTCCGGGTTCATCTCCTTCCCATTTTTATTGGTCCAGACCTCACCTGTTGGGGTGAAAAAACATGTAAATAGTCACATCCAGGTTAACATCGCTGCAAATCAGAGAGAAGGGCTTGGCACTTGTGAGCTCACCATCTATTCTCTCACACACCAGCACCCATGTGACCCGCATTAAGTCTCAAAATCAGCTGTCACACAAAACTAGTCCCTTTCATTTACTTTACTTATCCTCTATGTTAGGATGAGACTAGTGATGAGACTAGCCATGGATTCACTGCAAAAATTCCGAATTTCCCCATGTGCAAATTTTTTCATGAAACTACGGTGAAAATTTGCAGCGAAAAACGCCCATAAAAAAAAAACTCCCATTGACTCTAATGCATTTGGAGAAATAAGTCACCATAAGAAAACATGCGAGGCAGCTTCGGGCGACTTCGGAAATGCAAAGCAATCCTGCCAGGGACTCGTTTTTTAGCCGATGGGAAGGCAGCACGGGGAGATTAGTCGCCTGCAGTAGACGAGATTTGTTTTCGTAGTTTTGCAAATTTTCCGGTGAAGGGAAACGGGACTGATTAGTTTATCATTAGATGAGACTGCACAGTATTAAAGGGTATCAGAGACCCAGAGGTTAAACACCCCTCCTATACACCGAGTACATATTTCTCTGCACAAATATTAGGCCAATGGTCCTGTCGGATGATCCCTTTAATATAAGGGACTTACACTAGAGTCCTGCGTGTAACCAGTTTGTTAAACTGAACCTGCGACCCACATTCTTACCTGCTTGGACCCGCTACCCGACCCGCTGACCATCAAGAAACAGAAGTGCTGTCATTGTAAACCGTTACTGACATCATTAGAAATAGGCGTAATCAGAAAAAAAGGAGTAAAACAGGAAGTGCTGTCATTGTAAACAGGAAGTGACATCATTTGAAGTAGGCATGTTCAGAAAAATAAGGAGTAAAACTCGCTATTGAGAAGACCGCGACCCGCAAACCTGGAGACCCGTGCCTATACCTGCTCCTGAAACTTCATCCTGCAACCCGCAGGTTTTTGCGGTAACCCGACCCGCTGCAGGACTCTAACCTACCCCTATATATTGTGTGCAGCATGCCCCTCCCTTACCCAGAGAGATCAGTGAATCCGAGTTCTCCTTCATCATATTCTTGTAGAGTTCTTTCTGCCATTCCTCCAGATCCTTCCATTCCTCCGGAAAACACACAGCCATGTCATCAAATGTGACCGTAGCCTGAAATACAGAGACATCACCGAGATTCTATTGGTCTCCCTACAAACGCCCATAGATATATATATATATATATTATATAACAATATAAAATCACCTCTGTGCCGTGCACCCTCTGGTGTTTCACCAGCTCAGATCTCCAGCGGTAGCTCTTGCCACACACATTGCAGGGATACGGCTTCTCCCCCGTGTGAGTCTTCAGGTGGGTGCTGAGGTGCTGCCTCTGGATGAAGCTCTTCCCACATTGGGCACACTGGTAGGGTCTCTCCCCCGTGTGGATTCGCTCGTGGATCAGGAGGGAGGTGTTACGACGGAAGCACTTCCCACACTGGTTACATACATACGGACGCTCCCCTAATGGTCCTAAATGACTCCTCTGATGTTTCAGTAGGTCGGAGCTGCGCAGGTAGGTCTTCTCACACTGACTGCACTGAAACGGACGCTCCTGAGGTGGTTGCTGTGACTTTCCTGCTCTCCCAACATCACCACTCTGCTCCAGCTCTGCCTGTGTCCCATTCATGCTCTTCCAGTCATTCTCTGAAAAGCATAAAATAAGTTACAGGGAAAGTTTATCACATGAGTAGAGTCTGCTTTCTAGAGACCCCAGTGCATTGGGTAAGTAGTGATTCCTAGCGATCCTTCCTGCAAATCCTATCCAGCAGACTCACTTACATCTTAGCCACAATCCAAAATTTGATAGAGGCCCACATAACACAGACATCCCTAATATACCAATCACAGTCACCGGTTGGTTTCTTCAGAAATTATGAATAAAAGTCATTTTTTTATGCTGAAATTAACAGTTCCTGGCAGGGAAGGAGGGACTAAACACTGATGTTACAAATTGTAACAACTACTCCACAGCTTAAAGACAGCATGTAGGAACTACATAACCCACAATGCATTGTACTGGGATGTTCCTTTCCTTATTGAAATCAGATGTGCAGGGAATTGTGGGGTTTGGAGGATGCAGGCTGAGGACAGATGGCTGTTGATACAAAGTAACAGTAGTCAGACAGCTCACCAAAGTAGTCAGACAGATCAGCAGGAGAGCAGGGGCTAGGCTTAGGGAACTGTTCCAAGCCATTAAAAATCCTCAAAAGTCTGCATATTTTTTTAACTGATGCGTATTGCAAAGTTGCTTGAAATTATGTTTACTTTTCAAAAAGCTTAAGTTATGTTTGTGTGGAGTTCCCCTTTAAGGCTTCTCATTGGCTGGAGTCTTACACAAGTGTTTTTACTTATATATAGCTGTACTTTTATTGTATAAGGAGTGACATTATTTCCTGGCAATGGAGACATCAGTTCTGGATTTTTCAGATCCTGGGATAGGGGTGGATGAAGGGCAGGAAGGTTGGGTAGTGGGGGAGGGGTGGGCATATAGCGGGTCTGTGACGGTTGCAGGACTCTAATATGTGATATTAGGGCACTAAATAAATATATTCGCATAGGATATTTGAGATGCAATCTACATGAAGACTAAGCAAGGGCAGATATACTTACCAAGGGAAGTCTTTGTCTTACATGAATTCACCCCAATCAGAAGACTCTGTAATAAGAACAGATAAATAATTCACATGTATTAATCACGGACTGGTTATTACGAAACAGTCGCTACAAAAACTCCCGGCATTTCATGGGCCCCAGGCTAAATCAGGTCATGTTTGGATTCACTACTCCCAGTACCCTTTACAAGTAATTAAACAGGGAATACCTCATCCTCGTGCACCTTCTGATGCTTTGCCAGCTCGGATCTCCAGCGGAAGCCTTTCCCACATTGGGCACAGTGGAAGGGTTTCTCCCCGGTGTGAGTCTTCAGGTGGGTGGTGAGGTGCTGGCGCTGTACAAAGCTCTTCCCACATTGGGCGCACTGGTAGGGTCTCTCCCCGGTGTGGATGCGCTCGTGGATGAGCAGAGAGGTGTGTCTCCGAAAGCTCTTCCCACACACGTTACAGATGTAGGATCGTTCATCCGTATGGACGCGCTGGTGGGTGCGCAGAGTCCGCTTGTTGATAAAGTTCTTTCCACACTCGGGGCAGGAGTGAGTCCGTTCTGCCTTCTGAGCTCTCTGCCTCAAGAGCAGTCTCGCCCGCTTCCCCAGCGCTTTGCCCCTTTCCAAAGTGCCTCTCTCCACTCGCCTGAGACACCTCTTCCTAACGGAGGTCTCTGTAACAGACAAGAACGGGGTTAATGCTCCAGTCACTGGACTGGAAGGAAGAACATGGAGATTGTTCTCTAGATCGGATACTTTTACCCTGGCATCCGTGTGGCTTTTCCACAACATGCCAATCAACCGAGAGCTCACCTTTCTGCCCGTCCTCAGAGACATTTCCAGACTTCTACAAAACAGAAAAATGATGAGTCAAGGTTTAAAGGTGAACTAAAGCCTAATTAAAGTAGTAGCTAGAAAGTTGTACATTATATTTTAGGTTTCTGTAACAGCCCAAGGCAACCACAATCCTTTAGCAGTAAAGATCTGTGTCTCCAAAGATGCCCCAGTAGCTCCCCATCTTCTTTTCTGCTGATTCACTGCACATGCTCTGTGCTGCTGTCACTTACTGAGCTTAGGGACCCACTCACAATATACAGTACACATAGAATAGAAATGTCACAATATAAGGCTGATTAGTAATTAATACAGATAATTACTACATGGCAGCACAGAAACAAGTGCAATTAGCATCAGAATTTAATAATCAGCAAACCTGTAGCATCATCTTATATTACAGAACAAACCTCATTTTCTGCTGGATAATTAGTGACGACCCCTAACAGATTCACTGATCACTACTTTCCACTGCTCCTAAATACTCCCACCACTCAGTGTTCTTTAACTACCCATGCTCCTCTAGGGTTTTCAATACACTTGTCTCTCTAATGAACTCCCATGTTTGCTATTCCCCTAATAACTCCCATAAAGCTCACAGTCACTATAGTTGGACCCAGTTGTAGTAAAATGTATAGGGCCTATGTCTACAACTGGGGTCCCCAACTTTTTTTTACCTGTGAGCCACATTCAAATGTAAAAAGAGTTGGGGAGCAACACAAGTATGAAAAAGTCCATTAGGGTGCCAAATAAGGGCTGTAATTGGCTATTTGGTTGTCCCTATGTGGACTGGCAGCCTACAGGAGCCTCTACTTGACAATATACTTAGTTTTTATGCAATTAAAACTTGCGTTCAAGCTTTGAATTAAAAAATAAGCAGCTGCTTTGAGGATCCTGAGAGCAACATCCAAGGGGTTGGAGACTAACATGTTGCTCACAAGCTACTGTCCCCTCTTCTGCCCACACAACTCTGTCCCCTCTTCTGCCCACACAACTGTGTCCCCTTTTCTGCCCACACCTCTGTCCCCTCTTCTGCCCACACCTCTCACACTTCCCTCTACGGTCACATCTTTCTTTTCCCTCTACAGCAAAGGTTGCAAAATGTGTCAGTTCAAGCCTCAAGTAAAGATCCAACCTTCGTCCAGGGCTTCCCCTTAGCTCATAAAATGAGTACAGATATACGGAAATATTGTGTTTCACTCACTGAGCCATAGCTCCAAGAATATCTAGCATAATAAATACATATTCACCCCAAATCTCACCCCCATCTGACCATCAAGCTATACTTTCAGGTGTCTCTAAATTCTCATGCTAACGGTCCTTCAGACTGAGCCCCCCCTGCTCCAATCTTTAAACAGGGCCAGCTCCAGAGTTTGGGAACAACTGCTCTGTGGCTCTTTTTCCTGCATGGACCTGTGTGTGAAGCTTGAGTAAAATTTCTCTAAACCAGATCTACTCTGAAGATTCTCTGTACAGTTGGCTGAGCTCTTACCTCTTCCTCGTGGATCTTCTGATGTTTGGCCAATTCTGACCTCCAGCGATAGCTGTTCCCACAGACGTCACAAGGAAAGGGTTTGATGCCGGTGTGAGTCCTGTGATGGGTGGTGAGGTGCTGCTGTTGAACAAAGCTCTTCCCACACTGCACACACTTGTAGGGCCGCTCGCCCGTATGAATGCGCTCGTGTATGAGCAGAGCCGTGTGTCTACGAAAACACTTGCCGCACACGTTGCAGATGTACGACCTCTCCCCCAGATGAGACCTCAAGTGTGACTTCAACGTCCGCTTATTGTAGAAGATCTTCCCACACTCGGCACACGCGTGTGCTTTGTCAGATTTTTGATTGCGGGGATGTGCGATAGCACCAGCTGGTTTCTTGGAGCCGCCTTCTTTATTCTGGGAATCTCTGGCCTGAGGTTCTGAATGTGCTTCTCCTACAGAGAGAGAGAATGCAAATCATTACAAGTATAACAATGTCCGTCGTTACGTCTGTCAGATAAAGGAGATGGTAGGGACCCCTGCGAAACCAACTCAGTGCAGTGCAGCCCTATCCACCAATCAAAACGCTAAAAGGAATGGTTTGGGGGAAAGTACATTATCTTCTCCATAATGGCTCCCTCTGGCCACCATAGTTCCTTCCTATTTACTGGGGAAGGAATACTGTGCTGCACACACATACTAGAGCATTTAGGGAAGCTGACGGGATGTCTGACACTTGCAATGCACTGCTGCCCTACAGAAGGGACATGAACAGCATTTCAGCGGGTACTTCTTGTTGTTCCAGTCACTTACCCAAATACTGTTGCTGGCATTTCAGTGATGCAGGCTGTGCAGTTTAAGAGTATTAAAGGGGAACTAACCTGGAAATGAAAAAGAGGCCAAATCTATTTAGATACTTGTATTCCAAGCCAGGTTCTATAAAAGGTAATTTTAAAAAAAAAAAATTATTTATGCAAGAGTCCTAAATTTATAGCCTTAGTGCTGCTATTATGGGTGCTACATTGTATCATAGCAAGGCCAAATGGCTGCCCACTAGTCTCCTAGGTAAGACTTTAAATCATTCTGAAGAGTCATTTGCCCCCCTGGCCCTTCATGGCTGCTTCTTCAAATGGATGGTTACACTGTATAGCCAACCCACCAAAAAGAAAAGACATTTTATAGACACTGGCTGGTACTTTTAGCTAATGAACGGGCCATGAGCTGGAATCTACTGTCCTCTTGCATAAAAGAGCTTGTTGTAACATTTACCTGGTTCCCCCCAAACTTAACTGTGTATATAGGATCCTCCGTATAACATGAACAAGGAATTGTGCCCTTAAAAAGGAGCAGAGGAATCAAGTGCCTTTATCCGCCATTCACTGGCTATGGGAGTAGGGTCTCATGCAACATGTTAAATAATGACTGCAGTTTGGCCCAGCTCTGACTGAAGGAATCTGCCCTCCTTTATTATAAATCAGTGGGGCTCATTTATAACACTGGGCAAATTTGCACCTGGGCAGTAACCTATAGCAACCAATCAGCGATTAGCTTTTTTCAGCCAGCTGCAGGTTAAACACTAAATCTGATTGGTTGCCATGGGTTACTTACTGCCCAGGAGCAAATTTGCCCAGTGTTTATAAATGAGTCCCAGTGTGCTGCATTATTTAGGAGACTATGCTCCCAAAACTGACAGACCCATGAACTGGCACCTTTAGAGAATTAGGGCTCAATGAAAGGGGTTGGAATTAGCCGTTTTAGTGGAGAAACCTTTGCAGCAGGGATTTTGAGAATGCTAATGATGCCACTGAACTCTGCAAACATGACCAATGGCAGGGCTGGCAGTGGATTTGTTGGGATTCTCAGCTGCTACAACTTTCAAATTAGAGTCACTGACCCCACTGCCTTGTTGAGGCTACATTGTTACTTTTTTGTACTTTCAGGCCTCTGCTACTTATCTTTCAGCCACTGCATGGTTGCTATGATAAGTTAGAGCCTAGAAACCAGACAACTGCTAAAACTGCGAACTATCCATTTAAGAAAGGTGAGACTATATAGAAGGGCCCCTATCCTAATTGTTACAACAAGCTCTGCTAGACAAAGGCCATATACAATATAACATGCAGCCCTGAGAATGGGACTCCTTTTCATTTTAAGTCTATTTCCCTTTAATACAATGCCTAGTGTCAACCACAAGGTGTAAATGATAAATCAGTTCCTTTTTTAGAATTTAGTTACCCTGTACGATAACAATGTTTATCTTCTTACAGGTTAAAATTCCCACCATCCTCAGCCAGAAGGTGGTCCGCAGGCAAGATGTACTTATCAGATGACAAAGGAGAGACTTGGCCCCCTCACCTGCGCTGATGGAACCGCCATCTTTCTCGCCAATATTCGAAACACCCCTGTCATCCTTGGCCGAGCTGTCTGTCACCTGAGTCCCACACAAATAGACATTATCATTCATACACAGCAGTGGTACATAACACTGTCAATCATTGCCTGGAACAAACAGATTAACTCATGGATTGGCCCAAAACTGGGAAATGGCAGGGAAAAATTAACCAATGAGGTTAAATTAAAGGGGACATTATCTCCACCCCATATATAAACACCATAATGTAATTGCCCTTTGGAGCAATGTTATAATTGACATGATTTTTTTTTTTTCATGATATTAGCAGTTTTTAAGTAATATGGGTCTGAGTGTAATAGAAAAGGCTGAATTAACTGATGTAGGAAAGATCTCCTGATGCTTCAGATGACATATACAAGGACTTACCTCCTCTTCGTGGACCTTCTGGTGCTTGGCCAGCTCAGACCGCCAGCGAAAACCTTTGCCACATTCCGTGCAGTGAAAGGGCTTCTCCCCGGTGTGAGTTTTCTGGTGGGTGTTAAGGTGCTGCCGTTGAACAAAGCTCTTCCCACACTGTGGACATTGGTAGGGACGCTCGCCTGTGTGGATGCGCTCGTGGATAAGCAGGGAGGTATGACGGCGGAAGCACTTTCCACACACGTTGCAAATATAGGACCTGTCCCCCAGGTGAGCCCGTAAATGGGTCTTGAGCATCCGCTTGTTGTAAAAGACTTTGTCACACTCTGCACAAGCGTGGACCCGGTCTGTCTTAGGGACGTCATCCAAGAACTTGATTCGGATTTTATCTGAACCCTCTGTGAAAGCCACGTCCTTCCCCTCCGCTGTGCCCATTGGCTGATTCAGTTGCCCGATTCCTCCGTCCAACTGACCAGTGCAAGTTACAGCTCCTGGGCAAAATGGCAGGTTACTGGTGAGGTCAATTGCTAGGCTGGCAGCTGGTTCCACAATGGCTTTCTCCACCAGGCCTTCCCCTGGAACACAGTGATGCAAGGGAAGAAGTTCTTAGCTTGGGAGATTCAGTGAATACATAGCAATGATATATAAAATTGCTATTGATGCCCCTTAAAGGAATTGTTCAGTATAAATATAAAAACTGGGTAAATAGATGTGCAAAATAAAAAAATATTTTCAATATAGTTAGGCAAAAATGTAATTTTTAAAGGCTGGAGTAACTGGATGTGTAACATAATAGCCAGAACACTATTTCCTGCTTTTCAGCTCTCTAACTCTGAGTTAGTCAGTGACTATAAGGAGGCCACATGGGACATAACTGTTCAATGATTTTGCAATTAATCCTCAGCATTCAGCTCCGATTCAAAAGCAACAGCAATAACCCATATGGCCCTCCCCAAGTCACTGATTGGTTACTGCCTGAAACTGGAGAGCTGAAAAGCAGGAAGTAGTGTTCTGGCTATTATGTTAAACATCCAGTCACTCCAGCCTTTATACATTACATTTTTTATTTTGCAAAGCCTAATTTACCCAGGTGTTCTTTTAATTCCTTTAAACTACAGAAATGCAGAATTCTAGCAGCCCTATCTCCCCCAAGACAGGAACAAGTGGCTATGTTTAAAAGTCTACTCAATGCATCAATCACAGTCTCAGTAACGGAGAGCAAAACCACAGTTTGGAAACCAGGAGGAAATAGCATTTTTTCAATGGTAAAGATTTATCCACTATGTCTGCTAAGTCCCTTGGTGTGACTTTTTGAAGGCAAATGATAAAATTGTAAAAAATAATAACCCTCCTCACCGAGTGATATTAATGTCTCTGAGGTCTCCTTCATGACGTTCCTGTACAGCTCTTTCTGCCATTCCTCCAGCTCCATCCATTCTTCTTTGGAGAAAGAGGAAGCCAGATCATCAAATGCCGCCGAGGCCTGTAACCACACAAAGATCACAATGTGAGAACCCACCATTCCTGAGTATAGGGAGGTGCAGCAAGAGGAGACAATGTCTAGAGTATAGGGAGCTCCTGTATGACACATGATTGACAAACAGTGATTTTCACTTCCAGTTACTTGTCATGGCCTTATTGGACAATGTCTAGATCCCTGTAATCCAGGTCACTAGACATTTATTAGAAGCTTCATCATACTGAAATAAGAAACTTTCTAAATACAATCAATTAAATATTCTGGGTTGTTTCTGAACGCTGGTGCGTTCTTGATGAAGCAGCCCGTGATCGAGAAACTTGACACACTTTTCCCTGATGGCTTAGATGATTCTCGGAGTTTGAAACCGTACTTGTGATATTAATAATTTATTCATTACTTTGCAGACCTTGAATAATGAAAATAGTTTGAATATACAATTTATGAAAATTTATTGCTACAATACCTGCAAAAGGAGGGTAAGATTTTTAAGTCTCTTGTTCTGATTAATTTTGAATGTTTTTGCCTTTTTTCCCCTCTACAAGTAAAATTTGTGTTAGTGTATTAACATATGGTAGAACTTTAATAGGTAGTACCACTAGGTTCCAAGAGGTTGTTTCGTTCTTTTTTGTTTGTTTTTAACAGGTTATTGATTTCCTGCACATTAGGATACAGTGTTTCCAATAGACATTTTGTACACTTGGGCGCAAATTCACTAAGCGCCGAACGCTAGCGTCAATTTGCTAGCGTTTGGCATTTTCGGTACTTCGCAAATTCACTAACGAACGCTGGCGTAAATTCTAGTGTTACTTCGCACACTTACGCCAGGCGAATTTTCGCTAGCGATGTAACTACGCAAATTCACTAACTTGCGCAGTGTACTGAACGCTACCTTTTACGCTAGACTTCCTTCGCCACCTCAGACCTGGCGAAGCGCAATAGAGTAGATAGGGATTGTTTCCAAAAAAGTCAAATTTTTTTCTAAGTCCCAAAAAACGCTGGCGTGTTTTCTACATGATGGGTGATAGGCTGAAAAAGATCGAAAAAATTTTTGGGGCTCCCCTCCTTCCCCCCTACATTTCCTGACTCATGGCAACTTACCTAGACAGTGGGCACATGTGTAGGGCAAAATAACATTTATATTTGCTGATTTGAAGGTTTTCTAGGCATTTGCAGTGCAGATACATGTTCCTCCATTAAAATTTGAAATTCGCGCCGTATGCAAATGAACCATCGCTAGCGAAACTTCGATTCGCTTGGCGAATTAACGCTAGCGCAACTTCGAAAACTTACGCTACCCCTGTGCGCAACTTCGGATTTTAGTGAATTTGCGGAGTGCTGGCGAAAATACGCCTGGCGAAGTGTGGCGAAGTGCGGCGAAGTTGCGCCTGGCGCAACTTCGCATCTTAGTGAATTTGCCCCATAGTATCTAAAGACTTAAAGGACACGAGTTTTTTATTGATTTCACTTTAATCACACATGGACACAAAAGCTGGACATTGTTACAAGTTACAATTTACATACCATCCCTGATTGGACATTAAGTATGGGGTGGAATGGGTGTGTACAAAATGCTACTGTGTATCTGTATTTGTTGCACTTGAAAAAGGGCACTAAGAGCCCAAAACATGTAGTGTATAGTAGTTTAAAATAAACACCAACCACAAGCAGTTAATCTGCATTTGAAGTGCTCCCCTCTTTTCAAATGATTTATTGTTCTGAAAGTTTATGTTCACTATTTCTCTCTCGGCATCTGTTTCTCTTCATTCTCTCTTCATGCAGCAGTTGGGTGTCAGATATTCATTGACAGTTAGATCCAATATATCTTATAGGGGGGGCTCCTTTTGCCTAGAAGATGTATTAGAGGTCACTCTATTAAAATCACCAGACATCATGTCTCTCTACGTGCAGGATTTGTGCAAAAGGCAGTTATTTTGTTAGATTTTGTTTGCACTGGAATCAGTTATTTGAGTGAGCTCTAATACATCTGCTAAGAAAGGAAACCCCCCTATAAGATATATTGGATCATTCATCTGACACCCAACTGCTGCATGAAGACACTGAAGAGAAACAGATGATGAGAGAGGGATAGTGAAGATAAACTTGATTATTTCAGAAACAATGCATAATTTTTAATTGATTGTATTTAGAAAGTTTCTTTTTCTGCTGAACCTTATATTAAGCAATAGCTTAACAAGCCGCCCCCCACCCCCCTTAAAACCCCTACCTTCCCTTTGTTAAACAGCTGCCCAGTGTCAGTTGTTAGGCTGATACATTAGATATATATATATTAGATAGGTATAAGAAGGGGTTGGATGGTGTTTAGCAAGTGAGGGAATACAGGGATATGGGAGATAGCTCATAGTACAAGTTGATCCAGGGACTGGTCCCATTGTATCTTGGGAAGGCATTTTCCCCCCTCTGAGGCAAATTGGAGAGGCTTCATATGAGTTTTAGCCTTCCTCTGGATCAACTGGCAGATAGGCAGGTTATATATGGATTTAAGGTTGAACTTGACGGACGTGTGTCGTTTTTCAACATAAGTTACTATGTAACTATATGTATGTGAGATTTTGACAAAAAACAGGCACCACTCTATGGTGGTAACATCTATTAACCCCCCCCCCCCCCCACCAGGGAACCAACCAAGTCTCCTGTAAAGGGCAAAGGGTGCAGAGATAACACAGGGAGAAATAAGGTGCAGGCACTCAGTGGGGTTACCTTGTCTGTGTGGTTCTTCTGATGTTTCAGGAGCTCTGATCTCCAGCGGAAGCCTTTGCCACACTCGATGCACTGGAAGGGTTTCTCCCCGGTGTGAGTTCTCAGGTGGGTGGTGAGGTGCTGGCGCTGTACAAAGCTCTTGCCACACACAGTGCACTGATAGGGTCTCTCCCCAGTGTGGATCCGTGCGTGGATCAGAAGGGACGTGTGCCGACGGAAGTTCTTCCCACAAATGTTACACAGGAAGCTCCTCTCACCCTTGTGAGCCTTTTGGTGTCTGGCCAAGTCCATGCTACGCCCAAAGCTTTTACTGCACTGCCCACAACTAAACTGTCCCTCCCCTGAGGGCTTCCTCTGCCGAGGCTTGGGGGGCTTTTTAGTCAGGCAGTTCAGGTCATACTGGAGGCAGGGAGAAGGACCGTCCCCAATCTGGATCTCTTGTTCCACAGTTAGTTGGGTCCCTAAATTGTAGTCGACTAAACAGTCCATTGTACCAGCCAGAACTGCCCCATCTATGTGCGGCTCCACCTTCAGCTGCTCCTGCAATTGTATGGCGGCTGTCACCTGATCCAGGGTAATGTCTGCAGCCTCCACCTTTATACCCTCAGCTCCCATAGTCATGTGCTCCATGGCTCTTCTGCACCTGAAGGGTTAAAATAAGTGTCAGCTCATGTTCCATGTAGGGAAACAGTCATTGGTCCTCAGTCTCTCCCACATTGCAGCCTATACAGGATCTTCTTCTCTGTAAATATGCACTACAGTGTGTGTGTGTGTGTGTGTGTCCCATCTGTATTTATGTATACCGCTTACTACGCTCCTTGACCTACTACTCAACTCTTCTCTCATTACCTCCTCACATGCTCGCATTCAAGACTTTGCAAGGGCTGCACCCCTCCTCTGGAACTCTCTCCCACGGTCTGTCCGACTTTCTCCCAACCTTTCAGCTTTTCAAAAGATCTCTTAAAATGCACTTCTTTCGAGAAGCCTCCCCTCACTCTGCTTAACTACCAAACGCAACACCACATACAGTACCACATTTCTCACCCACTTAATTCGATCTTGCCCACTCCCACACCTTGTGTATTACTCCCTTCAGATTGTAAACTCTTTTGCACAGGGCCTTCCTCGCCTTTTGTACCAGTATTGATTGTGATGTATGTAACTCCATATGTTCTATATATATAATTCATGTGATTTAATTGTATAATCACATTTACTTTACACCGCTGCAAAATATGCTGGTGCTATATAAATATATGTTAATAATAAAATATATGTATACAGACACACAGGGTCCCTGTAAATATTCACTGCAACATAAATAAATATATATATAAGTCCCACAGTGCCTGCACACAAACCAAAAGGTAAAGCCAGTGGTGCTCGATCCAAATGTAGTTCATATATATGGAAAGAAGATCAGCACTCACTGTAGTTTTGGTGAATTCGTGTTGATTTATTTGTCAAAAATCACATCTTATCCGACGTTTTGGTCCCACATGGGGAACTTTCTCCGGTCCCCATGTGGGACCGAAACGTCGGATAAGATGTGATTTTTGACAAATAAATCAACACGAATTCACCAAAACTACAGTGAGTGCTGATCTTCTTTCTATATATATATATATAAATAGATTTGTGTGTGTGTGTGTATTTATGTATATATTTATTGTATACAGACACACAGGATCTTCTGCCTGGACACACTGTAAATATTCAGTGCAGTATATAAATATATAAACAGATGTGTCCCGTGTGTATTATAAATATGAATATCCAGACACACAGGAATATACAGTATAATGTGTGAGGCCCAGGCTCATATAGGAGCATTAGTGGCCCAGTATTTACATCATACAGCAGAATATAATATAATTATACACAGAAATCCTAGTGCCCCGCGGATATAAACATGACAGGCCGCTGCCCCTCCCCTGCGGCACTCCTGTACCTTCAAGCCCCCCTCCAGGGCCTAAGGAAGGGGGTGCGCGGCCCTCCTGCTCCGTCTCAGCTTCTGCACTCTGCCCGGTGACAAGCCGCTTCCAGCTGCGGCCTGACCGGGGCTCTAAGCTCCGCCCTCTTCCGGCCATTAACCAATGAGGGAAAGGGAAAACTACAATTCCCAGAATGTCTCGCTGCAGGTGTGTTTCCTCTAAACGCGTCCCTGGGCAACTGGATACGACATAAACAGTTCCGCGCATGAGGAAGGTTCCCATGATCCCTGTGTATTCTGCGCACTGGCATTATATTGAGTATGCGCAACTAAACCAAAGCCTTTCCTTCAGACAAAGTCAGGGGAGACTCCAGTCTGGGGGATACATTTCTGGCTGCTCCTGTCTCTCTTCCCTGACTGTCACTAGCACGACCTTGCTTTACGGTTTAGCAGGGTCACAGCTGCAGTCTGAGAAGCCACTTTACATTGTCAGTACAGCAGCCTGTTGTGACTCATATAATGTATTACCCGTTACCACAAATGATCCTTTCTCCCTCCTTTTACTCAATTCTGGGTTTCTTTAGGGATTTACCTCTTGTCAGGTCTAATTTGCAAAACCAGCCCAAAACTAGCCAAGAGTAGGGTTGCCACGTGGCCAGTAAACATGATGGTTAATCCTAATGTTATTAATAGGGAAAAAAGAAAAATATACAGGCTTTTCCAGAAAAGGTGGTTTGACTGGTTTCCAAAGTACAAACCAGCCAAAGGCCCCAAAAGTAGCCCAAATCCGTACCTCGGCTAGCTTGTACTTTCAAAACCCATCTAGGGAGGGGTTGTTCTGTGACCATATAAAGGCACAAGGCTGCAGGCTGAGTGATACAGGGAAGTTGGAGTATCACTCATGTATTATAAGGGATAATGTACCCCCTACTGTAAATGATAAGGATATTAGAAGTCACTGAGGGTTCTGTGACCATATAAAGGCACAAGGCTACAGGCTGAGTTATACAGGGAACTCTGAGTATCACTCATGTATTATAAGGGATAATGTACCCCCTACTGTAAATGATAAGGATATTAGAAGTCACTGAGGGGTCGTTATGTGACCATATAAAGGCACAAGGCTGCAGGCTGAGTTATACAGGGAACTCTGAGTATCACTCATGTATTATAAGGGATAATGTACCCCCTACTGTAAATGATATGGATATCAGAAGTCACTGAGGGGTTGTTCTGTGACCATATAAAGGCACAGAACTGCAGGCTGAGTTATACAGAGAACTATGAGTATCACTCATGTATTATAAGGGATAATGTACCCCCTACTGTAAATGATATGGATATCAGAAGTCACTGAGGGGTTGTTCTGTGACCATATAAAGGCACAAGGCTGCAGGCTGAGTTATACAGGGAACTCTGAGTATCACTCATGTATTATAAGGGATAATGTACCCCCTACTGTAAATGATAAGGATATTAGAAGTCACTGAGGGGTTCTGTGACAATATAAAGCGACACCAGGCTGCATGTAGAATCAGTTAATGTTGCTCTAACCGTGTGACCACTAGAGGGCACACATAGGCTATTTTTGATTACAATACCGATGACTTTCACAAAACCTTTGGTAACAGTTCCCTTTTTAAAATGTTTCTTAACCATTTGCTTTAAAACATTTCCCCCTTTCAAGTTTCACAGTTGCAGTTATGTAAATCAAATAACTGTGTGGCTAAACAAAGTCCCTACTGATAACCTGAAGATTTTGGCAAATGCCACAGAAAGACAGTATTTATTGGACCTGTGTGTGTGTGTGTGTGAGTGTGTGTGTGTGGGGGGGGGGTTTGGGCCACTGTGTACTTGAAATGCCAGGGACTATTTTGAATCCCTGTTTTTGAATGGATCCAGTGGCTCTGAAGAGCTGGGGAGAAGTTTTAATGAGCAACATTGCGTTAAAGGGGTTGTTCACCTATAAATTAACTGTTAGTATGATGCAGAGAGTGATATTCTGAGACAATTTGTATTTGGTTTTAATTTTTTATTATTTGTGGCTTTTGAGTTATTAAGCTTTTTATTCAGCAGCTCTCCAGTTTGCAATGACCCTATCAACCATACAGTAATTTGAAAAAGAGACTGGAATATGAATAGGAGAGGCATGACTAGAAAGATGAGTAATAAAAAGTAACAATAACAATAAATGAGTAGCCTTACAGAGCATTTGTTTTTTTGATGTGGTCAATGACCCCCCCATTTCAAAGCTGGGAAGAGTCAGTAGAAGGAGGCAAATAATGAAAAAAAAAACAAATAAATAAATAAATAAAAAAATAAATAATGAAGACCAACTGAAAAGTTGCTTAGAATTGGCCATGCTATTACATGTTAAGAGTTAACTAACCCTTTAAGGATGGAACGTTGGTGTTGCTGGACTATAGTTTCTAGCATGCTTTGATAAAATGTCAAACTCTGCTGGGATTTGTAGTCGAGCGGCTGTTGAGCAGTGTGACTAAGTGCAAGCTCTGTTTCTTTCAGGCTGTATTTAAAGGCCACAGATTCCTCCGCCTGTCCCGGTGACAATCCCGGGCCCTATTTGCCCCATTCCCAGCACTCTCTGTATTCACATGATTCCATTCCCACCTGTCACTGATTCCCCGCAGCCCATTCTGAGTACAAATTCCACATCTGCCCAATAGGAACAATTGCTGGGAGTCGCCGATAATAACTCATTTGTGCGGCACTTGGCGGCAGAGATAAAGATAAAAGCAAATCCACAACCTCTGATTAAAGGGAAAGTTCTAAAGAGCTAAAAATACAGCCACCTCCTTTGGGGTTTTGTTCCATAGAGAGAGAACTCATTGTTATGAGAATAACATCTTTATTCCCAGCCACCCAATGATACCCGGGTCTCCCGCTGCACTGGATATTTCAGAGCCTGGCATTAAAGGGGCAGTTACCATTATATAGAGCAGGTAACTCTGCAATTACTTTTATTCCTATTCCTCAATACAGGTATGAGATCTGTTATCTGGAATCCTGTTATCCATAAAGCCCAGAATTACTCTCCCAGAGACTAATAATAATCCAAATTTTAAAAAATAATTTCCTTTTTCTGTGTAATAATAAAACAGTCGCTTGTACTTGATCCCAACTAAGATATAATTAATCCTTATTGGAGGCAAAACCAGCCTATTGGGTTTATGTAATGTTTATATGATTTTCTAGTAGACTTAAGGGATGAAGATCCAAATTACAGAAAGGCCGTCTCCCATAGACTCTGTTATAATCAAATAATGCCATTGTTTAAACCTGATTTCCTTTTCTGTGTAATAATAAAACAGTAACTTGTACTTGATCCCAACTAAGATATAATTAATCCTTATTGGAAGCAAAACCAGCCTATTGGCTTTATTTAATGTTTATATGATTTTCTAGTTGACTTAAGGGATGAAGATCCAAATTATGGAAAGATTTGTTTTCCGGAAAGCCCCAGATCCAAGCATTCTGGATAACAGGTCCCATACAGACCCCCCCCCCCATGCCAGTATGGAGTTGCCCAGCTTGTTCTGTGCCAGTGGGGGAAAGTGATAAAAATCTCATAAGAGTAGGGAGGCACCGAATCCCGGATTTGGTTTCAGCCAAATAAAGTGCCTGGTAAAACTGAATCCGAACCAAAAAAATCACATGACTTTTTGTCATACAAACAAGGAATTAAAACATTTTTTAACCATGCACTGTGCACCCAGTTCTCTTTCCCCCTCGTTTAGGGTTTGGATTCAGTTTGGTATTTGGCTGAATCTTTCACAAAGGATCCTAAAATAGTGGATTTGGTGCATCCCTACAATAATAGAGAATGACTCCCCTGTTCCTATTGCCAAACTGCACAAAAGCCCTTGATTTCCTAGGAAACAAAATATTTGCTGAGCTCACGGTCACTGCTCATCACCCTCACTGGCTGCACTGGTGTCCTGCACGCTGAATAGAAATAGCTTCATTTATTTGTTGTCTTGATTTAGGGCTTCACCAATCCAATCATACCCAATCCACAAATACTCACCCAATCAGGTCTGGATTAGGATTCAAAATAAATTCTGGCATTCCAAGTACCCAGAGGCCCAAACACATACCTCACAACTGTGCCTTTATCCGTGGGACAGTCCTGATTTTGACAGCTCAACCCGCAGTCCCAGATTGTTACTGAAATGTCCCGACTTTCTCTTTAATTTCCTGCCCTGAGCAGCCAGAAAAACATAAAAAGTTTCTAAAATTTAATTAAGTAAGAGGCTTATGGCAGAGAGCCCAGAACACTCAGCACCTGCACTTAGATACAATTGTAACAATTTAAGAAAAGCAAAGAAACAACTGTAACAATTTAAGATAAGCGATTCTGTTGGGGAAACTGTAACCGGGCATTTCATCTTCATTAGCAAAACTGTAATAACACTTAAAACCTGACCCTAAAACATCCAGTAATACTCCCATGTAACTAAAAGGGGAATTAAACCCTAAACAAAACTCTCCCACTGTGCCCCCTAGCTTTCTAAAGTAGATGATCAAAACCCTTATTACAGAGGCAAGAGACCTGAGCAATAAGAATGCAGCTCCCCTGCCCTATCCCAGGCATCTTGCTGTTATGTTACATAGGGAGATTATTATTGTTATTATTGTGTCATTTTTGGCCTCATGAACTGACACTTAAATGAAACATCAGGAGAGAGGACAGACGGCTGTTTAGTTGTTCTGTGACAGACAGACTGCCTTTAATCCTTCCAGTTTCAGTGGCAGGAATAAAGATCATCTGGGATTCACCTTGGGGGTTCTTTTAGATTTAATACTGATGTTGTTGAGCTACAACTCCCACCATCTTTTATCCCTCAAAACCATATTTTAACCTGGGTCCAACCTGCAGGGAAATAGTCAAAATCTGAACACTACTTGACTGAATGTATAATCAGTGGTGTAAGTAAGATGACTTACTATCCCAGCTATGTTACATTGTTTCAGGAGTCGGTACCAGCAGTGCAGAGAGAGAATAGTAAAGGACAGACAAATTATAAACCCAGTGAGAATTAGAATATATATATATTACTATTTACTGGTTGGGGGTCTGTATGCTGCTCGGCGGGTTGCACGGGCTATAGAGAAAGTGAGTGTGGAGCCCCCAAGCAATGGAGCAGAAGAATCAGGGGCAGGTAGAACTACTGAGTCCTGACCCGCCACTTAACTTAATAGATGGCGACCCGGATACACAGGTGCTTAATAGCAACTGCCACCTTAAGCAAACAGCCTGACAGTGAGGAACAGGGAAGAAGCCTGCAGGGGAAGGCCAAGCCCTCCTTCATTCACCCTTGTTTTTTTAACCCTTTCCTCCTACAGAGCTCTCCTTTTGTCCGAGCCCTCAATCCTTAACCTTTCTTCCTGGTCTAAACCTCCTTCCTTAAAGGGATGGTGCACCTTTAAGTTAACTTTTAGTAGGTTACAGAATGACTAACTCTAAACAACTTTTCAATTGGCCTTCATTTTTTCTTTTTTGCAGTTTTTGAATTATTTGCCTTCTCCTTCTGATTGTTTCCAGCTTTCTAATGGGGGTCACTGACACCATAAAACAACAAAAGCTAAACATGTATTGCTACTGCTACATTTTATGACTCATCTTTCTATTCAGGCCTCTCCTATTCATATTCCAGTCTCTTATTCAAATCAGTGCATGGTTACTATGGTAATTTGGACCCTAGGAATCAGACAGCTGAAATTGAAAACTGGAGAGCTGATGAATCAAAAGCTAAATAACTCAAAAACCAAAAATAATAAAAAATGAAAACCAATTGCAAATTGTCTCAGAATATCCCTCTCTACATCATACTAACAGTCAGTGTCCATATTACCCTAGCAACCAGATTGCTGACATTACAAACTGGAGAGCTGCTGAATAAAAAGCTAAATAATTAAAACCCCAAATAATAGAAATTGAAACCAATTACAAATTGTCTCAAAATATCACTTTCTACATCATACTAACAGTTAATTAACTAAGTTAAGGGGAACAACCCTTTAATCCCTACCTCCTGGCCTAGCTTCTGGCATAATCCTCCTTCCTTAGAGCAAAACTAACACCCCTGTTTGAAAACTCTAAATGATACACAAGTTCCCCCCCGGGAGCCATAATTATACAGTGCTACAGAATATGTAGAATGCTGTTTCTTCCGATTTATGTTTATTGCCCCATACAAGGCAAGCTCTAAATTACAGACACTGTCACACAGCAACTACCAGTAGGGAAGGGGATATTATTGTGGCATATTATTGTGGCAGAATGTGTATAATAAGACATAGTGTGTATAATAAGGCATAGTGTGTATAATAAGGCATAGTGTGTATAATAAGACATAGTTTGTATAATAAAGCATAGTGTGTATAATAAGGCATAGTGTGTATAATAAAGCATAATGTGTATAATAAGGCATAGTGTGTGTGTATAATAAGACATAGTGTATGTATAATAAGTCATGGTGTGTATAATAAGGCATAGTGTGTATAATAAGGCATAGTGTATGTATAATAAGTCATAGTGTGTATAATAAGACATAGTGTGTGTATAATAAGACATAGTGTGTATAATAAGTCATAGTGTGTAAAATAAGGCATAGTGTGTATATTAAGGCATATTGTGTATAATAAGGCATAGTGTGTATAATAAGTCATAGTGTGTATATTAAGGCATAGTGTGTATAATAAGACATAGTGTGTATAATAAGACATAGTGTGTATAATAAGACATAGTGTGTATAATAAGTCATAGTGTGTATAATAAGCCATAGTGTGTGTAATAAGACAACATGGTGTCAGTGAAAGAGCCTGTAAGTGACGGATACAGTGGGCGGGTCAGATAGTGACGCTCATGTACCTTCCTGACTGGGGGGGGTGATAAATCACAATCCGCACGTGGGGGGCTCCTGTGTGACAAAATGAGGGTGCAGGTCTGTAAAGCAACAGAAGCACCAACAAATCTACTCCCCGACACCAGGTACTTACTGTAAGTGGCACAGACATGTCCCTTCTACTGACTCCCATTACCCAAAGCTTCTCTAGTAGGAAACAAACCCTTCTCTGTCCAAATATTTATTTGCCTTTCTTTCAGCTTCCCCCAAACACTAATGTAACCTCACCCTATGCCCTTCAACCCCTCTAGCCTAAGTCTGAAGCTTATTGGCCAGTGAATGCCCAAAAACCAGCTGTATTTATGGGGCAGGTAAGAAAATCCTACTGAGCAATGCAGCCCCCCTCCTGCTCAGATAGGGTACGGGGGTCTGAACTTCTCCAGAGAGTTAGGGGATGGGGGTCTCTGAACCGCTCCAGAGAGTTAGGGGATAGGGGTCTGAACTGCTAAAGAGAATTAGGGGATGGGGGTCTCTGAACCGCTCCTTTGAACTTAGGGGATGGGGTTCTGAACTGCTCCAGAGAGTTAGGGGATGGGGGTCTCTGAACCGCTCCAGAGAGTTAGGGGATGGGGGTCTGAACTGCTCCAGAGAGTTAGGGGATAGGGGTCTGAACTGCTAAAGAGAGTTAGGGGATGGGGGTCTCTGAAACGCTCCTTTGAACTTAGGGGATGGGGTTCTGAACTGCTCCAGAGAGTTAGGGGATGGGGGTCTCTGAACCGCTCCAGAGAGTTAGGGGATGGGGGTCTCTGAACCGCTCCAGAGAGTTAGGGGATGGGGGTCTCTGAACCGCTCCAGAGAGTTAGGGGATGGGGGTCTCTGAACCGCTCCAGAGAGTTAGGGGATGGGGGTCTGAACTTCTCCAGAGAGTTAGAGGATGGGGCTCCAGAGAGTTAGGGCAGGCACCCCCAACCTTTAGAAGCCGTGAGCAACATTCAGCAGTAAAAGGAGTTGGGGAGCAACAGTAGCATGAAAAATGTGATTGGCCATTGGTAGCCCCTATATGGATTGTCAACCTACATTGAGACTCTGTTTGGCAGTACATCTGGTTTTTATACAACCAAAACTTGCCTCCGAGCCTGGAATTCAAAAACAAGCACCTGCTTTGAGGCCACTGGGAGCAACATCCAAGGGGTTGGAGAGCAACATGTTACTCATGAGCTACTGGTTGGGGATCACTGAGTTAAGGAATAGGCGCATAAGTCAATAAGCCTGTTAGTACGGGTGTCAGACACTGGTTATCCTGGTGAGTGATGATAGTGATGATTGGAAGATAAAGCCACCCCATTTATTGATGCTCCCCTGATGCATAAAATTGTAGTGATAACTAGAATTCCCTGGTTTGCATCTGATTACAGTGGGAAATTGGTGCAATTATGAATTGCCTTCACCCATTGCTGGAACTATGTGTATGTGGCACTGTGACTGTGTAGCTGAGTAGTCTTGGAACATGGCACTAGCCACACTGACAGCCATGAGCACAAGCCCAGGACCAGTGAGTTCAGCAATGACAATCCTATGAGATGTTCCCGGGCAACCCCCATCCTCCCAAATATTTCTCTGCCTCTGCTGTCTATAACCTCCTTCAGCCTGCACCCCGCTACTCCCAGTAGTGCCCCCCGTGTTTCTCAGTGTGACTTTGCTAAATAGTCCCATCCCAATGCTGCAGCCATCAGACAGGCCAGGGGATTATGGGTATAAATCAAGGCTCTGTGTTCTGATTCTATGATCCCCAGGGAGCAGGACATCAGTGAATATTAGAATATGAATCCTTAATTCAATAATTAAACAGTGACTCTCTCCTTGAATGGAATAACCCTCCACCTTGACTGAATAAGACCTACAGTAGCTGCCGGCAGAAGTGGGACTGCTGGTTGGTGCATTTGGGGCGTTTCATTTAAAGGGGTGGTTCACCTTCATGTTAACTTTTAGTATGTTATAGAATGGCCAATTCTAAGTCTTCATTATTTATTTTTCATAGGTTATGAATTATTTGCCTTCTTCTCCTGGCTCTTTCTAGCTTTCAAAAGGGGGTCACTGACCCCCTCTAAAAACAAATCCTCTCTAAAGCTACACATTTATTGTTATTGCTACTTTTTATTACTCATCTTTCTGTTCCGACCCTCCCCTAATTATATTAGATATTCTCATGCAAATCAATGCATGGTTGTTAGGGTAATGTGGACCCTAGCAACCAGATCGCTGACATTGCAAACTGGAGAGCTAAATAACTCAATAACCACAAATAATTAAAAATGAAAACCAATTGCAAATTGTCTCAGAATATCCCTCTCTACATCATACTAACAGTTAATTTAAAGGTGAACAACTCCTTTAACGCTGCACAAAGGTAACATTTGAAGGCATATTCCTTCTATTTTTAGGAGTATACGACTTTGGGCAAAAACAGCAGATAAATGCTACTGTCCATGAGCAACTGCCATGCCTCTTCCTCCCACAATTCACTCTGGTTGATTTCCCCCATGATATTGGTCAGATTGGCCCCATACACAAGCCAATAAGATCTGAAGGGGCCCAGTAGGCAGCTGTTACCAGCCATGTATGGGCGGCTTAAGATAAAGCTTTATTGCCCAGCATCTGTTCATGGGCAGTATCTGAGCTGTCAGCAAACAAAGCTCTCTGAGCTGTAAATCAAGGAAACTTATGTAGACAAAATGTTTTTTTATGCAGCAGTTTCCCTTTAAATGATATTGCTTTGGGGGTGTTATGGGACACTTCTCTGCCCCTGCAGATAAAACATTTTGGGTGCCATAAGCCTAATACCAGCACTGAAGTCTCTAAACCAATGGTCCTTGGCAAAAGAGCTTTCTCCAACTAGTTCTCAATATAAGGGGATTATGTACTAGCAAGTGAAACAGTTCTAGTAACCCATAGCAACCAATCAGCAAAGAGATTTCCCTGATGCAAGACTACAGCAGCTGGCGGTGAATACTGGGAAATGATCCCCCAATGAAAGAAATAGCAATAGGGTGGGGGGTAGAAAAAATTGGGCCCTGGGGCCCTATTCTCACCTAGTTCTGCCCCTGAGGTAGGTCACTATGTCATTATACCTTGATCCAGCTGAAAACCCAGTGATCACTCCCAAAACTCTCATTCCTTCATTGGGTAATGGTGGGAAGCAAATCTTTGAGTAATTCTTTGTTTTTTTGCAAAACGGGATGGATTTACCAATCATACTCTTCTACTTACCCCTAGTTCAGTAATGCAGTGTCAGACTGGGATCCCAGGGGGGCCATAAGAAAACCTTAGCCCATAGGCCACTGCCACAATTCTATTCTCTCCTCACTCAGCCTCTTCAATATCTTAGTCTATTCTTCCAGTTGATTGAATTAGGGGGTTACTCTGGATGTTACTAAAAGATAAATTGACAGTTAGAGGATACCCAAGATATTACTGGCAGGATTGAATTACGGGGTTAATCTGGATGTTAATTACAGGTAAATTGATAGGGGATACCCAAAATATTACTGGCAGGATTGAATTACGGGGTTAATCTGGGTGTTAATTACAGGTAAATTGATAGTTAGGGGATACCCAAGATATTACTGGCAGGATTGCATTACGGGGTTAATCTGGATGTTAATTACATGTAAATTGATAGTTAGGGGATACCCAAGATATTACTGGCAGGATTGAATTACAGGGTTACTCTGGATGTTACTTACAGGTAAAATGACAGTTAGGGGGTTACCCAAGATATTACTGGCAGGATGGAATTAAGGGGTTACTCTGGATGTTACTTACAGGTAAATTGACAGTTAGGGGTGACCCAAGATATTACTGGCAGGATGGAATTAAGGGGTTACTCTGGATGTTACTTACAGGTAAATTGACAGTTAGGGGTGACCCAAGATATTACTGGCAGGATGGAATTAAGGGGTTACTCTGGATGTTACTAAAAGATAAATTGACAGAGGATACCCAAGATATTACTGGCAGGATTGAATTACGGGGTTAATCTGGATGTTACTTACAGGTAAATTGACAGTTAGGGATTACCCAAGATATTACTAGCAGGATGGAATTAAGGGGTTACTCTGGATGTAATAGGTTAATTGACACTTAGGAGTTACCCAGGCTAATACTTACAAATTTGAATTAAGGGGTTACTCTGGATGTGACTTACAGGTAAATTGACAGTTAGGGGTTATCCAGGGTATTACTTGCAGGATGGAAATAAGGGGTTACTCTGGATGTAATAGGTAAATTGACACTTAGGAGTTACCCAGGCTAATACTTACAAATTTGAATTAAGGGGTTACTCTGGATGTTACTTACAGGTAAATTGACAGTTAGGGGTTACCTAATAGGTTGGTACAGGCACATTTAGTGAATCTGGCAGGGTATAAGACCCAGGGACAGTGGTGTGTACAGGGGGTGTGTACTTTGCGCTGCGCAGTAAGTGGGTGGATGTACATAAATATATCATGTCCAGTCAGTGTCTACTCACATATCTGATCACTCACACTGAGCCCCCATTAAACACACACCAGTGACCCCTCCACTCAGCTGCACAGACACACACTAACACACACACTATCACACAGAGTCACTAACACTCGGAGCAGATTGAGGCAGAGGGATTGTCCCTGTTCATTAGCGCAGGGGACACCGGTGATTCAGCAGCTCCTATAGCCGGAGGGGTCGGAGACGTTCCAGATGTACCTGCTCGGCTGGTAGAACCGGATTAGTGGCCTGGGGGAGCTGCCATATGTGTGTCGCAGGGAGGCTGCAGTGTCGGTGAGACTGATCGGAACATCCGTGTGTGTGAGACTCGTTCCCTCCTGATCCCGGGCACTGCCACTTCTCCCAGTCTCCTGCTGTTGCCTCACTGTTATCCCCCCTCACTGTCAGTCCTCACTGTTATCCCCCCTCACTGTTATCCCTCACTGTCAGCCTTTGCGCCATGTCCCGCGACTCCGTGCAGATCCCCGACGATCGGGACTTCCAGAACTTCAGGAGCGAGTGCTACTCGGACGCCGGTTGGACCATGACTTACAGCAAATCCGGGGTCACCGTGTGGATCCAGATCCTGGAGGAGGAGAGAGCTCTGCACAAGATCAGGGTAAGGACCCGCTGTATCCCCGACCTACTGCTACACCTGCTCATAGTTACATTTGTATCTACTTTACTGCTGCCTGATCAGCCCCCATATCATTCCGATGGAACCCCAAATTGTGTCATGTACTAGTGTGAGACCCCGGTAAAGTCCATCTGGGACCCCTCAATTCAACAGATGTCATATAGCAAATACATTGGGAATTCAGCCATATAAATCAGTCTGCGACCCCCATGGGATGGGAACTGCTCCCACTTGTACAACATGTACAAACATCACGTGGAACCCCAATTCAGTAAATATTCCCATCAGCCCTTGTCCCAGTGACCTTACAATCTAAGGTCCCTACCACATTCTCATCAGTCCTTGCCCCAGTGAGCTTACAATCTAAGGTCCCTATCACATTCCCATCAGTCCCTGCCCCAGTGAGCTTACAATCTAAGGTCCCTATCACATTCCCATCAGTCCCTGCCCCAGTGAGTTTACAATCTAAGGCCCCAATAATATTTCCATCAGCCGTTGCCCCAATGATTTTACAATCTAAGGTCCCTATCATATTCCCATCAGCCGCTGCCCCAATGAGCTTACAATCTAAGGTCCCTATTACATTCTTATCAGTAGCTTCCCCAGTGAGCTTACAGTCTTAAGGTCCATATCACATTCACACACACCATGGTCAATTTAGTACTTACAGTATACCTGAAACAACCATAGAATACATCTGAGATTATCCCCCCAATTGTTATGGAAACCCCCAGGAGTCCCCTCTTCCTGTTATGTATGTATCATTATTACAAATAATTATCACAATTAGCCAAGCCCTGTCCTGCAGAGCTTGCATTTTGATATAGGCAGGTGGAATTTGTGTTTCAGTTAGTGAGAACAGCAATATAATTCTGCCTCAGCTAAACATTTAATGTCCATATCAATTATATATATAAAATATGTGTGTGTGTGAGTTTTGGAGGATGCTGGGACATGTAGTTCTGAAGCAGGTGAAGATTAGTGATCACTCACACCAACTAATTTTACTTTGTATCAGGGAGTCTGCAGCCTGGGGGGATCAATGTTAGTAGAAACTTTATTTTAATTTTTATTTTAGCTCCACAAGAGCAGTGGTACTTGGGTGTGCAATTGCCCCTCCACTGCCCTGAATTGTATTTGCTTGGCCCTTTCTGGTGCACTTGTGGGTCAAGCAATTTATTTCTCTGAAATGCTCATTTCCTACTGATAATTGTCTGACCTCTCAGTGCTCCATCAGGGTCTGCATAACTATCACTGAGCTAAATGTCTGTATTTCACCAGCAATGATATGGAGAAAATACTCATCATTGCCCTTTGTAACATTATCATAAATCTAATAGCAATTGTGTGCACACAGGGTGCTAAATTGGGTACCTAGAATCCAAGGGCTGAAAGCCCAAAGATACCCCTATATTTAGCCACTTCAGGCTGGGCCCCCTTAGCTCATAACAAGGTTACACAGTAACGTAACTAGAGGGGGCCGGCACTGGCACGGGACGTGCAGCCGGGCCCCGCCCCTCCGTACGCCTGGAAACGGCCAAAGAACTCAGTGGCGCTCGAGCTGCCGGGGGGCCCTGAGGGGGTGCGGGCCCTGGCCCAATTGCACCCCCTGCTCCCCCAGTAGTTACGCCACTGTGGTTACAGACATATAGAAACATTGTGGTGTCACCCTGCTATAGTTCCAGGGGTACCCAGGGCACAAATAAGCACTCACCCCAAATATCCCCCTAACTGACCTTCAGACTGGGCCCCCTTAGCTCATAACAAGGTTACACATATATAGAAACATTGTGGTGTCACCCTGCTATAGTTCCAGGGGTACCCAGGGTACAAATATGCACTCACCCCAAATTTCCCCCTAACTGACCTTCAGACTGGGCCCCCTTAGCTCATAACAAGGTTACAGATATATAGAAACATTGGGGTGTCACCCTGCTATAGTTCCAGGGGTACCCAGGGTACAAATAATCACTCACCCCAAATCTCCTCCTAACTGACCTTCAGACTGGCCCCCTTAGCTCATAACAAGGTTACAGATATATAGAAACATTGGGGTAACAGTCAACCTGCTATAGTTCCAGGGGTACCCAGGGCACAAATAAACACTCACCCCAAATCTCCCCCTAACTGGCCTTCAGACTCGGCCCCCTTAGCTCATAACAAGGTTACAGATATATAGAAACATTGGGGTAACAGTCACTCTGCTATAGTTCCAGGGGTACCCAGGGTACAAATTAACACTCACCCCAAATCTCCCCCTAACTGACCTTCAGACTGGGCCCCCTTAGGCCATAACAAGGTTACAGATATATAGAAACATTGGGGTAACAGTCAGACAGTCAGACTTAGTGTTACACAACTACACATATGACAAATACCATTTGGATCACTGTCCAAAGTGACATAACATTGGGGGGCAGGGGGTGCAACTGCACCAGGGCCCCAGATCCTACTTTATTGTATCTGATGCATTGTAAAAGAATATAAATGATTCACCTTCCAACACTTTTTTCAGACAGTTCACCCGAAACAAATACTTTTAACAATGACTTTCTATTTTCTATGTGTGACTGTTTTTTTGATATTGAAGTGTAACGTTTCATGTATCACCTTATAAAGCAGCTCAAAGGGTCGCCGACCCTCTAAAATGCTCTAAATTGATACATTTGGTTGATACATTTCTTATCTTTGTCCCTGCTGAGCAGAATCTCTGGGTTTCATTACAGGCAGCAGTTAGAATTGATACAATAGTTGCACTTCTATTCCCCATAGATCCTACTGAGAAATGAATTAACTAAATGTTGCAAAACTGTAACAGTCTGCACCTGAATTACTGAGCCGTCAGACTCAAACAGCACAGACAGGGACATTACACTTTAAACTTAGATTTTGGAAAAACAGCAGTAAATAGAGGTTGATTGAAAAAAAAGTCTTTATTTCTGGAGAACACTCTGAAACCTATTGAACTGAAAAAAGTGTTTGGAAGGTGAACATCCCCATTAACATCCCCACATATAGACACACACCCCACTAATTGGCCCCTCATTCTCACTGCTGATGGTGCACTAATATGTGTATTATCCTAGAATTCGTCAAATCTATATGAATGTAGTTCATTACCTTGCTCTGCCCCAGGGCCCAGGCCTGATGAATAGAGGGAGGGATAAGGTTCCAGTATTACAGGTTAGGAGAGGGGAGAGGGGGTGTTACAGAAGTTTCACCTGGATTTCTCCTTTGTGTGTATTTGTAATACCTGTGGGATTAGTCATTATTTGGGCCTTTCCTTTGTGTCCCTGCCAGGCCGGCTTCTATCTTACGTGGAACCGGTTCTTCTTATTCTTCTTCATAGAAACTGGACATTGTACCCAGCGGAGCAGCATGTTCCTGACAACTTGCTCCCTGTTCTCTGGGACTATTCCAGCAATTTAGAATAACTCAGTTATTGCTGTGGCCCCAGCATTACAGGGGCCCCCATATTAATTCCAGGGGAGACCCAAACAGTGTTCTTCACATTTCCATTTATATTCTCCCGGTAAAGGGCATGTAAAGGGCATATCAGAAGGGTTAAACTGCGGCTGGAGAAATCTCCCTAATAAGAGTCACTTTCCAGCATTAAAGCGTCTGATTAAAAGATGTTATCAGTGAATTGGTTCTATTTGTAAAGGCCCAACGAGCTGCCTCTAATCTATTCAGCGACCCAGTAAGTTCAGCACAAGGTCTTTCTCATACATGAGCAGCGAGGGGTTGGCTGGTGAACGTGTGCTGGAATATATTGGGTAAAGAGCTTACATTTCACGACTCCTCAATTATATTTTAATCTCACGCTTCTGCTTCTTTCAAATTCTGTCTTGGAACTATCTGCTGTATCTGTAAGAGAGGGAATTGTCACTGTGAATTAGCCCCACGTCTGGATTCAATTTTCAAGTATTTAGCGGCCCACAGCCAATCTGAATAACACAGTGAGAGTTAAAGAGGTGGTTCACCTTTAAATTAACTTTCAGTATGTTATAGAATGGCCAATGCTAAGCAACTTTTCAATTGGCCTTCATTATATCTTTTTATATAGTTTTTCAGTTATTTGCCTTCTTCTTCTTTCCAACTTTCAAATGGGGGGGTCACTGACCCCATCTAAAAACAAATGCTCTGTAAGACTAAACATGTATTATTATTGCTACTTTTTATTCCTCATCTTTCTATTCAGTCCCTCTCCTATTGATATTCTAGTCTCTTAATCGAATCAGTGCATGGTTGCTAGGGTAATTTGGACCCTAGCAACCAGATTGCTAAGATTGCAAACTGGAGAGCTGCTGAATAAAAAGCTAAATAAGTCAAAAACCAAATATAATAAAAAAAAGAAAACCAAATGCAAATGGTCTCAGAATATCACTCTCTACATCATACTAACAGGTAATTTAAAGGTGAACAACCCCTTTAAGATACTGCTCGCTCCATTGTCACCCCAGCCACGTTGAAATCAATATGGCAGCAGTGTGGCTAATTCCTGAGCTATTGGGGGGACACAGAACTGCACCTTTGTCTCACCCCAGATTGTATCTCCCCATACCGCCTCATTGTGTCCCTGTGTCAGTGACATTGCTCGGGGCACCATCTGATTGGCTGCTGGAGCAGGAAGTTATTTGTGACATTTGAGTTTGCCATTGCTGGAAAGGGCAAATCTGCCCTCAGATCTAATTCTTTTCTCCTTGAGCTGTAGGTGCGAGACTCAGGAACATGGAAGAGAAACACTTGCTCCTCAATATGCAGGTTCATTGGCTCCTCATGACATTGGCCCTAACGTGTGTGTGTCGATGTAGGATAATAACAATAACACAAGTCCCAGAGCGAGTCAGTTGTATAACAGATAAGGATGAATAAAAACACATTTCCATTCTCCAAGTAAATCCTACCCAATGCCCCTTTAATAGAATTGTTGCTGTAGAGCCGAGAGACATCTCCCTGTTGCTCAGAGATTAGGGGCTCGGCAGGGAGAGGTGATTCCTGAATGAGAAGGTATTTTTGGAGATGGAGGGAGCTGCGTGGGCTCAGAATCTCTTGATGTGTTTGGCAAATAATGATCCATTCTGATAGGAGAGTGACATCAGCTAGTGATCCCCCAGCCACGCTCATTGCCATCAGTCTGCAGGGATTTACAGTCTTTGTGTCAATGTCACACTGTGGGGCTCAGTCTCTGTATGTGACAGCGGATTCCTCAGCACAATCTCAGGGCAGGGGCACACAGTAAATACAGAATATACAGTATATACAGTAAATGCCGGAAATGGAGTATACAGAACATACAGTATAAAAATCAAATAGCGTACATATAGGAAATACAGTACATACAGTGTATGGTGCATACAGTACCTATTGTATGCACAGTAAATAAAGTACATAAAATGTATACTTTAAATACAGCCCAAAAAGGACATACAGTAAATGCAGTAAAAAATGGACATGCAGTACATATTGTATGTACAGTAATTATAGTACACACAGTGTATACAGTACATGCAGTATATAGTGTATGCAGTACATATAGTACACTGTAAAAAAGTACACACAGTAATAACAGTACACGCAATGTATAGTATATACAGTACATATAGTACACACAGTAATAACAGTACACGCAATGTATAGTATATACAGTACATATAATATATGGTAAATACTGTACAGGCAGTAGAGTACACAGGTATACAGTACACAAAGTCTATAGAGTAAATTCAGTGCAGTGTATAGTGTATACAGTACATATAGTATATACAGTACACATAGTGTATACAGTACATGCAATGTATGGTGTATACAGTACATATAATATACAATAAATACTGTACATGCAGTAAATACAGTACACACAGGGTACACAGTAAATAAAGTACATACAGTAAATACAGTACACACAGTACACAAAGTGTATACAGTAAATTAAGTATATACATACAGTGTATAGTGTATACAGTACATACAGTGTATACAGTAAATTCAGTGCATACAGTGTCTAGTGTATACAGTACATATAGTACACTCAGTAAATACAGCATATACAGTAAATACAGTAAATACAGTACACAACATAGTGTATACAGTAAATTCAGTACATACAGTGTATACAGTAAAGACAGTACATATAGTACACTCAGTAAATACAGCACATACAGTGTATACAGTAAATTCAGTACATATAGTGTATACAGTACATATAGTACACACAGTAAATACAACACATAGAGTGTATACAGTCAATTCAGTACATACATTGTATAGTGTATACAGTACATATAGTATATACAGTACAGTACACATAGTGTATACAGTACATGCAGTGTATGGTGTATACAGTACATATAATATACAATAAATACTGTACATGCAGTAAATACAGTACACACAGTACACAAAGTGTATACAGTAAATTAAGTATATACATACAGTGTATAGTGTATACAGTAAATTCAGTGCATACAGTGTCTAGTGTATACAGTACATATAGTACACTCAGTAAATACAGCATATACAGCATATACAGTAAATACAGTAAACACAGGTACACATAGTGTATACAGTAAATTCAGTACATACAGTAAAGACAGTACATATAGTACACTCAGTAAATACAGCACATACAGTGTATACAGTAAATTCAGTACATATAGTGTATACAGTACATATAGTACACACAGTAAATACAACATATAGAGTGTATACAGTCAATTCAGTACATACAGTGTATAGTGTATACAGTACATATAATACACTCAGTAAATAAAGCAAATACAGTATATACAGTAAATACAGTAAACACAGGTACACAGTACACATAGTGTATACAGTAAATTCAGTACATACAGTAAAGACAGTACATATAGTACATGCAGTAAATACAGTACAGGAAGCTACAGTATGCAATGAATCAAAAGCCTCTTAACCGTAATTCATTTTTATCACACATTTAATGTGCCTGTTCCACCCCAGCCCCCCTGCACCGGCTGCACAAGAGTCAGTTCCACCCCAGTCCTACTTCCAATATAGTTGACTCTCTTTCATTCTGAGTTGTGCCAGAACCAGACTTTGCTAATAATGATATACTGGTTCCATTACTTGCTGTCTGGCGGCACAACCTGTTGATCAAGCACAGTCACCTTTTCAGCCCAGTAACATTCATTTATCCCAATCACTAATATAATGATCCCAGAGCTAATTCCTTCCTAATTCCTTTTCACTCTCAATGAGACCATGGAATAATGTGTCAAACACACCTTTAGTGGATCATTCTCATGACGTGGGATCAGTTGGCATCTCTCTTACACAGTCCTGCTGTTGCTCAGCTATTTGCTTCCCCACTCAATGATGGGAACACTGTCATTATTTGCCTGTGGAATTTATTCCTAAAGTTTATGGGGGCCTTCAATGATATAGCTTTGGGGCCCAGTAACCTCTAGTTATGCCACTGTTCCTAATATCAATCAGAAAGCAGCCTGTTTCTCCAAGCTCAAGAAAGTTTCAGATATTTGTAACTACATTCCTGCAACTAAGTTGCTGCTACAATGTAAATCAGCACTCACTGTGCTGGACCCTGTATCCCATGTTTAGACCCTTATTAAGTGAAAATATGTTTCTGCGTTTCATTCTTTCCCAGTGCTACAGAGATGAGCAGTGAATGGAAATAGCGGAAACTCTGAGTCATATACAGTATATAGGCTTGTTGATCTCACTGTGGCTAATTTGATATCTGCAGTCGGTTAAGCGGTGCACACGTGGGATTGTGTTATGATCTGCGCTCCTAGCTGGGTTGGAAGAGAAATAACTATTACTTTTCTGGGCTCTGCAGCATTTGAGGGCCCCCTAAACAGTAGGAGTAAAGCATTTTATATTATAGTCAAACCAATGGGTGCCATCATCATCATCCTCCTCTGCCCTCTGTGAGAGTCAATGGGATCACTGGTACCAGCACTTGTCACCAATATAATATTTCAGGATCCCTCGGGGGTTAATGTAATAGTTTAATCTTCTCCATTAAGCCGTCACAGCCCCCTCCAGCAGCAATAGTGACTGCTCCGACCCCAGGGCAGCAGCACCATGGAAACCACTAATTAGAGTCATTAACTGCCCCACTCTCTGCACGGACAACTCCACTACAACTGACACATTATCCCACTCTCATGTGCAACTTTAACTGTCAGCTTTTCACCTTCCTGCCCAAAATCTCACACTTACACTATCATAAATGTGGCTTAGTTATAATGTAGCTAATTGTATCAGAGTCATGTTTCTCAAATGGGGACAATAGAGTTCAGCAAATCAATCTGTTCATTAGTTTATCATCTTTAGGGACAGATTTACCAAACAGTGGCAAAATATATGCCCCTAAAATTCCACTATAAAGTACACAGAGTTCCTCTCTTGGAAACCTGAGCTGAACTCTATTTTCACTCCTGACAAATGAGCCCCTGTGTTGGGTGGAAGGACCAGGGTGCTACAATATGATGCTATGGGTAACATTTACATTTACCCCATTAACCCTATGTGTGATAGAGATGGAGGAAGTGATGTTCCAAAGGGCCTAGTGATATCAGCACTCCTGTTCTTCCAGTGCAAAAACCCTTTAATATTTAATGGCAGCTCAAGGTTTTCATAGTTTCCCACACGCAGCGGAAGCATCAGAAGCATTAATCCTGAGATTGCAATGTAAATAGCCTCCAGCCTGGGCCCCCTTCCAGAGCCCACTCTGCACCCTGAATCTATTTCCATTAGCACCAGTGGGAAGTGATGTGGGTCACCCTGAAACATCATTACTGCCTGTGCAACCTGGGTCATTGCCCAAAACCTGCTCTTTGATCATATGATACGCTACTTCCCCTTTAAGAAATGAGGGCTGTCAGTCTGTAGACTGGTGTATAGGAGAATGCACGACTGCTAAGCACAGGATGCCCAGGCGGTGCCTTACTGAATAGTTGAACTGTAAGAAAATTGGGTTCTGTTCTCATGCTCTGGGAACATTCTAGAAAATCCGATGACTTTCTATTGCTGGTAAAATATTTATAACAGATCTGCATAGCCCCCTGCTCCCTCTCGCTCTCCCCCATCATTACAGAGAGGATCTTTTTTGTTTCATCTGGTGAAGAGGCATCAGCTCAAAGCATTTCCTGTTGCTTAGCAACCGCATCAGCACCACCATGCTCTCTCCCTGCTCAGCAGTTCACGTGTCCCAGCGAGTCCCATTGTTGCACGGCTCGTGATTGCCTCCCCATGTAAGGGGGGGGGGGTCTGGTCTATCAGTGGGTGTTGGGAGTTGCACATCTACAGCAGCTGTCAGGCTACATATTGGGTAATACTGTAAATACAAAATGTGAATTATTATAATTTGTAATGTTACTAAGGACAAGGGACCTCTTTGGAATTCAGGGCCCTAGGACAAATGTGTCTTCCCTAATATCATAGTCGCAGTTTTATGTCCTCCATATCTGGGTTATATTACCCATCATGCCATTCATTCTGATGCCCCCCGCCCACAACACAAAGATCTATATCCAGCACAGGTCAGGAGGGCAGGGATTTCCCCTGAGGATATGTGGGGTCCTGCACTTACATGTGTTCCCTTCAATTTGCTTTTTCATCTCTTCTAAACCCTTGTGTGCAGTGCTGGGTAGCTGTTAGGGTCAGTGACCCCAGTAGCCACAAAAGAGATCTCATGGAGGCAATTACTCTGCACTGTAAGATCTTTAGATTCATTTTTGCCCACAGGGACAAAGCCTTGTGGAACTGCTGACCACTGAGTGTGACTTTATTTTATATACAGCCCCTTTCCCCCATCTCGTAAAGCTGCTGAGCTGTGTGGGCCTTTAGATGTTGCTTATTTGCAGTGCTGGGAGTTGCAGTCCAGCAGAGCTGCACTAGGATCTGAAATCTTTTGTACCATATAGGAAGCTCCCCCTATTCTGAGGCTCCTTTTCGGGTGCCACATTATTGAGCCTATAGAATGTAATTAGCCCAAGGGTTCGGCACACACTCAGCTGCCTCTCTCTTACTGTGGGCTGCATTGTGCAGACAGTTTTCGAGAGATATGAGAGATAAAACCAGGCTCTGGCTTGATTAAGTATTAAACAACTAAGGTTGCCGTGGGAACAAATGGGTCCCTTGGTACGCGGATGTGGAATGTTCATTTAGGATCCAGGACAGATCAATAGGCCCTTACCTGACTAATATAGAGGAATTTCCCATCCTCCCTGTACTAACATCTCAGCTCACCGTGGGACTGGCCCAGAGCCCGACCAGTGCGTTATTAAGTCAACAATGACCCTTAATATATTTAGCATTTTCTCTCCTGTATTTTTCCATAAATGTTTAATCAGACTGACCTTCTAATGATTTTTACTGTATGTGTTGGAGCTGCCACATTGCATGCTACGATCACACCCCCTGAATACACCCTGTTCCAAGAGTCTGATTATTCCAAATCCATAGTCTTTTCTTGTCTACTTGAACTCCATAAGGTCTCAAGGGCCCCACATTTCCATAGGAAATAATAGATAGACTGTATAACCCTTTACTGTTCCTTCTAATGGGACCCCTTAACCCAACGTGAGAAACCTCCTCTCCATTTAGACTGCACCCAAAATGTGTCTGCACCTTGTCATCTCCCCCCAGGACTGGGAACTGCACGTGACATGGGTCACACTGTGCATAGCTGGGAGTTGTGTACTTACTGGAGGGCAGGAACATTTATCATTGGCCCCACTCCCTGCGCACATACACACGGCACCAGGTTTTTTGCTTCACACATCAAAGAAAGTTCACTAAATAAATTGCTCTTCATGCACAGGATCTTGTATTGTTAGCGCTGGGCTGGAAGGGGTGCGGGGAGTTGAGTAAAGGGTGTTACGCTGATAAGCAGCAACTGCTTTGTATTGCTTTCTAATAGTGTAATACATAGTAACATAGTAACATAGTAAGTAAGGTTGAAAAAAGACACATGTCCATCGAGTTCAACCTTTTTTTTTATAAACTACCTATCTGCCAGTTGATCCAGAGGAAGGCAAAAAACCCATCTGAAGCCTCTCCAATTTGCCTTAGAGGGGGAAAAATTCCTTCCTGACTCCAAAATGGCAATCGGACTAGTCCCTGGATCAACTTGGACTATGAGCTATTTCCCATAACCCTGTATTCCCTTACTTGCTAAAAAGCCATCCAACCCCTTCTTATACCTATCTAATGTATCAGCCTGTACCACTGATTCAGGGAGACAATTCCACATCTCCACAGCTCTCACTGTAACAAACCCCTTCCCAATATTTAGCTGGAACCTCTTTTCTTCTAATCGGAATGGGTGACCTTGTGTCAGCTGGAAAGACCTACTGGTAAATAAATCATTAGAGAGATTATTATATGATCCCCTTATATATTTATACATAGTTATCATATCACCCCTTAAGTGCCTCTTCTCCAGCGTGAACATCCCCAATGTGGCCAGTCTTTCCTCATAGCTAAGATTTTCAATACCTTTTACCAGCTTAGTTGCCCTTCTCTGTACCCTCTCTAATACAATAATGTCCTGTTTGAGTGATGGAAACCAAAACTGTACGGCATATTCTAGATGGGGCCTTACAAGTGCTCTATACAGTGGAAGAATGGCCCCCTCCTCCCTTGACTCTATGCCCCATTTAATACAGCTCAAGACCTTATTTGCCCTTGATGCTGCTGACTGACATTGCTTGCTACAGCCAAGTTTATCATCTACAAGGACTCCAAGGTCCTTTTCCATTATGGATTTGCCTAGTGCAGTCCCATTAAGGGTATAAGTGGATATTGTTACATCCCAGGTGCATGACTTTACATTTATCAACATTGAATCTCATTTGCCACTTAGCTGCCCAGATTGCCAGTTTGTCAAGATCCTGTTGCAAGTGCCACATCCTGGATGGAATTAATTGGGCTGATAGTTTTGTGTCTTCTGCAAACACTGATCATTACTTACAACACCCTCCCCATAGTCATTAATGAACAAGTTAAATAAAAGTGGAGCCAATACTGAGCCCTGAGGGACCCCACTAAGAACCTTACTCCAAGTAGAGAATGTCCCATTAACAACCACCCTCTGTACCCGATCCTGTAGCCAGTTTCCTATCCATGTGCAAACGACTTCATTAAGCCGAACAGACCTTAGTTTAGAAAGGAGTCGTTTGTGGGGCACAGTATCAAACGCTTTGGCGAAATCCAAATAGATCACATCTACTGCCCCCCACTATCCAGAATCTTACTTACCACATCATAAAATGCAATCAAATTCATCTGACATGACCAATCCTTCATAAAGCCATGCTGATTGTTGCTCATAATGCCATTCATTAGGACAAAATTTTGAATGTGATCCCTTAACAAGCCTTCAAATAATTTGCCCACCACAGATGTCAAGCTTACTGGCCTATAATTGCCAGGCTGAGATCGTAATCCCTTATTAAATATTATAAGGGTCGCCCTGTCTGATTCTGATGCAAAGGTTACTGCCAGTATTCTGCTGGAGCAGCACTATTAACTGATGGCAGTAACCTATATCGTTAACAGTAACTATTCTAATATCTTCCCCTCATTACCCTATATATTAGGTACTTATCTAGTGCTACCTATCCCTATTTCTGTAGGGAAATGAGAGCAGACAGTAACCCTTCCAACACTTTCCTCTTGTCAATATTCTCTTGTAAAGTTTTCAATACAAAAAACAGCTATGTCTCGGTACCTATCTAGTGTTAGCAATCCCTAGGCCGAGGGGCGGGGTAGAGAAGGAGTTGGCAGTTGCAGAGCACTGACAGTTCTACCTCGGAGCTTCTGCTCAGTCTGCTGTTGCATTAGTGCAAGTTATGTATAATCCTGGGATTACTGTTACAGTATCCATGTAAACCCGTGGCGATTATCTGAGAATATCAACTAATCCCACGTAAACACTCATTCTGGTTAGATACTGAAAGGGACACTGAAGTATATGTGTATATTTGTTGTTCTCTGCCTTGCTGGTTCTGACTATTGAAACAATGAAACAGAAGGCAGCTGATTGTGGGGAACGGAATCTTGGCTTCTGCTACAAAGTTGCAAGCGTAAGACAAGCGGTGCTGTTGGCTGTGTCAGTCTATACATACCTCCCAATATTTCAAAAATGGAAAGAGGGACAAAAAGATCTGCCGCGTGCAGCTCAATGAAAATATTGTGACTACACCCATTTTATGTCCACATTCATTTTACAAAATTTGGCAGGTTTTGGAAAGTCCTAACACATTTCTGGGAGTTTTGGGGTCAGGTTTTATGTGGTAAAGAAGGTGAAGTGCCCTTTAAGCGGCAAGTTACAGTTTCCCCACGAGACCTGCTTATCTTAAATTGTTACAATTGTTTCTTTGCTTATCCTAAATTGTATCAAAAGTATCCAAGTGCAGGTGCTGAGTGTTCTGATCTCTCTGCCAAAAAGACTCTTACTTAATTACATTTTAGAAACTTTGTATCTATTTCTGACTGTTCGGTGCAGGAGATGGAAGAGAAACCCGGGACATTTCAGTAACAATCAGAGACTTTCAGGTAGGGATGCAACGAATCCTGGATTTGGCCAGGATTCGGCCTTTTTAAGCAGGATTCGGATTCGGCCGAATCCTTCTGCCCAGCCGAACCAAATCCTAATTTGCATATGCAAATTAGGGGTGGGGAGGGAAATTGCGTGACTTTTTTTGCATATGTAAATTAGGGTTCAGATTCGGTTCGGTATTCAGCCGAATCTTTTGTGAAGGATTCGGGGGTTCGGCCAAATCCAAAATAGTGGATTCGGTGCATCCCTACTTTCAGGACTGTCCTGAGAAAAACAGGACAGTTGGGAGATATGGGCCTGGGCCTTGGAGGGATCTAATGCTGTGATTGGCTGCACTATGTGCTATATGAATAACTAGAGTGTATCATTAATACGGTGCCACCCTGCATGCCCATGTGCTGTGCCCTTGTCAGACTCATTACCCTGGATGTGTTAGTTGGTTGGGTGGTTGAGTACTACTAGTTGTTGCACTAATTAATAGCACTAATTAATTCCCCCGGTGGGTTATATCTGGCGTTGCTGTTTATATTTAGAGATGTTTATGCCATGTCTGTAATGCCAGTTGCCGGATATTTTGGGGACGCCATCTGCTGCTGACAATACAGAGCCTTGTTTTAATTGCACTGCTGGCTCCGACTCTGACGCCTACCGGCTCGCACAGGCTCCTGGGAACAGAAGTTCCTCCCACACTGTCAGTAGAAAAACTGTCATAACAGAAAGCTATGAATAGTATTGTGTACTGAGTCTGGCCAATACGTGGGCCCCTGTTTCACCGCGATAGGGAATATTCCTTATTCTAACCTGGATTTACTGTATAACGCCACAGAATCAGGTTATAGAGAGAATACTGTGTATACTCCATGGATATATCTGCTACATATAGTGCTGGTGGGAAAGTGAACACAGAAGTGTTTGCTAGTGATGGGCCCCGAGGGGCCAGTGCGGTGCAAAGAAACAGCAAACATGGCAGATAAGAAAACAGTTCCTCATCCATAATGCAAAGCAATGAGCAATAATGTAGCCCCCAGCGCTGATATTGTATCCGTCTCTGTAGCAACGACTGGGCCCGGGGCAAAACAAACTGCTGACTCCGTTAATAATAAAGTAAATCTATCCGAGTGTTTGCCCTTTAGCTGTTGTTGAACTGCTACTTGTCAAGGGGGGCAGGTAGGGCCCCATTATATCCCAATTTTACCAGGATCTCTCTCCCCTTATCAGCTCTGCAAAAATGGTTACCCTCAAAATTGACATTAACCCATTCCTGTCCATAAGACTTATAAAGGCATTTAGCCCCGCCCCAAGGAAGAGGAAAGCATTTCATGGGTACAGCTCAGAGGGGGCAGGCGCAACATTCGCGATCTGTAAATATATTACAGTAATAATAAGGCATAAATACTAAACAAGGAGCTGATTGCTTCACCTGCAAAGAACAATCACTCTCGTATGAGCTTAGCAATAGTAAAATGATGCAGGGGGAAAGTGGGGCTCCATTAAAAAATAGGATCATTTTGGTTACTGGGGGATTTGGTAACAACCCCCTTCTGTTAGGCTCTGCAGCAGCTGATTGGAGTGGGCTTGTCAAAAATAAACCATCACACTACCCTAGGTATCAATCCACTATATAGAATATACAGACCTGTTCCTCAGTGTATAAAATAGAAGACGAAATAGAGATAGAAGGCGCACACCCTAAAGAGAAATTACAGGGTGCTGGTCCATAGGTGACTCCCCATAAGGGTCTCCATATGAATTACAAAATAAAAATAATGGATAGCACACCCGATTTGAAAAGCAAATGAATTTATTACAAAAAAGAAAAAAAAGTAAAAATTATCCAAAAATAATGTACAGAAAAATCAAAAAGTAAGGTGGGCTCAGGGACACAAAAAAAACAAAAATATAAACAAAACAAAACAAAAATTAAAAAAATATACACTTTTTTTGTTTATTTTGTGCCCCTGAGGAAGACCCTTAAGGTCGAAACGCGTTGGGCTCACCTTACTTTTTGATTTTTCTGTACAATTATTTTTGCATTATTTTTGTCTATTTTTCTTTTTTGTAATAAATTCATTTGCTTTTCAAATCAGGTGTGCTATTCATTATTTTTATTTTATAAAATAGAAGAGACTGGGTTAACAGGACTTACAGTGTAGTAGTACAGAAGGATCAGCCCACTATATAGAAGATACAGGCCTGTTACTCAGTATATAAAATACGGGGTTAACAGGACTCACAGTATAGTAGAACAGAAGGATCAGCCCACTATAAAGAATATACAGCCCTGTTACTCAGTAAATAAAATAGAAGAGACTGGGTTAACAGGACTTACAGTGTAATAGTACAGAAGGATCAGCTCATCATATTGAATATACAGACCTGTTCCTCAGTATATAAAATAGAGGAGTCAGAGTTAACAGGACTTACAGTGTAGTAGTACAGAAGAATCAGCCCAACAAGTTGTCATTGGCTGACAAGGGATTTGGTACAAAGTGAATGTGACCGAGATTAGAATTTCTCTATGTGCCACTATCTGGGACTAACACAGTAACCCTATCACTTCTGCACATGCAATGGGACCTAGTCTGCACCGAGGGACAAGCAAATAGCACATTGGTGTATAAATATGGTTATTTGTCACCATTTAAATCCCTTATCTTACTTTACTTATTATTAGTAACAAACAGCATATGTAAGTAACATGGGTGCAGGGAAGCTCATTGATGCACCACAAAGATATCAGCACTAGGGGGCAGTAGTACAAAATGGCAGAACTAGTCCTACATGTCAGCTGGACTACAACTCCCAGAACCCTCAGCTGCTGGCTGGCACTAACTGTCTCTCTGTTATGTCCCCGCAGTGCAAGATGGAGTGTAAGGAGGTCTCGGCAGAGGTGCTGTATGATGTCCTGCATGATATAGAGTACCGCAAGAAATGGGACTCCAACGTCATCGAGACCTTCGATATTGGGAAACTGACCGTCAATGCTGATATTGGATATTATGCCTGTAAGTTGGGGGTTATTGTGTTGGGGGAGAAAAGACATAAATAGGGAGAAAACATAAATTATAAGGAGGGAAGGTTCAGTGTTGGACTGGCCCATTGGGAGACCAGGAAAACTCCCCGTGGGCCCAGGTGTTTGTGGAGCCTCTCGCTTCTAACCATTTGGCCTATTTCATGCTCATTCCCTATTTCCTTAGGGGAACAAAGAGGCTTAATAATGGAAGGATAGAGTATAGTATGTAGAGAAAGGAGACTAGGAGAATAAAGAAGTTGAGTGAGGAGAGGAGGTATAATAGTTTGGAACGCGGGCCCACAATCGAAGGTTTTCTGGTGGGCCCCTGGCATCACAGTCCGACACTGGGAAAGTTCACTGTGATTTGTGGGTCTCATTTATAAACACCGGGTAAAATTGCACCTGGGCAATAATCCATAGCAACCAATCAGTGATTAGCTTTTTTCAGCCAGCTGTAGGTTGAACACTGAAAGCAATCATCTGATTGGTTGCCATGGGTTACTGCCCAGGTGCAAATTTGCCCTGTATTTATAAATAACCCCCATTTGCAAACCCACCTGGTGCCCCCAGCAAGTGAATAACAATAAAGAAGGTGCTCAGTCTGTGATGCTGCTGAACTATAATTCCCAGCTTCCCAGGTCAATCATTGGCAGGACCAATTGGACACAAGCAGTATGAAGAATGATGAAACACTATAGTCCTTCCTAAATTGGAAATGGGGGCCGCATCAGAAATACTTGGCTGTGGCCCCTGTACCTTCTAGTTATACCATTTAGTTGTAACGATACAGAACTTCAACAGCTTTGTCTCTGCCAACAGGGAAGTGCCCCAAACCCCTGAAGAACCGTGATGTCATCACTCTGCGCTCCTGGCTGCCATTCGGGAACGATTACATCATCATGAACTATTCCGTGAAGCACGCGGTGAGTAACCCAGCGAGGGGCCAGTGTGTACCCTGGGCATTCAGCACCCCCTCCCCTGGGCATCAGACTGGGTCTGTCTAATTATCTTTAGTTAATTGATCTTTCATTAAACTCACTGCAACACTTTGAAATGAATTACCCCCTTACTGTGCCACTTGGTGCCAGTTTGAATAACCCGCCAGCAGTGAGGGGCAGAGGCACAATCAGAGCCTTTATAGGTAGCCCCAATGCCCTGCTCCTTGCCAGATTCCTTGCCGGGTGCTGAGATTATTCTGCCTCCGCAGCTCCATTAATAAAAGTGGGTCAGCCCATAATGCAGATTTATACTCGTGGGCACGCTCACAGCATGGCAACTGGCAAATCATATAAAATATATTTTTGCAACCACAGTGAAATCGTGTGCAATGAGATTAGCTTGTGTGTGTTTGGGGGGGGGGGGGTAGCACTGCAGTTGCACTAATGGATACTGTCATCAGAATTATCATTATCCCTTATTTATATAGCACCAGATATTAGACATCATTTACTTAGTCCCTGCCCCAGTGAGCTTACAATCTAAGGTCCCTGTCACATTCTCATCAGTCCCTGCTCCAGTGAGATTACAGTCAAAAGTGCCTATCACATTAGAACTGCAATCTTACCTTGCTTTATGGCAGTTCTAGTCACTATCACAGCTCAGCATTTCAGAGCCAAGGATAACATACTAGAGAGGTAACTGGTTATCATGTATTGATTTGTCCATTGCTCTCTGTATGGAAATACCCTCCAATACAGTAAATATTACCATCAGCCCCTGTCCCAGTGAGTTTACAAACTAAGGTCCCTATCACTTTCCCATCAGCCCCTGCCCCAGTGAGCTTGCAATCTAAGCTCCCTATCAAATTCATATCAGTGCCTGCTTCAGTGAGTTTACAATCTAAGGTCCCTATAACGTTCCCATCAGCCACTGCCCCAGTGAGTTTACAATCTAAGGTCCCTATCACATTCCCATCAGTCCATGCCCCAGTGAGCTTACAATCTAAGCTCCCTATCACATTCCCATCAGCCCCTGCCCCAGTTATCTTGCAATCTAAGCTCCCACTCACATTCTCATCAGTTCCTGCTCCAGTGAGATTACAGTCAAATGTGCATCACATTAGAACTGCAATCATACCTTGCTTTATGGCAGTTCTAGTCACTATCACAGCTCAGCATTTCAGAGCCAAGGATAACATACTAAAGAGGTAACTGGTTATCCTGTATTGATTTGTCCATTGCTCTCTGTATAGAAATATCCTCCAAGAAAGGACTTGGTCAGAGCTGTGTCGATCCAGACTGGGTACCTAATCCAGAGCGGAGGCCCAAAAAGCTCCACCCTGATCTACCTAGCACAGGTTGATCCCAGAGGTAAGTGAAATACTTAGTAGACTTCAGAAACACGGGCTGCAAAGTGTTAAAAGGTGAGCTAGTGATTTAATAGTGATTTAAAGGGGGAGATCATATACATCAAACAATTGAATTACAAACAAATACTGATTAATAGAGATTATAAAGAGTGCCCTGGCCAATAGATCTTGCAATCTACAAATATCATATCTCTGGGCAGTGTATTTCAGTTAATGTACCATTGATTAAAGGCAAAAAAAAAACTGTTTACAAGCAGTTTTCCTGGTTCAATTAGAATCCAACAATGTATGTGCTCTGCCCTTGTTGAACCACAACCCCGAGTAGCAATGTGATCAGGTTGTGGTAGTATGTGTGTCATTGCATTTCTATAAAGGAAACCAAATCATTTTATGCTTCTTCTTTCTCCTTTATTTTTAGGATCCTTGCCCAAGTGGGTTGTCAATAAGTCCTCACAGTTTTTAGCTCCCAAGGTAAGTACTGTACTTTCCTATAAGCAACATGGCAGCTCCCACTACCTCCAGGGTCTTTTTTATGCTTAGAGAGCAGTTTGGTGATAATATGGACATTAGATTAGAGCAAGCCAGAGCAAACGCCACTGTGGCGCTGTAATGCGTAGCTCTATGGGGACTGCTGAGAAGCGTGGCCACTGGAGGATATTTTTCCCCTTTAATTATCCTCATGATCTCTACTCATGTAGTTGTTCCACCCGTACAGTAATAACAAAGGTTTCATGACCTTGGCATGTACAGATAGGCAATGTTCATGCCTTGAACCTGCAGTGCAGTGTCTTGGTAGCGAGACAAGATCCTGTTGGTTCCAGACAAACATCAATAAAAAACCCTGGAAGTTCATGTGTATATATATATATATATATATATATATATATATATATATATATATATATATATATATATATATATATATATATATATATATATATATATATATATATATATATATATATATATATATATATATATATATATATATATAATTGTCTTGGTTATACATAGAAAAGATGTTGCATCTTCCCTTAGTCAAGAGTCTGTTGGCTTCAAGCTCAACTAGGTGGCACCTTTCTTATGCGCCTAAGATCAAGGTAGGCCAGACCTGAACTTTTTGTGCTTTACAAATATAGGAAATTATAGTAAATATAGGAAATTTCTGTGTAGCTATAAACCCAACTGACTGGTGGAGAACTGGAGGAACTATCATCCTTAACCAGATGAAGAAGATGGCTGCAGTTCTGCATATTATCTTGGGGCAAGTGCAGTTTAGGGCAAGTTAACAATGACCCCTGTGAAACTCAACTAAACATTTTTCTGTCTGCAGGCCATGAAAAAAATGTACAAAGCATGTGTGAAGTATCCTGATTGGAAGAAGAAACATAATCCCCACCACAAGCCATGGCTTTACCCAGAGCAGAGCAACTTGCCCACCATCAGCCTTGCGGACGTGACCATACAACATGCCGACTCTCTGGAGAACATTGATGAAAGCAGTGCCACAGAGACCAAAGACGACCGGGGAGATGCTAGTGATGAGGACAGTGTCAACTGAAAGTCCACTCAACTCTCAACTTCTTGTTGGTGTCCACCTGATCATTATAGTTGGAAAACAATGGGATCAATGATAAAAAAGGGACACTGTAAAGGGGGGGGAAAGATACGACCCAATGCAGCGCAGGGGGACTGGGATTCGGGATTTGTTGCACTCACTGCTGCTTTAATGGGAAAGGTGGGAACAGGTGATGAATCTCTTTTGCCTTGCGGCTTTTATGGTCTCCAAGAATGTCTACCCTCCCGCCTATTTTTTAAAAATTGTATGTTAAGTATGTCCAATCTTTTCAGAAAAAAAAACTTAATAGAAATAGTTATAAATGTTTATACTTGGGGAAGTGGGAATGAGCACATGGGGTGTGTTTGAGTACTGTCTTACATTAGGGCAGCTCTGGTACCCATAGTTGGTTACCCTTGGGCAATAAAGATCAAATGTACCACTGTGGGACATTATTTGGGCCCAAAATGAGCTGACCTTCTGGTATTAGATTCCATATGGAATTGCTTGGAGTTTCCTCTTGGGTGACTTGATGAATCCTTCATAGCTGCTTCTTAAGTCAACTACCAAAAGGTCCCATTTGGATCTTCTGGCAGCTTGGCTTTCCATTGTGGGTGTTAAATTGGTCAATGTTACACGCACTGGTCAGGGGGCACCAACATTGAGTTGGATGATTCCTACTTGCCTAGGGTCCATTAAGTCCAGTTATTAAAAGAATGGACACCCAACAAGATACAAAGTACTAGCAAGCTAATTGTGTTGGAGGAGACCCTATAGAGCAAGGATGACCTACCTACAGCCCATCAGCTTTTCCTGCAGTTGAATGTAGTGAGGTGCTTAGTCCATAATTGCCCTGATAATCCAGTTTTCATGAATCACTGCCACATGCATGGTTTAAAGGCCAAACAGGTTATTAATAAGGATCATTTCATCGAAGCTTTGATGACCCTCAACTGAATGTTATGGTCAACCCAAAACAACCTGCTGTCCCTAGGGGCTAATTGTCCATTGTTACTCTGATCTGAAGGGCAGGACACTAAGTTTTCTGCTACTCTCTGTTCAACTAATGGTGCCTTTCAATAAATAGAATGCCCAGCTCTACACGTTGCTTCTAGAAGGTTTATGTTCCATGTGAATAAAATGTGAATCCTGTAACATATAAGAAGTATCTGCTTCAGCCGGGGCCACCCCTTCTCTACAATTCGATCCACTGAAAGGGAAAGTATCTTATGAATAAAGCAGAGCTGCTGTTTTGTGGCATTTAGGAGAAGCAATAGCTGCCAACTACAAGTGGAGGCTGGTACTACATACTGTTATTAGAATCACAATAACCGATCATTTCTATTCATTTTCACTTTTTGGAGAAGCTCTGCTACATTTTTTCTTTATGACTGTGAAACAGTGATACTTTCCCTTTTTGTAGTCCCTCATTTCTCTGCCGCATGTTATTTTAGCTCATACCCATCATAATGTCCCCCATCCATATAATAAACAAAAGGAGTTATTTTGGTATAAAATATTGAAAACGTGTATTTTATGTTTGCCCTGCATAGGTCACTGGATTATATTGCCATATCTCTTTAAGCAGCGACGCTGCTGTTGCTACTAAATACTGCCATTCGTGGGGAACAATGGATATTTCTTAAGCACCGTGTTTTGAAGGGTTACGCTGTCAGATGATACTGCCATTAATGAGCAACTCTCATATATATGTGAATCCACCATTGTCATAGTAAGATGTTTAATAAACTTGTTTCACTAACACTGTTTAGTATTTTTTTTGCTGGTAAAATATAGATTTGAAGCCTTGTGCCTTTATATGGTCACAGAACCCCTCAGTGACTTCTAATATCCTTATAATTTACAGTAGGGGGTACATTATCCCTTATAATACATGAGTGATACTCAGAGTTCCCTGTATAACTCAGCCTGCAGCCTTGTGCCTTTATATGGTCACAGAACAACCCCTCAGTGACTTCTAATATCCTTATCATTTACAGTAGGGGGTACATTATCCCTTATAATACATGAGTGATACTCAGAGTTCCCTGTATAACTCAGCCTGCAGCCTTGTGCCTTTATATGGTCACAGAACCCCTCAGTGACTTCTAATATCCTTATCATTTACAGTAGGGGGTACATTATCCATTATAATACATGAGTGATACTCAGAGTTCCCTGTATAACTCAGCCTGCAGCCTTGTGCCTTTATATGGTCACAGAACCCCTCAGTGACTTCTAATATCCTTATCAGTTACAGTAGGGGGTACATTATCCCTTATAATACGAGTGATACTCAGAGTTCCCTGTATAACTCAGCCTGCAGCCTTGTGTCTTTATATGGTCACAGAACAACCCCTCAGTGACTTCTAATATCCTTATCATTTACAGTAGGGGGTACATTATCCCTTATAATACATGAGTGATACTCAGAGTTCCCTGTATAACTCAGCCTGCAGCCTTGTGCCTTTATATGGTCACAGAACAGAACACAGAACCAGCTGGCAGTCGGTGGGTACCTTATTACTTATATATTATTCCCTGTATAAATGACATTATTTCTGTATGTTAGATATATTATAATGAAAGGCTTGTGTAACTGTCAGTTTAAGGCCACAATGATTTAACCAGGATCTGCTACATTTAAGAACGTTCTGTATGAGCTTTCCGCTATCATCGTTGGGCCCGGTTGCCCACGCCCCAGACCTTCAGCAAGGGGAGTCAAACACCAGGAAAACTTCAAAAGAGGCTGCCACAAGCCTAGACCCACAAATTAGTAATGCCGGAGTCAGGTTGTAAAAGAGTTAAGGAAGCTTACATTTTATTGTCCATCATTAAGAAAACAGGCCTGACGCGTTTCGTGTCTACCATGGACACTTACTTATAGGCTTAGTTTAGACAGGTGACCTTTGCAGGCAGATAAATGGGGGTGCATCATTAGGGCCCCTATATGGATGCCCAGTTGGCGCCAGTAGAGGAGCAGATCAGTTATACAGACAGACTCGGCGCTACAGTTAATCAGATCATGGGAAGTAGAATGATGGGGGTTGTTATCAGTCTCTCCCTTCATATTCCATTTAGACTTGGCACAGCCGGTACCTCTCTCTGTACAAATTATAGGGGATATTTATCTCCTGTGGTGTTTGTGCCAGTGCAGAAAATGCCACAGTCAATAAATCATCCAGTTAAGGACCAACCTTCTCTATACGCTGATTTTACATCTCATGCAGACCAACTGCAAACCAAGTCTTCACTTGGTGCCTCTGGAAATTTTATTCTGCCCCCAAAGTGCAGGTTTCTTCTTAGCACTCTCACGGCCCAGAGATTGATGTTGTATGTAGGACCCCATTACATAGAATCCAAGTTAAAAGCTGCAACGGTTACTGGTCTGCTTCCTGCTTGTGGGCTTAGCTCTACCCACTGTCACTCAGCAGTAGGAATTCATAAGGGACACAGTATAGTGGTAATGAGTACAGAGAACTAGAGCAGTGCAATGGGACAGGGGCTCCTCCTTCTGGCTGAGACTCTGTATTGCAGGTTCAGGGACCCAAAGCTCTGCAGGCTCATTTCTTGAGGGGAGCAGCAGGTTTGTCACATGATGGGAGGGGGGGTCACTCAGATACTGGATTTTTCACAAAGGCAAACTAACCACTTGCCTTTCAATTACTAGTGTAGATCATTATGTTTTATTGTTTCCCCTAATGTTAGAATCCTGCAGCCTGACTGCTGGGCCTGATTATAGAGGAGGCAGAGCTTGGGGGGCCCAGTGGGGTACTGACCAATAAGCACTTTCAGTTTATATTTATGGAAAATGTTTAGCAGTAACTTCTAAATACACAACTGTAGGCCTTCCTTGCCTCCACTACTCTGCACTTATCTACCCTTATGGTTTCTCCTGAGGGGTTTGGGGAGCAGGGAGACAAAAGGAGAGGGGATCAGACTGGTTTATAGGGGAACGAGGCGGGAGGATGAGGGGTGAGAATAGAAACGGAGGATAAAGGGGGAGCAGAAGGGAGAGAAGAAGGGATGAGACAAGAGAGAATATAACTAGAAAAAGAAACAGGAGGAATGAATAGAGGGACTTGGCGGTTTCTGATTGGCTCCCAGCACCCCAGTATAAAGCAGCTGTTCCTTGTGTTCTCTATATGTTACTTTGTTACTATGTATCATGTGCAGACAATCAGGTGAGTTTGAGAAGCTCAGGAGCTGAAGTTTACACCACTCTGCATTACAAGCGCAGGAAGATAAAGGGGATGCTGGGATTTGTAGTTTATCTCAGGCTGGAGACTGATCCCTGTAGGGAATCAATGTGCACAGCAAGTTATCTCTTCTCCTTGTTGCACTGGGCTGGTTGCTGGGCGGAGCCAGAGCCAAATAAAAGTTTTTTGTCTGCAATGAACGTGAGCCGACAGAGAGCGGTTTCTATAGAAACAAGAGAATGTGATTGTGCAGAAGGACCAGTTATGATGCCAGTTATTCACCTGTTTGTCTACAGGCATGACATAACAGGCCACTCCAGGTAATTACCTGCTGCACTAATCTACTGGGAGGCCCTTCCCCACCTCCACTACTCTGCAGTTATCTACTGAGAGGCCCTTCCCTTCCTCCACTACTCTGCACTTATCTATTGGGAGGCCCTTCCCCACCTCCACTACTCTGCAGTTATCTACTGAGAGGCCCTTCCCTTCCTCCACTACTCTGCACTTATCTATTGGGAGGCCCTTCCCCACCTCCACTACTCTGCAGTTATCTACTGGGAGGCCCTTCCCTGCCTCCACTACTCTGCACTTATCTACTGGGAGGCCAATCCCCTCCTCCACTACTCTGCATTTATCAAAAGTCACTTATACTGGTATATTTACCCTTCTTGTATGTTTCTGGTTTCTGAACCCTTGTTTCCATCCAAAACAACGTAGTAGATTAATCCAAGTAGATGGGCGAAGAAACCAATCAGCGCAGGTGTACTGCTGCAAGGTGCTTTTATTGAATACACGACATGTTTCGAGCTTAAAAGCTCTTTATCAAGTGTGTACTCTGCATTTATCTACTGGGAGGCCCTTCCCTGCCTCCACCACTCTGCACTTTTCTACTGGGATGCCCTTCCCCACCTCCACTACTCTGCATTTATCTACTGGGAGGCCCTTCCCTTCCTCCACTACTCTACACTTATCTAGTGGGAGGTAGGTCCTACCCCATCTCTACTACTGTGCACTTATCTACTGGGATGCCCTTCCCTTACTCCACTACTCTGCACTCATCTACTGAGAAGCCCTTCTCCGCCTCCACTACTCTGCACTTTTCTACTGGGAGGCTCTTCCCCGCCTCCACAACTCTGCACATATCTACTGGGAGGCCCTTCCCTGCCTCCACTACCTCCATGTTTTTGCATATAATAAGCACCCCTCCCCAAAATGACTTTTTTATTGGCCTCTCTTGATTCACAGGAGCTTTATCTACATTGGAATTATTTGAGCCCAAGGAGTGAGAGCCACAGGCTCAGCTCAATTGGACCCTAGGGCCACATCACCAAAACTGCTTTAAATGAGAATTTAAAAAGATCCATGTTTGGGAAAAGAAGGAAACATCAAATATGACCTTGAGGCCAGAAGGAGAGTGTGTGCAACTGCGTCACAACATGTTCCCATGGAAACGTGAGCAGAGTAGAGATGGGTGTTCTGGTCCCTGACGTAGGTCCCTCTGCAGAGATTCCTCCTGCTCAAACCTCACTGTCTGTCCAACTGGTGCTTCTGAATCTTGAAACAATGTAGCACAAGAGCCAGACTGGTGAAGAAGCCTACAGGGCTGACATCTGCTAGATTGCTTCAGGAGTAAGAACCAGCAGTGCAGAGTTTCTAAATAACCAGACCGACACTGCTTTCAATAACTAACTTTGGAATCTGTAATGAATGGGTATTGAGAAGTTGCTTACAATTATACTTTCATTGGGCACAGTTCCCCTTTAAATGTTCATTCTTCTTAAGGGCAGCCATTAATAAACACTGAAATATATTGTGAACAGGGAGTCCCTGACCCAAACACGTTGTATATTTATAATCAGCGCGCCAGTCACAGGCTGATCCTGTAATTCCAAGAACCAGAGCCCAAGGCTACAGCTGCTGAGTCACATTGATTCACTAGTCACCAACTAAATGTTCTGTCCAGTCCAATAAAACCCAAATCCCAAAGATTAAGATACACAGAGTAGTAAATATAACTCATTGGGCAACCGGTACTACCATACTGCTTTATATGTAACAAGGTTACAGATATATAGAAACATTGGGGTGTCACCCTGCTATAGTTCCAGGGGTACCCAGGGTACAAATAAACACTCACCCCAAATCTCCCCCTAACTGGCCTTCAGACTGGGCCCCCTTAGCTCATAACAAGGTTACAGATATATAGAAACATTGGGGTGTCACCCTGCTATAGTTCCAGGGGTACCCAGGGTACAAATAAACACTCACCCCAAATCTCCCCCTAACTGACCTTCAGACTGGGCCCCCTTAGCTCATAACAAGGTTACAGATATATAGAAACATTGGGGTGTCAGCCTGCTATATTTCCAGGGGTACCCAGGGTACAAATAAACACTCACCCCAAATCTCCCCCTAACTGGCCTTCAGACTGGGCCCCCTTAGCTCATAACAAGGTTACAAATATATAGAAACATTAGGGTAACAGTCACCCTGCTATAGTTCCAGGGGTACCCAGGGTACAAATAAACACTCACCCCAAATCTCTCCCTAACTGATCTTCAGACTGGGCCCCTTAGCTCATAGCAAGGTTACAGATATATAGAAACATTGGGGTGTCACCCTGCTATAGTTCCAGGGGTACCCAGGGTACAAATAAACACTCACCCCAAATCTCCCCCTAACTGGCCTTCAGACTGGACTCCCTTAGCTCATAACAAGGTTACAGATATATAGAAACATTGGGGTAACAGTCACCCTGCTATAGTTCCAGGGGTACCCAGGGCACAAATAATCACTCACCCCAAATCTCCCCCTAACTGACCTTCAGACTGGGCCCCCTTAGCTCATAACAAGGTTACAAATATATAGAAACATTGGGGTAACAGTCACCCTGCTATAGTTCCAGGGGTACCCAGGGTACAAATAATCACTCACCCCAAATCTCCCCCTAACTGATCTTCAGACTGGGCCCCCTTAGCTCATAACAAGGTTACAGATATATAGAAACATTGGGGTGTCACCCTGCTATAGTTCCAGGGGTACCCAGGGTACAAATAAACACTCACCCCAAATCTCCCCCTAACTGACCTTCAGACTGGACCCCCTTAGCTCATAACAAGGTTACAGATATATAGAAACATTGGGGTAACAGTCACCCTGCTATAGTTCCAGGGGTACCCAGGGTACAAGTTTACAGATATATAGAAATAATATTCAGAAGTTAAAAGAATAAGGAATACATTCTGCTATAGGCAACGGAAGAGCAAACTCCCTGTATTGTCTGTATGTGGGTTACCATGGGATGTTATATAAGTCCAGACCAGAGCCAACTAACTAAACTAACTAGCACTTTGCTGACAGCTGTAACAGATCATTTATAAATGGGATCAGTCAGTTATTTCATTTCAGTCCAATCATTTGGGCCAATGATACAGTCGCTTTTAACTCCGTGATGGCTCCAAACTGGGAAATGCAGTGATGGGACAAGTGCGCCCTCCTGTGGTGAATTGGAGGAACCAGTTATTCATGCAGCAGAAACAATGGATCAGTTATGAATCTATTTGTACGTTTCACACTGATTGATAGAAAACACTTACATTTGCTGAATTTCTCTGGGTGCCTTAGGGTTTTTACAGGTCTCACTGGGCATCTGACCAATAACAAGAATCTGTAATTATATAATTATATGGTAGATAGTAAAGGGCGAATAAATTAGCCAGGCACAAATTTGCTGTGATTTTCCATTTTTGCCGCCGGTGAATAGTTGCGCGTCAACACTATTCGAACGCCCTTTGACTTTCACACCGGCGTTAAAATTCTAGTTTCGCTAATTTTTCGGTGAAGCGAAATGGGAGAAATTCACCCATCACTAATGGTAGTTAAAGGGGTTGTTCACCTTTAAATTAACTGTTAGTATGATGTAGAGAGTGATATTCTGAGACAATTTGCAATTGTTTTTCATTATTTGTGGTTTTTGACTTATTTAGCTTTTTATTCAGCAGCTCTCCAGTTTGCAGTTTCAGCCATCTGGTTGCTAGGGTCCAAATTCCCCTAGCAACCATGCATTGATTTGAATAAGAGACTGGAATATGAATAGGAGAGGCCTGAATAGAAAGATGAGTAATAAAAAGTATCAAATAACAAGAGAGAGAGGGGTCGGGACTATTCGTTTAGCCTTACAGAGCAATTGTTTTTAGATGGGGTCAGTGACCCCTCCATTTGAAAAACTATAAAAAAAGAAAAAATGAAAACCAATTGAAAAGTTGCTTAGAATTGGCCATTCTATAATATACTAAAAGGTAAATTAAAGGTAAACCACCTCTTTATATAATTTTCTCGGATACTTGAATAATGTCCACCTGACCATTACATTTACCCTACAAGTCGTTTCTACTGAATTGCGTTACTTAGATGTGAACACAGACGCAAGTAAGCGGCAAACGCAGGTGGGACGCAGCATGTTGCATTTTACCTGTGTCCGGCACTTACATGCTTCAGTGTGAGTACAGCCCCTTCACAATAATTGACTTTGTCTACTCCTGCGCTCCCCTGCGGCTGAACGGAAAAAAACGTAAAGCAGGGGAGCGCAGGAAAAACCGCCCCTGTGTAAAAGCCCTAAATGTAACGGTTAACTGGGCCAGGACAAGAAACTAGGGATTACTGAATCCAGGATTCTGTTTGGGATTCAGCCTTTTTCAGCAGGATTAGGTTTCGCCGAATCCTTGTGCCTGGCTGAACCAAATCCGAATCCTCATTTGCATATGTAAATTAGGAGTGGAAAGGGAACTCGTGTGACTTTTTGTCACAAAACAAGGAAGTAAAAAAAATGTTTCCTATTTTTACTTTTCCCGTCCCTAATTCGCATATGGAAATGTATATATGCAAATAAGGATTCGGATTCGGGATTCGGCCAAATCTTACACAAAGGATTAGAGGGTTCGGCTGAATCACAAATAGTGGATCCAGTGCATCCCTACCAGAAACAATGACCCCTGCAGAGGGACTGCTTTTGGATTTGGCTGTTACAATCCAGACATCCTATTGGCTTTAATGAATGTCCTGTTTCTTTTCAATATATGATCTTCAATTATTTACAAGTATTTTGTTCCTTTGCAGATACAGCCTGGGCTTTACAACACAGACACTTATCCAAGTTCCACTTCCCCTTCCTTTATTTGCCTTATTCTTTTGACTCATTCCAGCTTTCAAATGGGGGTCACTGACCCCATCTAAAAACAAATGCTCAATAAGGCTACAAATGTATTGTTATTGTTACTCTTTATTGCTCCTCTTTCTATTCAGGCCTCTCCTATTTATATTCCAGTCTCTTATTCGAATCAATGCTTGGTTGCTAGGGGCATTTGGACTCTGGCAACCAGATGGCTGAAACTGCAAACTGGAGAGCTGCTGAATAAAAAACCCCCCACAAATAATAAAAAATGAAAACCAATTGCAAATTGTCTCAGAATATCCCTCTCTATGTCATATTAATATTCAGGGGCCGATTCACCAAGGGTCGAATATCGAGGGTTAATTAACCCTTGATATTCGACTGGGAATTAAAATCCTTCGACTTCGTATATATCGAAGTCGAAGGATTTTAGCGCAAACAGTTTGATCGTACGATCGAAGGAATAATCAGTCGATCGAACGATAAAATCCTTCGAATCGAACGATTCGAAGGATTTTAATCCATCGATCGAAGGATTATCCTTCGACCAAAAAAACTTAGGCAAGCCTATGGGGACCTTCCCCATAGGCTAACATTGAAATCGGTAGGTTTTAGATGGTGAACTAGGGGGTCGAAGTTTTTTCTTAAAGAGACAGTACTTCAACTATCGAATGGTCGAATAGTCCAAAGATTTCTAGTTCGAATCCTTTGATTCAAAGTCGTAGTCGAAGGTCGAAGTAGCCCATTCGATGGTCGAAGTAGCCCAAAAAACACTTCGAAATTCGAAGTTTTTTTACTTCGAATCCTTCACTCAAAGTTAGTGAATTGGCCCCTCAGTGTTGAACTGACCCACCAGGATACCAAGGAAACTCCCGGTTGGCACAGTGGGCCCTCCTGCTTTGAAGCATTTGTAACAATTTCATGTTCATTCTGTAATTCTTTATGGAAAGAAAGGGGCTAGATAGATGGAGAATAGAGTTTATCATGTAAAGAAAAGTACTAAGAAAATAACAAGGTTGAGAGAGAGAAGTGGAAGAAAATTAGCTTGGAGAATGGGCCCCTGGTGTAAGGTTTTCTGGTGGGTCCCTGGCATCCCAGTCCAACACTGCTAACAGTTAATTTAATGATGAACAACCCCTTTAATAACCAAAATCATATTATTCCACGTGTGTCTTTTGGGTATTTTCCTCATTGTAACAATTCCTAAATAAATACTTTTGATTATAGTTATGGACTTTTCCACTGAATGGACTTTCAATGGACTGATCTTTTTGCTATTTATCATTTTTTCCACCTCCCACTCTTGTAACTGCTGAACGACACCGATTATTTTGATATAAACAAATCACCTTAATTGTTTCCCCTTAAGGGCTCTTACACACGGGCGTTTTTTCCTGCGCTCCTCTGCGCTACGCTTTCTTCCATTCAGCCGCAGGGGAGCGCAGGAGTAGACACACTCAAGTATTGTGAAGGGGACTGTACTCACACAGACGCATGTAAGCGGCAAATGCAGGTAAAATGCAACATGCTGCCTCACACCTGCGTTTGCCGCTTACATGCGCCATGTGAGTACAGTCCCCTTCACAATACTTGAGTGCGTCTACTCCTGCGCTCCCCTGCGGCTGAATGGAAGAAAGCGTAACGCAGAGGAGCGCAGGAAAAACCGCCCATTTGTAAGAGCCCTAAATGCATCTTGTCAGAGCCGGGCCACACTGGCCAGGCGCCCTAGGCGACCTGGCCAACCACAGCGCAAGCTGATGCCCAAGTTGACGCCGGCGCGCATGTGCGTGTCAACGCCGGCACGGAAATGGCCAGGAAATTTATATTATACAACAAGGATTTCTGGCATGCCATGCAGAATGAATTAAGTAGGTAATATGTAGAAGCCCAACCCCAAGTAGGGTTGCCACCTGGCCACCTGGCCTGGCCAGTAAAAATGATGGTTGATCCCAATTTTATTAATAGGGAATAAAAATAAATATATAGGAAGGTCAGTGATCCCAATGTTATTAATAGGGAATAAAGATAAATATATAGGAAGGTCAGTGATCCCAATGTTATTAATAGGGAATAAAGATAAATATATAGGAAGGTCAGTGATCCCAATGTTATTAATAGGGAATAAAGATAAATATATAGGAAGGTCAGTGACCCCAATGTTATTAATAGGGAATAAAGATAAATATATAGGAAGGCCAGTGATCCCAATGTTATTAATAGGGAATAAAGATAAATATATAGGAAGGTCAGTGATCCCAATGTTATTAATAGGGAATAAAGATAAATATATAGGAAGGCCAGTGATATGATCCCAATATTATTAATAGGGAATAAAGATAAACATATAGGAAGGTCAGTGATCCCAATGTTATTAATAGGTAATAAAGATAAATATATAGGAAGGCCAGTGATCCCAATGTTATTAATAGGGAATAAAGATAAATATATAGGAAGGTCAGTGATATGATCACAATGTTATTAATAGGTAATAAAGATAAATATATAGGAAGGCCAGTGATCCCAATGTTATTAATAGGGAATAAAGATAAATATATAGGAAGGCCAGTGATCCCAATGTTATTAATAGGGAATAAAGATAAATATATAGGAAGGCCAGTGATATGATCACAATGTTATTAATAGGGAATAAAGATAAATATATAGGAAGGTCAGTGATATGATCCCAATGTTATTAATAGGGAATAAAGATAAATATATAGGAAGGCCAGTGATATGATCCCAATGTTATTAATAGGGAATAAAGATAAATATATAGGAAGGCCAGTGATCCCAATGTTATTAATAGGGAATAAAGATAAATATATAGGAAGGTCAGTGATCCCAATGTTATTAATAGGGAATAAAGATAAATATATAGGAAGGCCAGTGATATGATCCCAATATTATTAATAGGGAATAAAGATAAACATATAGGAAGGTCAGTGATCCCAATGTTATTAATAGGGAATAAAGATAAATATATAGGAAGGCCAGTGATCCCAATGTTATTAATAGGGAATAAAGATAAATATATAGGAAGGTCAGTGATATGATCACAATGTTATTAATAGGTAATAAAGATAAATATATAGGAAGGCCAGTGATCCCAATGTTATTAATAGGGAATAAAGATAAATATATAGGAAGGCCAGTGATCCCAATGTTATTAATAGGGAATAAAGATAAATATATAGGAAGGCCAGTGATCCCAATGTTATTAATAGGGAATAAAGATAAATATATAGGAAGGTCAGTGATATGATCCCAATGTTATTAATAGGGAATAAAGATAAATATATAGGAAGGCCAGTGATATGATCCCAATGTTATTAATAGGGAATAAAGATAAATATATAGGAAGGTCAGTGATATGATCCCAATGTTATTAATAGGGAATAAAGATAAATATATAGGAAGGCCAGTGATCCCAATGTTATTAATAGGGAATAAAGATAAATATATAGGAAGGTCAGTGATCCCAATGTTATTAATAGGGAATAAAGATAAATATATAGGAAGGTCAGTGATCCCAATTTTATTAATAGGGAATAAAGATAAATATATAGGAAGGTCAGTGATCCCAATGTTATTAATAGGGAATAAAGATAAACATATAGGAAGGTCAGTGATCCCAATGTTATTAATAGGGAATAAAGATAAATATATAGGACGGCCAGTGATATGATCACAATGTTATTAATAGGGAATAAAGATAAATATATAGGAAGGTCAGTGATATGATCCCAATGTTATTAATAGGGAATAAAGATAAATATATAGGAAGGTCAGTGATCCCAATGTTATTAATAGGGAATAAAGAGAAATATATAGGAAGGTCAGTGATCCCAATGTTATTAATAGGGAATAAAGATAAATATATAGGAAGGTCAGTGATCCCAATGTTATTAATAGGGAATAAAGATAAATATATAGGAAGGTCAGTGACCCCAATGTTATTAATAGGGAATAAAGATAAATATATAGGAAGGCCAGTGATCCCAATGTTATTAATAGGGAATAAAGATAAATATATAGGAAGGTCAGTGATCCCAATGTTATTAATAGGGAATAAAGATAAATATATAGGAAGGCCAGTGATATGATCCCAATATTATTAATAGGGAATAAAGATAAATAAATAGGAAGGTCAGTGATCCCAATGTTATTAATAGGGAATAAAGATAAATATATAGGAAGGCCAGTGATATGATCACAATGTTATTAATAGGGAATAAAGATAAATATATAGGAAGGTCAGTGATCCCAATGTTATTAATAGGGAATAAAGATAAATATATAGGAAGGTCAGTGATCCCAATGTTATTAATAGGGAATAAAGATAAATATATAGGAAGGTCAGTGATCCCAATGTTATTAATAGGGAATAAAGATAAATATATAGGAAGGCAGGTATTTTTTTCCAGAAAAGGTGGAAAAGGGAACCTTTTACTGTACTTTTTCTTTATTTTCTAATAAAATTTATAACAAAAGAAAATCAACAACAACACTCGAAAGGGTAATATTGTGAGTGCCAAATAAAGCATCTCTGTTCCACTGGAAGGGGTGAGGGGGCAGAGCATAAACCATTCCCCAGGCCTGGAATTCCTTTTCCCAATAAACAGACTGGGAGTCAAGTGACATTACACATAGCAACCACTAGGTGGAGCGCCGGGAACAGCAAAGTAACCTATCACGTGCTGGGACTGGGCTTTCCCTTCTGCTTCTGTTTATTGAGCAGGTTAATCCCAGTAGCACAGACTGGAGGGAGGAGACTCAGGGAAATACCAACAACAAGAAGTGGTAGCAGCGAATGCAGGGAGAGGTCAGTAGCTTCTTTATCTTCTCTCATGTGCTTAGAGTGCAAGCTCTGCTGGTCAGGGACTACTGAGGGTGATGGGAAATGTGGTTCTAAGATCCCTTAAATAGTGGGTGGTTAGTTACCCTTTGTTCAAACTCTCATAAGACTCAAACCCCCACATGTAATAAAAGGCACTACATTTGCCCAGGAGCAGTAACCAGTAGCAACCAATAAGATGTTTGCTTTAAATATGTGACCTCGAAATTCTACCTGCTGATTGGTTGCTATAGGTTACTGCTCCTGGGCAAACTTAGTGTCTTTAATTACATAACCCATTTCTGAACCATAGCACCCTCAGATCAGAACTGGGATTAGAGGGCAAGCTTTGTGGCCCTGTTCCCCACTGGACGAGCAACATATCATAATAAGAATTAGAGTGCAAGCTTTGTATGACAATTCCATACTGTGTGACTCTCATTTCAGTACCAGGATTAGAGTGCAAGCTTTGTAGGACAATTTCATACTGTGTGACCCTCAGATCAGAACTGGGATTAGAGTGCAAGCTTTGTGGCCCAGTGCCCCACTGTGTGAGCAACAGATCATAACTAGTATTAGAGTGCAAGCTTTGTAGGACAATTCCATACTGCGTGACTCTCAGATCAGTACCAGGATTAGAGTGCAAGCTCTTTGGGACAGGGAGCGATATCAGTAAATATGGTGGTTAGTAGAGTTTGGAGAGTTAAATGTCCCTTTACTGCACCCCCTCCTGTACTTGTGTCACCCAATATACCGACAGGCTGAAATTTCCAGCTTCCCATTGGTTCCTTTCATAGCTTTGCAGGGCCTGTTATATCCCACTGAGCATCATGGGAAATCAGCAGTTACTGAGGATTCTGTGGGAAACATCAGATCAAATAAACCCATCCAATAGGAACCCCATCCCTCTATGATCCACCTGCTATAAAGGGAAACTAAACCTAAACATTCTCATATCCAAGAGTCTGAAGTCACCTAAACACCCTTTTATTTCCCATTCTGCTGTCTTGAACCCTGAAACTGAAAACGTTGTTGCTAAGGCGAGTGATCTTGGCAACAAGAACACTTATTTCATCATCAATTCAAGTTATGTTTATTTTTTTAAATTGCTCCTCTTCTGCAGTTACATCATGGTTTATCTGACTTCCTTTTTATTTCATTTTCTGACTCGTTTACTTGAATTTGCGCTCATTAGAGAAAAAAAATTTATTATTATTATTTATAATGTTATTATCCTGCCGCTGGTGCGGGAAAACGGAAATGAGAGAGAGAGTGGGTGAGTGGCCCTTTAGAGGAACCTGAAATGATTTGCACTCGTTTGAGTATAAATTGAAACAATCAGTCTGGAATATCAACACTGTTTTTTTCCCTCTGTGTCGTGCTTGTGGGCTGAACCCCGTCTACTGTATGTACATTTAGAATGAGGCTTATCAGGGCTCCTTGGGGGGACGACCTTAGCCACCAGCCATTAGATTCAGTAGCAGACTGGAAGAGGAATAGTGGAAGGCCTGATAAAATAAGAGAGATTATTAAAGGGCAAGCAAAGCCTGTACTAGGGTATATAGCAGTGCCATGAAGCTGATCACGTATAACTGCAGGGGCATCATGCTTGTGTGACACAGAGACTGTGTGTGAGCTCTATAATTATCATGTGCTGCTGTGACAGGGGCCAAACACAGAGTTGTGGGAAGTTTAGTTATTGACTGCGACAAAAAGAAACCGCACTTCCCCATTAGGTGACAAGGCCTCGGAGTGAGTGTGAGTGTGAGTGTGAGTCACCCCGGCACAGACACTTATTAGTGGCATTTCCAGCCTTGCAGATCCAGGGCCTTGCTCAACAAATCAGACTTGTGACCACTCATTAACTTCCCTGTGCTGTTCATTAGAGAGACAGAGGAGCTGATTAAACACACGTTTCAAAAAGTTTCATCCCATGATGCTCGCTGGGACCAGCCACACTGGGACTGTCACTGGGGTGAAACCTTAAATGTCGTTTCCCCACAGAAACCAACTCTGAAAGATTTAATTGCAGAAAGGGCAAAATCTGCAAGAAAAGAAATGATAAAATAACAGTCAGTCTTTTCATTGGCTAATTCCATCTCTACTGCTCATTGTAATTGGTTCATTATCTTCCCTCTTCTCACTCTCATTAGCATATTCCTTTATAAAATCTCACTCATTCTGGTTCATTCTCTTACCCCCACTGCTTTATTATCTACCCCCCCATTAGCTATTTACTCACATTCACCCTCATTCTTCTTATAATTCACTGTTTCTCCAACTCCCTCTCATTGACCCTTTCACCTATTCCCCCTCATTTACTCATTTATCTTTCCCCCACTGCCCCTCATTAATTCTTCCCCCCCCCCACTCTCTCTCATGGACTCTTTCCCTTTCCCCCACCCCCTCTCAGTAGCTGAATCCTTTTGCACATTTCTCTTTTTTTGGCCATTTTAACCATCCTCCCCTCATTGGCTGAATCCATTGTCATTTCTTCCTCTCATTGGCTCTTTTTCCTTAGCCCCTCTACTTATCAATGGCTGAATCCACTGATACTTTTTTTTGTCTTATTGGCTCTTCCCATCCTCTCCCTCATTGGCTTATTCCAGTTAGGGCCCTTGAGTTGTTTGTACTGGGAGCTCAGTGTTTGTGAGTTTGGGTCCCAGTGATATTGAACATGGACAATGGGGCAAAAAAACACCCTATTGGGCACATGAGGCACTGGGGACTGTTCCAACTGCTTGTGACCCGGGCTGGCTGTTGCACAATGAGGATGTTTATTCCTATGAATGTGTCGGGCCCAGCGCCAGAGCCGAATTCTTCCTGCAATGAATTCTTTGTTATGAGACTTTCCTGTTCAACCGGCTGATATTGATCAACCGAGGACTTGTCTCCCTCCTCCCCCCATGATTATTATTGGCCTCTTTATCCTCCCTCCTGTTCTTCCTAAATCTATTAACTGGCCCAAGAGACCCAACTGCCACCTCTATAATATTATAATGTATTAGTCAGTCCAGGAGACCTGGGTGCCACCCCTATAATATTATAATGTATTAGTCAGTTCAGAGACCGGGTGCCACCTCTCTAGTCAGTCCAGGAGACATACCTCCCAACATTTTGGAAGTAAAAAGAGGGACAAAAAAAAAATTTCCGCACGTAGCGCAGCAATTTTTTGACCACACCCCTTTCTGTGGCCACACCCCCTAATTACCATGTTTGTTTTACAAAATTTGGCAGGTTATGAAAGTTTGAAAATATTTCTCCTGATCTAAACTGTGTTTTTGTGTCTCTAAATTGTTACAAAGTATCTTATTTGCACCTGTTAAGTGTTCTGGGCTTTCTGTTAAAAGCCAATTAAGTGAGAAACTTTGTTTCTTTTTCTGGCTGTTCACTGCAGAGAAAAGAGGGACTTTCCAGTACAAATGAGGGACTGCGGGTTGAGTTGTCAAAAGAGGGACTGTCCCTCCGAAAAAGGGACATGCAGGAGACCTGGGTGCCACCCCTATAATATTATAATGTATTAGTCAGTCCAGGAGACCTGGGTGCCACCCCTATAATATTATAATGTATTAGTCAGTCCAGGAGACCTGGGTGCCACCCCTATAATGGTTATAAAAAGCAGATTCAAACACAAACAAAAGAAAGGCCTCTACTTTCACTGAACTCTGGTCAGTGAAAGTCATAACGTTTGGGGGGCCCTTACTACTTAGTTAGCAGGTTCCTCCCAGGGGGCTTAGAGTATTAGTTCAGTGCCTGTCTGGGTGCCCTGGGTGGTGAGTCCTGAACTAACTGCATTGAGGCCCAATTGAAAACACAAAATGTCCAACTAAATCCCACCCATGAATCTCCAAACCCTGCCCACTTCTTCAAGCCCTGCCCCATTAAGGCCTGCAAATTGGACCTTACTTTTCTCAGGCCCCACTCCTGCTATGTCTGGCCCCTGTCTGGTCTCCTCCTGTCCCCACTGATGGTGGCCCTGCTGCTGCATTGCCAGTAAAGCACCAACCTGTCTCTTTCCTAAATAAACTTAAATGGCCAGAAGGCAAATTCAGTAACGGTCTGGAATTATATTATCTTTCTATTCTCACTTACTTTCACTCACACCACTATCTGTTTCCTACAGTCAGTGGCCTTAGCAACCAGGTAGCATATAAAACTCCAACCCAGGGAGGTTTCAGAGCAAAAAATAGTTTAAGAACAAAATAATAAATGTACGTCAAACTAAACAGCCATATGACATTCCACTTATGTCACAGTGATACTCAGGGTTCCCTGTATAACTCAACCTGCAGCCTTGTGCCTTTATATGGTCACAGAACAACCCCTCAGTGACTTCTAATATCCTTATCATTTACAGTAGGGGGTACATTATCCCTTATAATACATGAGTGATACTCAGAGTTCCCTGTATAACTCAGCCTTGTGCCTTGTGCCTTTATATGGTCACAGAACAACCCCTCATTTATAATACATGAGTGATGCTCAGAGTTCCCTGGCATATGGCAGTTGATCGATATTCTCCATTAATATCCAGGCAATATCAGTGAAAAACAACAGGGCAGGACAGGAGTTACTCACACCTTCCTTATCGGAGTTTATTAGGGATCAGAGGGTAAGTGCTGAAAGGAATCTCTTCCCATAATATAAACTGTGATTTTCTGTGGATAAGGGGAGATGCTTCAGAGAGCAGCAGCTTTACTAGTGTATATTGTTAAAGATTATTAAATAAATTCAGACTCTGAGCGCAGACTTGCCAGATTGTGAGCAATAATTTCCCGGGGGCACTATCTGGTGGGGCATTGGCCACAAATCTGTCTGTAAATAGAGCCCACGTGTGGCACAACTCCCAGACATCAGATTTCCCCTTTGCAATTGCCCTGGTTTGGTTTTCCCTGCCTTTGCTTTGCTTCCTGATACATTGCCTATAATAAAGCAGAATGATCACAATGTGATGATCAAATGACAAATCCCAAATCCTTTTGCCTCCTGGTATAACAATCATGTTACACAAACAGCAGGTTTACAGGCCATTTACACAATGATTTACAGTTTGTAGCCCTTGTTGTGTAAATACAGAGGCGCAGGAGTGCAACAAACATTGGTTCTAGTTACAATTGGGCTTCACTTTCCCTCCAATGAATCTCTCTCCCTGGTACTATTTCTATTTATACTGCACCAGCTGGATTTTATTCCATTTATATCCCATAGTAGACCATTGAACTCTGCCCACAGAATATTCTTTCTCTGTATAGTTGCATTTATAAATAAGGGTGGGAGATGCCATATTGTTTCACTACTTATACGGGACATTGTATCTGTGTACATTAACCCTAAACATACTGTACATAGTAACATTGTAGCTGAGTTTGGAAAAAAAAAAGACACATCCATCAAATGAAATAGGACAATACTGTGTCCTGCTGCTGATACAGGTTTATACCCCCAGTCTGTCTCAATTAAGGATTTGCCCAACTTATACTATTAAAGTACAAGTTTACATGTTCCTGGGGTACATGTAGTTACATAGTTACATAGTTAGTTACATTGGGTTGAAAAAAGACAAAGTCCATCAAGTTCAACCCCTCCAAATGAAAACCCAGCCCCATACACACACACCTCCCTACTTTTAATTAAATTCTATATACCCATATCTATATTAACTATAGAGTTTAGTATCACAATAGCCTTTGATATTATGTCTGTCCAAAAAATCATCCAAGTCCCTCTTATAGTCATTAACTGAATCAGCATCACAACATCACCCGGCAGTGCATTCCACAACCTCACTGTCCTGACTGTGATGAACCCCCTACGTTGCTTCAAATGAAACTTCTTTTCTTCTAGTCTGAAGGGGGGGGGCTCTGGTACGGTGATCCACTTTATGGGTAAAAGGTCCCCTGCTATTTGTCTATAATGTCCTCTAATGTACTTGTAAAGTGTAATCATGTCCCCTCACAAGTGCCTTTTTTCCAGAGAAAACAACCCCAACCTTGACAGTCTCCCCTCATAATTTAACTCTTCCCTCCCTCTAGCCAGTTTAGTTGCACTTAGTCTCTGCACTCTCTCCAGCTCATTTATATCCCTCTTAAGGACTGGAGTCCAAAACTGCCCCCATACTCCAGATGAGGCCTCACCAGGGACCTATAAAGAGGCAGAATTATGTTTCATCCCTTGAGTTAATGCCCTTTTTTATACAAGACAGAACTTTATTTGCTTTAGTAGCCACAGAATGACACTGCCCAGAATTAGACAACGTGTTATCTACAAAGACCCCTAGATCCTTCTCATTTAAGGAAACTCCCAACACACTGCCATTTAGTGTATAACTTGCATTTATATTATTTTTGCCAAAGTGCATAACCTGCATTTATCAACATTGAACCTCATTTTCCAGTTTGCTGCCCAGTTTTCCAGTTTAGACAAATCACTGTGCAAAGTGGCAGCATCCTGCATGGAACCTATAGTTCTGCACAATTTAGTATCATCTGCAAAAATAGAAACAGTACTTTCAATGGCCACCTCCAGGTCATTAATAAACAAGTTGAAAAGCAAGGGACCTAGTACAGAGCCCTGCGGTACTCCACTAACAACACTGGTCCAATTAGAAAATGTTCCATTTACCACCACTCTTTGTAGTCTATCTTTTAGCCAGTTCTCTATCCAGGTACAAATACTATGTTCCAGGCCAACATTCCTTCATTTAACCAGTAACCTTTTGTGTGGCATTGTATCAAATGCTTTAGCAAAATCTAAGTAAATCACATCCACTGCCATCCCAGAATCGAGGTCTCTACTTACATTCTCATAAAAAGAAATTAAGTTAGTCTGGCAAGATCTATTACGCATAAAACCATGCTGGCACAAACTCATAGTATTATGATTTGCTATGAAGTCCAGTATCTTATTCTTTATTAACCCTTCGAAAAGCTTTCCTACCACTGACGTCAGACTAACTGGCCTATAGTTTTGAGGCTGAGAACGGGATCCTTTTTGAATAGAGACACCACATTAGCAATTCGCCAGTCTCTCGGCACTATGCCAGATCTCAATGACTCCTGAAAAATTAAGTAAAGAGGTTTGGCAATCACAAAGCTAAGCTCGCTAATTAGCCTGGGATGAATACCATCTGGCCCTGGACCTTTGTTAATGTTAACATGTATGTGGGTTGCATGCCTGTGGGCTAAATGCTTGTGGGTTACATGCCTGTGGGTTATATGTTCTTGGGTACATGAATGTGGGTTACATGTCTGTGGCCTAAATGCTTGTGGGTTAAATGTCTGTAGGGTACATGCCTGTGGGTTACATGTTCTGGGGTACATGAATGTGGGGTACATGCCTCTGGGTACAGCTTCTGGTGTAATTGCCTCTGGGTACATATCTGTAGCCAGGGTTAGTGGTACCCCAGTGTTTTCAGAATAACTGTATCCAGATTTATCCCCGGGTAATATCCCCAAACATGATAGTGATGGCTGTGCCGGGCCAAGCTACAACCTTATGGTGAATGTGAGTGAGACTGAGATAACTACAGGGATACCCCAGGCTGTGGCAAATATTAATCTGTGCTACATCCCTATGTGAATAGAGTGGGCTGTACAGCTGTAACCAGGTCCGGACTGAGAATTGAAATAGGCCCTGGCATTTCAGGTACACAGAGGCCCAATTAGCCCACATAGAGGCCCAAACAGCCCTCACCAGCTCCCCAAAATACTGACTTTCTATGGGACCTTATAGCAGCCCCTCTGGCATTTGCCAGAACCCACAGATTGCCAGTCCGGGCCTGGCTGTAACAGGGTATTTACAGGTGATTGTGCCAGGCTGTTGCTGTATTTACCCAAGTCCTGCCCTTGCCAGGCTGTGCCAGATCCCTGCCCCATGGGCTCAGTGGCTTGTGAGTGAGTGGGTAAGAGAAGCTGCTGGGAAGTGAGGGTGAGTGTGAGTGGATACTCATATGCAGGAGCAGGGAGTGGATGAGACTTTTCCTAGGGAACAAACACAGGGGGCACAAGTGGCGGTTGCTGGAGAAACTGCAGGAGAATAGAGAGAAGGCGCGCACCCCAGTTGCATCACAATGATGGGGAGACGATGCTCAGACGCTGTGTTTGTACAAAGCTTTTTACTTCACACCTCTTGTTTCCTCATTCACTAACACTCGACAATGAGGAAGTGTAAAGGGAAGGGAGCGTGTCACACATACGAGAGACACACAGAGAGAGAGAGACTGCTCTGGATCATCAGTGAGACAGCGGCACAAGGTAAAACTCCTTCCATGTTTGTGTCTGTGCCCGACCCCTGCCCACACTGGCACTGGTGCTGCCCTTAGAGAGGAGAATTAAAGGGAAAGTACAACTCTGGGGGCTTGTATACTCTGTGTCTTGTGTCTGAGAGACAGACAGAGAGAGACAGACAGACAGAGACAGCCTTGTGCATGGGAGGCATATATGCGTTATCTTCCTACAGCTCCGGGGGGGGGGGGGGGGATTGATTGCTGCTGCAAGGAGGGTGATTTGGGGGTTAATTCTGAGCAGTGTATCATATTGAGGTGCTGGTCTGTAGGGGGGGGGGGCGGTGCTGTTTCCCAGAGGCTGGTGCCCCCCCCCCACGCAGCTAAGGGAACAGTTTCTGATTATTTCATTTCAGACAGTTTTTCAACCCCCCTAAATTGGCGACTGGGAATTGTGTGCATTTGAGTGCAAGCTCTGTTGCTTAAAGTTAACTCATTGGGATAATTATCAGCAGGTATTCACAGAGCAGCGCCTGAAGGGGGCGCAACATCAGAACCTACATCTTACATTCGAATACAGACTGTGGAACCTGGACTGAGCAAAGGTGCCCCCCTAGCTTGGGGTCTGGCTGCACTCACAGCAGTGACGCACAAGGTAGGGGACGGGGTGCTTTAACGTGACCCCCCCAACCCGCCTCGGGCAGTGCTGTGTTCATGGGGGGGGTGACACTGTGCTTTGGGTTGTATGCTCAGGGCACATTGCACCTGTTTCTTGCACTTTGCACCCTGTCCCTGCACATAATCAATGAGCCTGACTGGTGTAGGAGCTTGCAATCTAATGGACAGTGAAGTGTATTAATGTTAATGAGATCAGCTTTATAATATCCAGTTACACAGTAGCTACAGTTGAAGAATGACCCACACAGGCTTGAACTTGATGGATGTAAATGAGGGAGTTTAAAGTGATTAAAGTGATTTGGGTTCTGTAACATAAAAACATGGCCTCCCGTCTGTAAGGTCAAAGTAAAGGGCAAGTGAACCCTATTTAAAAGCAGTGTCGATAAAGACTTAATCCCAGAGCAATGTGTGTCCATCCAGGCTGTCACATTACTCAGCTGAGTGGGGCCACTCTCCCTTCAGTACAGCAGTGAGTGGGTCACTAAGCAGCCTGGGACCTCCCATTTGCATCTAAGCCGCACCCTTATCTGTCTCGGGGAACCAGTATGGCAGCTCCCACTTAGTCCCATTAATGTAGAGTGAGTGGGAAGTAACATAGTAAGTCAGGTTGAAAAAAAAAAACACATCCATCATGTTCAACCTTTTAACTTTTTTTAACCTGCCCAACTGCCAGTTGATCGAGAGGAAGGCAAAAAGTGCATTAGTGTTACACACTGCTGGTTGCTATACTTGTGAGCAGGAAATGTGAGTGTCAGCGAGGTGATGTCAGGGCGAGGGCAATGAGACGACTGGTTGAGCCGAGCACAAAAGGATCTTTATTTCAGGTTTATTTTTGTGTCTTGGGAAAAGAGCAGTGTGAGCACGTAACCCCCTGAGTGCCGGGCGGTGTGTAAAGGGGAACTTCCTTGGTGTTTCTGAAACTGAACTCTATGCAAATGACTTTCACAGAGAACTTTCCTGGGGTGTCACTAAGAAGCAGCCCCTGTCAACTAACAAGCGAGTCTTTATTTAATGCTGGGTCTGGGCATGTGCTGCATGATGGGAATGTTTAAAGGGTAAATAGTCAGAAAAACAAGAGACAGAATTATCAGCTGAATTCATTTGCTGCACTTTCTTCCTGTTTCTTCCCTTAGTAAGTTAAGCTGAAAAAAGACACGAGACTCATGTTCAACCCTTGTTCTCTGCAAGATGAAGATTCTGTGTCAGTGGACAGAGAGAAAGACAAGCAGTGTGGGGTCTGGGACAGAAGAAAAGTTTGTAGTGGTCTGGTGATACCACTGGCATGTCTGGGGTTAATGAAAGGCTCCGACTTTGTAGTGGTCTGTTGATACCACTGGCATGTCTGGGGTTAATGCAAGGCTCTGACTTTACTGGCATGTCTAGGGTTCATATAGTTCTTGTTACCCATTTTCTGTAGTAATGTTACTGGCATGTCTGGTGTTTGCTGATCATATATTTTCTGTAGTAATCCCTCTGGCATGTCTGAGGTTAAATCATACGTTACATACTTATCCTTTTTTACCCAGGGTGACTGTTACCCCAATGTTTCTATATATCTGTAACCTTGTTATGAGCTAAGGGGGCCCAGCCTCAAGGTCAGTTAGGGGGAGATTTGGGGTGAGTGTTTATTTGTACCCTGGGTACCCCTGGAACTATAGCAGGGTGACTGTTACCCCAATGTTTCTATATATCTGTAACCTTGTTATGAGCTAAGGGGGCCCAGTCTGAAGGTCAGTTAGGGGGAGATTTGGGGCGAGTGCTTATTTGTGCCCTGGGTACCCCTGGAACTATAGCAGGGTGACTGTTACCCCAATGTTTCTATATATGTGTATCCTTGTTATGAACTAAGGGAGCCCAATCTGAAGGTCAGTTAGGGGGAGATTTGCATACCTCCCAACTGTCCCTTTTTCGGAGGGACAGTCCCTCTTTTGACAGCTCAACCCGCAGTCCCTCATTTGTACTGGAAAGTCCCTCTTTTCTCTGCACTGAACAGCCAGAAAAAGAAACAAAGTTTCTCACTTAATTGGCTTTTAGCAGAGAGCCCACAACAGGTAACAGGTGCAAATAAGATACTTTGTAACAATTTTGAGACACAAAAACACAGTTTAGATAAGGAGAAATATTTTCAGACTTTCATAACCTGCCAAATTTTGTAAATCAAACATGGTAATTAGGGGGTGTGGCCACAGAAAGGGGTGTGGTCAAAAAATTACTGCGCTACGTGCGGAAAAAAATTTTTGTCCCTCTTTTTACTTCCAAAATGTTGGGAGGTATGGATTTGGTGTGAGTGTTTATTTGTACCCTGGGTACCCCTGGAACTATAGCAGGGTGACTGTTACCCCAATATTTCTATATATCTGTAACCTTAACCTCTAACCTACATTTGGGAATGCACATTGGGTGCCCTGCATTGGGGATTAGATATTGGGCAGTAATGTATCCTGGGTGGGGGAATAGACTGACTTATTGAGTGACCTGATGGGGTGTCTTTGATCTGGTTGCAGTGGGCATTTTTCTGTTTGATCCTTAAGTTAATATCAGCACATTAATTGGGGTTGTTGCCCCCACTTAATCAACATATTATATATTTCTATAAGGTTTTACATAAATTCGTGAAGCCCATACAGAGAGGAGAGAAGCTGCAATTAAATCTTCACCCAAAGACATTGATGACCATGTAAAGCCATACTTGTGTCTGGCACAGTAACTGTCGTCTCCTTTAACTCTTTTCCTTCCTGCACACAAAGTGTGGGGGGGGACTCTCACTGGTGGGGGTCAGTGCTTGCGTGACTTTCGTTCTCTTTTCTGTTCATTACCAAGTTCCTGTAGAGGAAATGTGATAAAGAATTTTCCTCCTGCTCATAGGAGCACAGTGTGGGGAGATTCTGCAGCTGGAGACTAAATTGCCAATGATATTTAACACAAATGTCAATGTTTTTTATCTGATCCTTAAAGGGAATGTTATAATGAATAGTCTCCATATATATGCCCATTGTGACATCCCTTCTGTTCTGCATCACCATTGTGATATCAGATGGGACATTAAGATCAAGCTTAATGGCAGTTTTTTTTACCAATTATTTTTTTATCCTTAAAATTCCAGCTTCTCTCCCAGAATTTTCCACCAGAGCAGAAGGAGAATCTGGGATTGGACCTTGGAGCATGTATCTTGGCAAGGGGCTGACAAGGAAGCTGAAAGGGCAAATATTCACATTAAGAGAAACTCCCCACACCCTGCTCTGGTCAGAGACACAAACATGAAAAGAGGAAGCGAGTGAGAGCGCAGGGAGGAGGGTCCGGAACTGACAGTGGACGTTGGCCATCAGATTAAACGCTCTGCCAGTTTGACAGTTACACATTATACAATGACACAAACGCTGTGGAGTCAGAAAGTGCAGCATATGCGCATTGTGTGTCCCCCTAACTCAGCATTACAGTTGGGGTGGGACAGACCCACAGACCCCAATTTCTGCCATACAGCTGCTCATTTCATTATTAGTTTTTATTATTAGACATTATTATTATTAGTTTGCTCTCATTGGGTTCAGACTGAAGACCCCCTGCACCCTTTTGTGACAATGTTCTGCTAAAACACTGTGAGACCAAAGGGGTAAATTATACCAATTTTTTAGTTAGAACATCCCTCCCCCCCACACACACAATTCCCTCTCCCTGACTTCATCTCCCCTGCAGCTTCTAGTTCTAGGAGAGGGGGCAACTGCAGTTCTGCATTGTCTGATTCTGATGGGCAGGATTGAGGTTTGGCCCATGAAGGAGAGATTCCTCCCTGGGATTTATTTTGGGGCAATATGCCTGTAAGTATAAACCTACAGTGGGTGGGAAGAACCTCCTTTTTTTGGTTTGTTTTCATTCATATCATGTAGAGGCTCACCAAGTAGGGAAAGGACAATGGGTGGAAAAGAGAAGAGGGGAAAGGACAAAGGGTAAAAAAGAAAAGAAGGGAAAGGATGATTGGCGGAAAAGAGAAGGGAAAGAGAATAAGGGAAAGGATAAATAGAGAAGAAGGGAAATGGGAAACGGGGAGAGGGAGAAGGGGAAATGGCATATAAAAAATAAAGTGGAAGAGTATAGGAGAAGAACAAGGGGATGGTAAAGAGAAGAAGGGAAAGTGCAATGGGTAAAATAGAGAAGAAGGGAAAGGACAAGGGGATGGGAAGAAGAAGAAGGGAAATAATATGAGGATGAGAAAGAGAAGAATGAAAAGGACAATGGATGGAAAAGAAAAGAGGAAAGGACAATGGGTGGAAAAGAAAATAAGGGAAAGGATAAGGGCATGAGAAAAAGAAGAAGGGAAGGACAAGGAATGGAAAAGAAAAGAAGGTAAAGGACAAGGGGTAGAAAGGAAAAGAAGGGGAAGGACAAGGCATGGGAAAGAGAAGAAGGTAAAAGATAAGTGGAGAAGAAGGGAAATGGGAAAAGGGGAAATGGCATATAAAAAATAAAGTGGAAGAGTAGAGGAGAAGGAAGAAGAGAAGGAAAAAGAGGGAAATGTAAAGAATAGAAAAACTAAATGCAGTTATTGTGTACAGGGTTGACTGCTTACCCTTTAAATCACAGTTTGTAAGGGCAATTGAAAATGTTTGCTGAGTTCTAAATAAAAAGCATCAAATATACTGCACACTGCTGTTCATGTGAGTGCCTTTTGGATTAAGATTTGCACCCTATGCAATGCTGTGATCTCATTGGTTAGATTGGATAGACCTGTGCTTTTGGGGTAAACTTATGCCAGATTGAAGCTAAGCATCCCTGAAAACCACTTGGTACAGTTGTAAAGTTTGGTTTTACTATATGGAATGCTGCCATCTGGTTGGTCAGATAGATTGGGGCCCCCTTGTAGGCCGGGCCCTACATAAGAGACAGCTCCGTAAAATGTGCCCCACTTTTTTTCTAAAGAAGTAGTTGCTGACCCACTTGTGCATGAGAGAATGATCCCTGAGAAATGTATTTGCATTTAGTCAAAGCCATGGGGCCCACTTGGCCCCAGTATATGTGAATCTGGGTGCATCACTTTAATGCAGGATGAGGAAATAAAAGTCCAAGAAAATTGTGTTTCTTATTAAAGTATTTGCTGTTGATTAGAATTTGGACCTTGGCAGCCACTTGTGCCCTCCCCAGTGTGCCCTTCAGCATTTGGCACCTACATCATGTGGTGAATGTTCAGATCCAGAAACAACAAGGAAGAAACCTGTGTGACTCCTTTCTAAATCGTTTGTGGGTGATGTGATGTAGGTGCAGCTGATTCATGAGTCGCAAAAGGAAGATTATTCATTACAATGCCATTTATTTAATAACAAACAAACAGACTGGCCACTTGGGCTGCGCTTGGGTTTGTGAGCAGGATAGTACGGCTACGGAACTACAATGATATAACTAGATATGACTGGGCCATACAGCAAATTCAATTTAGGGCACCAGAACATTCTCCCTAGATATATTGCAATTGATCATTAATTAGGCCCCTTACACTGCCGAGCCCTCCTGCAGCCACAGGGTCTGCTTCCCATGTAGTTACACCCCTGACAGGGGTTATTAACCCTGGAATAACTAAGCACAACCTAAATGTGTACCCATCTGTAGCCATTTGCTTAATACAAATATCTATGGACAGGTGCACTAGTGATAAACAAACCCACCCTGTTATGGGTGCATCTAATTGCATTACCCCCCTAGGACAGATGTCACTGTCACTGTCACTTGAATGTGCTGCACAATCACATCCTATGCCAGTTACTACAGCAAAGCCTAGTGCCAGGGTACAGGGCATGACTTCTGATTTGCTGTGCACTGGAAATCTGACCAGGTTTATAATAATGAGTAGGTATTATTTAATGCCAGCCCTTCTGTAACGAGTTCTGTAATTTCAGGTCTGTTAATCAGCTGCTGTCTAACACATTGTTTCACAACAAAGTCAGATCCAACAGTGCAGAGAATAGAAAGGGATGGGTAGTGCGGATCTACTGAGAATCCCAGTGAGAATGAGGAATGAATGGATATTGGGAAGTTGTATCAGGAGTCAGGGGCAGCAGTGCAGAGAGAGGGACAGACACAATGACGCTTACACAGAACTATAAACCCAGTGAGAATGAGGAATGAATGGATATTGGGAAGTTGTATCAGGAGTCAGAGGCAGCAGTGCAGAGAAGAGAAAGGGACAGACACAATGACAGTTACACAGAACTATAAACCCAGTGAGAATGAGGAATGAATGGATATTGGGAAGTTATATCAGGAGTCAGAGGCAGCAGTGCAGAGAAAGGGACGGACACAATGACAGTTACACAGAACTATAAACCCAGTGAGAATAAGGAATGAATGGATATTGGGAAGTTGTATCAGCAGTCAGAGGCAGCAGTGCAGAGAAAGGGACAGACACAATGACAGTTAAAGAGAACTATAAACCCAGTGAGAATGAGGAATGAATGGATATTGGGAAGTTGTATCAGGAGTCAGAGGCAGCAGTGCAGAGAAGAGAAAGGGACAGACACAATGACAGTTAAAGAGAACTATAAACCCAGTGAGAATGAGGAATGAATGGACATTGGGAAGTTGTATCAGGAGTCAGAGGCAGCAGTGCAGAGAAGAGAAAGGGACAGACACAATGACAAGTACACAGAACTATAAACCCAGTGAGAATGAGGAATGAATGGATATTGGGAAGATGTATCAGGAGTCAGAGGCAGCAGTGCAGAGAAATGGACAGACACAATGACAGTTACACAGAACTATAAACCCAGTGAGAATGAGGAATGAATGGATATTGGGAAGTTGTATCAGGAGTCAGAGGCAGCAGTGCAGAGAAAGGGACAGACACAATGACAGTTACACAGAACTATAAACCCAGTGAGAATGAGGAATGAATGGATATTGGGAAGTTATATCAGGAGTCAGAGGCAGCAGTGCAGAGAAAGGGACAGACACAATGACAGTTACACAGAACTATAAACCCAGTGAGAATGAGGAATGAATGGATATTGGGAAGTTGTATCAGGAGTCAGAGGCAGCAGTGCAGAGAAAGGGACAGACACAATGACAAGTACACAGAACTATAAACCCAGTGAGAATGAGGAATGAATGGATATTGGGAAGTTGTATCAGGAGTCAGAGGCAGCAGTGCAGAGAAAGGGACAGACACAATGACAGTTACACAGAACTATAAACCCAGTGAGAATGAGGAATGAATGGATATTGGGAAGTTATATCAGGAGTCAGAGGCAGCAGTGCAGAGAAAGGGACAGACACAATGACAGTTACACAGAACTATAAACCCAGTGAGAATGAGGAATGAATGGATATTGGGAAGTTGTATCAGGAGTCAGAGGCAGCAGTGCAGAGAAGAGAAAAGGACAGACACAATGACAGTTACACAGAACTATAAACCCAGTGAGAATGAGGAATGAATGGATATTGGGAAGTTGTATCAGGAGTCAGAGGCAGCAGTGCAGAGAAGAGAAAAGGACAGACACAATGACAGTTACACAGAACTATAAACCCAGTGAGAATGAGGAATGAATGGATATTGGGAAGTTGTATCAGGAGTCAGAGGCAGCAGTGCAGAGAATGAGGAATGAATGGATATTAGGACGTTGCATTAGGCAACATTATATTTTTGGGTTTAGGAGGGATAGTGAGAAATATAAAGCAGTGGTGCTGCTGGGAAATAAGTCTATGGATAAACAAGGTCGGGACACAGACATTTTGCCGATAATGGAGAAAGCTCTTAAAAAGCTAAAGGGAATATTAAGTGTGAGCAGTAAGGGGTAACTATGTGTTGCTATGAGTAGCTGAAGAAGGAATTGGGTCCAGATCCACTACAAACTGGAGGTTTGGGGACAGTCCCTCTATTAAAGAATCTGCACAGCTCCGACAAATCACTAATGGGAAGTCGCTATAACTGACTGCAATGGTTCTGAGGAAGTAATGAGGGGAAGTATGTATATTTTTGGGAGATGCTGCTTTCAGTTTTTCCATTGTATCAGTTTAACTTTGGCAGAGAATTTTTGCTGTATGTGCACCCATCACAATGGAAATGGTATGGCAACTGGTGCACTTCTTATTTATTAAAGAGTAGGATAAGATGGAGACAGTAGGGCAAGATGGAGACAATAGGATAAGATGGAGACAGTAGGATAAGATGGAGACAGTAGGATAAGATGGAGACAGTAGGACAAGATGGAGACAATAGGATAAGATGGAGACAGTAGGACAAGATGGAGACAGTAGGATAAGATGGAGACAGTAGGACAAGATGGAGACAGTAGGATAAGATGGAGACAGTAGGGTAAGATGGAGACAGTAGGACAAGATGGAGACAGTAGGACAAGATGGAGACAGTAGGATAAGATGGAGACAGTAGGAAAAGATGGAGACAGTAGGACAAGATGGAGACAGTAGGATAAGATGGAGACAGTAGGGTAAGATGGAGACAGTAGGACAAGATGGAGAGAGTAGGACAAGATGGAGACAGTAGGACAAGATGGAGACAGTAGGATAAGATGGAGACAGTAGGATAAGATGGAGACAGTAGGAAAAGATGGAGACAGTAGGTCAAGATGGAGACAGTAGGATAAGATGGAGACAGTAGGATAAGATGGAGACAGAAGGACAAGATGGAGACAGTAGGAGAAGATGGAGACAGTAGGATCAGATGGAAACAGTAGGATAAGATGGAGACAGTAGGATAAGATGGAGACAGTAGGGCAAGATGGAGACAGTAGGAGAAGATGGAGACAATAGGATAAGATGGAGACAGTAGGATAAGATGGAGACAGTAGGATAAGATGGAGACAGTAGGGCAAGATGGAAACAGTAGGATAAGATGGAGACAGTAGGATAAGATGGAGACAGTAGGGGAAGGTGGAGACAGTAGGACAAGATGGAAACAGTAGGTCAAGATGGAGACAGTAGGGCAAGATGGAGACAGATGGATAAGATGGAGACAGATGGATAAGATGGAGACAGTAGGGGAAGGTGGAGACAGTAGGACAAGATGGAGACAGTAGGATAAGATGGAGACAGAAGGACAAGATGGAGACAGTAGGAGAAGATGGAGACAGTAGGATCAGATGGAGACAGTAGGATAAGATGGAGACAGTAGGATAAGATGGAGACAGTAGGGCAAGATGGAGACAGTAGGAGAAGATGGAGACAATAGGATAAGATGGAGACAGTAGGATAAGATGGAGACAGTAGGATAAGATGGAGACAGTAGGGCAAGATGGAAACAGTAGAATAAGATGGAGACAGTAGGATAAGATGGAGACAGTAGGGGAAGGTGGAGACAGTAGGACAAGATGGAAACAGTAGGTCAAGATGGAGACAGTAGGGCAAGATGGAGACAGATGGATAAGATGGAGACAGTAGGGTAAGATGGAGACAGTAGGACAAGATGGAGAGAGTAGGACAAGATGGAGACAGTAGGATAAGATGGAGACAGTAGGATAAGATGGAGACAGTAGGAAAAGATGGAGACAGTAGGTCAAGATGGAGACAGTAGGATAAGATGGAGACAGTAGGGGAAGGTGGAGACAGTACGGGAAGATGGAGGTGCAGAAGTTTGTAGGTTTGATAAAGGGCTGATATTAAGCATGAAACATTACCTAATCTTTGGTACAAATACATTTTGCATAGTTTTGGGGTGCTACTGTGAGATACATGTTTTTATTTGGATTTCTCTGGCAGTGGGGTAAGTGGTATGTACCAATGCTACAAAATAGCATCTCTGCTTTCAATTGTAGAAGATTGAGATGCGGATTGAGTTCATATCAGTGTTGCCCAACTGAGTTGTTGTTAAACACAGTATAAATCAGCCACAAGTTAAACCAGCTCTGCCCAAACCACCAGCAGCATTTGGGTTTCCTGAGTAGGTACTTTGTTGTGTCACTCCTCCCTCACTGAGAGCTGCCAGTTTCCCTCTTACTTCTGCATGAAAGTGACCAGTGGGTCCTGGTGGAACCATTCAGATCTCTTGTAGCCGCTGGTATATAGAAACTAGCCACATGCTCTGATGCTTTATCTGTGAGAATAGTAACCAAGAGTGAAAACGTTACCGGAACCCAGTTCTGCATGTCACTCATTTTACTGATTTTAAATAATTACTAATTCTGTATTGGCCGGTGTTTTTACACTGCCCAGCAGAGGGGGCTCATGCTCCATAACAGAAACATCTATTCTGAATTTACAGAAAAGTGAAATTTTTAGACCCGAAAGGACTCCAATCCAAGAAATTAACAAAGACTGAGCATTGTTTCAGGAGTGCAAAAAACTTCAGATTTAAACAATAGTATAGTAACCCTTTAGGTTAGTAGCTTCTTTCACAGCTTTCTTTCATAGCTTCTTTCTCTGCTGATGTTTAAATCTCCTTTCCTCTAGAAGTGGTCGTATGTCACCTCCATAGGGATAAAGATAATTCTCTGCCTTGGTCTGAAGATATCCATTCTTATTTGCATAACCCAACTAGAACCCACCCAGTACTAGTGAACCCAAGGTGCTCCCCAATACATCAAGGTTTAATACCACTTCCTGCCCCTGGGCTGTTCTCTTTCCCATGGTGTTTTGAACAAGAGGAAGCACCGGGGGGGGGGGCCATGTATATACTTTTCTTGTAGGAGCAGAACATAGTAGTGATTATGGACACAAGTTGGGTTTTCATGCACAATTCTTTACTAGAAATGTATAAAGGGGCACAGAATAAGTTGACACATCCTCCTGGGTTGGCAGAGAAGGTTCTACTCTGAAGGACTCACCGTTCCTTTCCCATTTGCAGGTCTCGGGTCAGAGATGAAGTGAACATTAAATCACTGAAGATGTCGGAGGGGCCCTGCCTTATATCGGAGTGGCTCCACACTCTCAAACTGGAGCAGTACCTGGAGCTCTTTGAGGAACATGGTTTGTACACAGTCGCCGACTTAAGGGCCCTCAGTGATGAGGAACTGACCAAAATAGGGGTCATGTTGCCCGGACATCGGAAGCGGATTCTTGGATTCCTCCAGAAATCTATGTCTTTGGAATATCCGACAGAGGAGGTGGCGTGTAGGCCTGTGCCCATGAAGAGGAACGTGTTTAAAGGTGGTACCACCAGCAGTGACCAGGCAGTGCCCCCCTCTATGCCCAATAACTGCCAGTCTCTACAGAATTCAGGCCAAGGAGGACAGGTTCGGGTGCCGCCACCCATCCCCCCAAGAAAGGGATGTGCTCCTCCCTTCAAATTTTCCTTCACTCTTCCCAGTAGCACCTCCCCACTCCAGGACACCCCACCAGTAGAAAAGTCTGTCTGTCCCCCTGCTGTCAGTCTTCAGAGCACTGAATCCAAATCTCATTCAGTGGCAAATGAGGAAAAACAGAGTGAGGGGAGTGGCCATTTGGTAGCTCCACCCCTACCCGCCAAACGTCATAAGGTAGAGAACAAGAGTCCAAGCAAGAGCCCTCCACCTCTACCAGTGCGCCCTCCTGTGGTGCCTGCAAGGACTCACACTGTTCCCTTGTCCAGCAGGTAAATAATCTTATTTTACCTTCACTACAGTTACTAATATTACTCATTTCTTACTGAAATAGGGCTTGGGGTTATTCCATGTTTGATTTTTGTAGGGCACATTTCTAGTGCACAGATAATCCCCCCTGTGTAATGGATTGCTTCTTATTTGTAAGCCAAAACAGTTACAACAAAGGTCGAATAGATGGGTTGGTTTATACAAAGCTCGTTAAGTGTTTAAATAAAACACCAATGAGCCAATCGTTTGTCATGACTAAGACCCTCCCAGTGCCTGAACTGTGGGAGGAGAGCAGCCCAAGAAGCAGTAATAGGAAGGTGAGTCAGAACATATGGGCGAAAACTTGACACATGGATTTCACTTGACTAATGATATGTCAGTTATTCTGTTACAATACCCAGCAAGTAACAAGTCCTTCTATAGTTACTTCTGTATCATGTGATGAACCTCAGCCTTTTTCATGTGGTTTTTCATAATAACCTCAGTGTTTGTGTTGTGTGTTGTGTGTTACACTTTGCTGTGTGTCTGTGTATGAATATCCTCATTGTATATGGCAACTCATGCAGCCACTTAGCTTCCATTGGACAGCACTGCGCTCTATTCCTGTAGAGTTCTTGTATCCATGGGCATCTTCTGTTAGTAACAATAGTACTGGCTCCTAGTAGGAAAAAAGATGGAGTAGGGTAGGAACATGAGTAAGGTAAGATGTGGAGAAGGGTAGAATCTGGAAAAGGGCAGCGTCTGGATTATGGGCTCATGTGGAGTAGAATACACCTGGAGTAGGGTTGGATGGTTAGGGCACCATTAAAATGAGGTTATGATCTGGGAAATGATTCAGTACTGGGTAGAGCAGGGTATGGGGCAGGTTATAGTCTGTAATATTCAGTTAATAAAGGTTTGGAGTGAGGGCAAATTGTGATATAAGGAAACATGTTGGTCAGGCCTGGCAGCTGCAAAGGAGAAGTTAGTGTGAGAAGGTCAGGCCATAGTTGTACCAGAGTGGTGCCAAATGTGCCAAGTACAGTAGGAGTGGGGTTTACGGTTGCAAGTGCAATGAGCAAAGTGAAATATTGAGTGCAATTGCCATGTATTTGCCCCATAATGGAGGATTTTATGTTACGTTTTGGAGTAGGTATGTGGAGTAGAGTGCAGACAGGTGTAGGATACTTTCTGGAGTAGGTACCATATGGAATAGGGTACAGACTGAGGTAGGTTACGTTCTGGAGTAGGTATCACCTAGAGCATACAGACAGATATAGATTATATTTTGGAGTAGGTACCATATGGAGTAGAATAAAGACTGGTGTAAATTCCTTTCTGGAGTAGATACCAGATAGATTAGGTTACAGACTCATGCAGGTTATGTTCTGGAGTAGGTACCCTGTGGATTAGGGTACAGACTGATGTAGTTACGTTCTGGAGTAGGTAAACGATTGGAATTCACAAGGATCGACTCAAACGCAGCTTTACTGCTCCACCTTTAGTGTTTTATTGTTTAACACAACATGTTTGGAGTCTTGTATGACTCTTTGTCAAGTTGACAAAGAGTCATACAAGACTCGAAACATGTTGTGTTAAACAATAAAACACTAAAGGTGGAGCAGTAAAGCTGCGTTTGAGTCGATCCTTGTGAATTCCAATCGTTTGTATACTTCATTAGCACACACGGCGGAGGTGCATCACTTGGAACTCGACCTTAATTGAACCTGCATACGGTTAGAGGTAACAGCAATTTATTTATATTTGTTCTGGAGTAGGTACCCTGTGGATTAGGGTACAGACTGATGTAGTTACGTTCTGGAGTAGGTATCACCTAGAGCAGTGCTGTCCAACTTCTGTGGTATCGAGGGCCAAAATTTTACTGGCCTATGTGGAGGAGGGCCGATAATGGAAGTCAGTGTTGGCCACTCCCCCCTTTTAAACCGCACCCACTGTAAACCACACCCATGTTACCACAAGAACTTCTAAGATCATATCCACATTAACGGTGGTAGCGCACCAAATGGTTGGTGCTCACTGCAGGGAAATCCCTTATCACTCATATGTGAAAAATTGAAGTCATGTTAAAACATACCCTTAAATCCATATGCCTCATCCTCCCCTGTGGATAATACAACAACCCCCCAACACATGATTAAACACCTCAGGGGCCCTTAACAACAATTTCCAAATGCTAACAAACCCCCAGAACAAACCCCTAACAGACTTACATTCCACAGGTAGCATAGGGCAAGCAGAGAATGGCACACACAAGCAGCACTGGGCAAGCAGAGAATGGCACACACAAGCAGCACTGGGCAAGCAGAGAATGGCACACACGAGCAGCACTGGGCAAGCAGAGAATGGCACACACAAGCAGCACTGGGCAAGCAGAGAATGGCACACACAAGCAGCACTGGGCAAGCAGAGAATGGCACACACAAGCAGCACTGGGCAAGCAGAGAATGGCACACACAGGCAGCACTGGGCAAGCAGAGAATGGCACACATAAGCAGCACTGGGCAAGCAGAGAATGGCACACACGAGCAGCACTGGGCAAGCAGAGAATGGCACACACAGGCAGCACTGGGCAAGCAGAGAATGGCACACACAGGCAGCACTGGGCAAGCAGAGAATGGCACACACAAGCAGCACTGGGCAAGCAGAGAATGACACACACAGGGAGGGAAGGCAGAACAGAGCAGGAGACAAGTAAAGCTCTCAGTCTAATATGTACTACATACAGTGACACAGTGTTGGTGCCCCATTAGCATTTTGTATAAGGTGTGAACAGGTGTGAACAATGTGGCAGTTTCAGTCTTGATCTCAGGTAGAACAGTACTGGCCTTTAGGATTTAAACAATAGAGATGTCACAAGTGTGAACAATATAGAGGGATCACAGGTGTGAACAATGCATAGGTCTTTTTTCAAGCCACTATTTGCTTGTGGTAGTGGCTTGAAAAAAGACCTATGCAGGTCTGAAACGTGTTTTATCTGTGTCAGGAGCCTATGTCTCAATAAAGGCGTTTTAAGAAAATACATTCGTGGATGGTGCTGTCTGTGATACAAAAGACCTCAGGCCAGGAGTACAGGGAAATGTGGGAACTCCAGACTCCTCCCAGAATGTCAAAAATGTGGCAGAACCACTTGATTCATTTACTTTGTAATGAGTCTTGAAATATTTAACATTCAGCAATTCATAACCTGCTCCCCCTGCTCTGTAATCCTATTAGGAACCTCGTTACTTACACTGACCTTACTATGCACTGACACAAAGCTGCCATGTTGTTCTTTCTTTATAGCTGCACTTTGCACGGCTGGCCAGTAGAGGGAGACAATACATTCTTTTTATTCATGGTTAAAAATATGGGACAGGCCAACTAATGTGAGCAAGAGACAGCAGTGGCTGCAAGAGACAGGTATTGGCAGGGAATTTTGGCTTCTGTGACTTGAAGAAGAGCCTACAGTAGTCGGGGCAGGGCTGGACTGGGGATCAAAATAGGGCTTGTTGTTTCAGTTCCACAAAAGCCCAAACAGCCCAATAAATAGTGACTGTCTATGACAACTTACAGCAGCCCCTCTGACAAAATCTACAGTCTGCCAGTCCGGGCCTGGTTGGGCAGAGATACAATGAGGAAGATGCCCAAGTTGCAGATATTTTCTAAGGAACAGTGGCTGCAAGGATGAAGACACTGAGAAAGCGAAATCTGACAGTGGCTCAAACCAGCTAAGCTCACAATCAGTTTTGTGTTGCACAAGTCTCAGCCCTGGGGAAAGAACTCAAGTGGCAAATTCATATCTTGTGAGTGCGATTTCCCTTTTACCCCTTAAAGGGGACAGTGGGATACAAACGTAACCCATTAAATGCCTGGATCACATGACATGAGTAAATAGTAACCAATGACACTCAGCCAGCAGATTTGGGACAAACCTCTGTGTTTCATAAACTTTAACAAAATCTTTACTTTTGACATTTGTCTTTATACGCAGGGAGTTAATTATTCCTCCCACATTCATAACACATGTGTAAGAGTTCAGCTCATTGTTTGTGAGTGAGAAACTACTTCCCCAAAGATCTGTTATTATTGATTTGCCAAGTGCAATGTAATCCAGCCTTTATACAAGAAAAGGAACTGGGGAAACAATACTGAGCAGATAAAGCCTGGCCTGTACCATCTCATACACTGTCATATCACTCCCATTATTTTCCTTATATCACTAACTGTCAGACTGGTTAGTTTAGTCTCCTTGTTTGTTCCACCTTTGAATAGAACCTCCTTAGCTCATAACAAGGTTACAGAAATATAGAAACATTGTGGTGTCACCCTGCTATAGTTCCAGGGGTACCAAGGGTACAAATAAATACTCACCCCAAATCTCCCCCTAACTGACCTTCAGACTGGCCCCCTTAGCTCATAACAAGGTTACAGATATATAGAAACATTGTGGTGTCACCCTGCTATAGTTACAGGGGTACCCAGGGTACAAATAATCACTCACCCCAAATCTCCCCCTAACTGGCCTTCAGGCTGGGTCCCCTTAGCTCATAACAAGGTTACAGATATATAGAAACATTGGGGTGTCACCCTGCTATAGTTCCAGGGGTACCCAGGGCACAAATAAGCACTCACCCCAAATCTCCCCCTAACTGACCCTCAGATTGGGCCCCCTTAGCTCATAACAAGTTTACAGATATATAGAAACATTGGGGTAACAGTCACCCTGCTATAGTTCCAGGGGTACCCAGGGTACAAATAATCACTTACCCCAAATCTCCCCCTAACTGACCTTCAGACTGGGCCCCCTTAGCTCATAACAAGGTTACAGATATATAGAAACATTGGGGTGTCACCCTGCTATAGTTCCAGGGGTACCCAGGTACAAATAAACACTCACCCCAAATCTCCCCCTAACTGGCCTTCAGAGTGGCCCCCCTTAGCTCATAACAAGGTTACAGATATATAGAAACATTGGGGTGTCACCCTGCTATAGTTCCAGGGGTACCCAGGACACAAATAAGCACTCACCCCAAATCTCCCCCTAACTGACCTTGAGGCTTGGCCCCCTTAGCTCATAACAAGGTTACAGATATATAGAAACATTGGGGGGGGGGCAAATCCACAACCAGATCATCAGATCCCAACTGTCCCGAGTAAAACCAAACCTTGATATTGTATTAACCCCAACCATGACACACAGCTGACACTAAAACAGTAAAAATAAGGTCTGGTGGCAAATGATGCAGATCTGACAGTTACTAAGGGAGAAGCTGCTGAGAGTTTGGGATTATTTATACACACAATCCCAACATCCAGACAAACGATCAGAGGTCAGACAGTGCAGGAGATCTGTTATCTGTCAGCACCAACGTGAAAATTATATTTTCCTTTTCTTCTGACTGGGTTTCAGTGATGTGATTCTGCCAAAGTGCCGGAAACACGAGTGACAGTTGTGTAAGAGAATTGCACAAGAGACAGATCACTTTATCTGGGCTTCAACCATAGAGGGAAAACAGACTGAAATTCAAGGGGAAGAAAGTAATTTTCTCCAAGAGAAGTTATCCAGACCCATTCCATTGTATGATCCTCTTATATATATATATATACAGTATATCAGCTTAGTCGCTCTTCTCTGTATTTTCTCTATTTCTTTACTGTCCCTTATATATTTATATATAGTGATCATATCCCCCTTATATATTTATATATAGTGATCATATACCCTTATATATTTATATATATAGTGATCATATCCCCCTTATATATTTATATATAGTGATCATATCCCCTTATATATTTATATATAGTGATCATATACCCTTATATATTTATATATAGCGATCATATCCCCTATATATTTATATATAGTGATCATATCCCCTTATATATTTATATATAGTGATCATATCCCCTTATATATTTATATATAGTGATCATATCCCCCTTATATATTTATATATAGTGATCATATCCCCTTATATATTTATATATATAGTGATCATATCCTCCTTATATATTTATATATAGTGATAATATCCCCCTTATATATTTATATATAGTGATCATATCCCCTTATATATTTATATATAGTGATCATATTCCTCTTATATATTTATATATAGTGATCATATCCCCCTTATATATTTATATATAGTGATCATATGCCCTTATATATTTATATATAGTGATCATATCCCCTTATATATTTTATATAGTGATCATATCCCTCATATATTTATATATAGTGATCATATCTCCCTTATATATTTATATATAGTGATCATATCCCCTTATATATTTATATATAGTGATTATATATATATATATATATATATATATATATATATATATATATATATAGTGATCATAACTCCCTTATATATTTATATATAGTAAGGGTATGAGCAAAATACAAGATACATTGCTTCCAGTTCCTTCTGCTAAGTCATTAAGGTATGGATTAAATGAAAATGGACCCAATACAGAACACTATGAATGTACCATTGAGGAAGATGAGGGTTTTTGTGATTCTGGTGTTACAGTTTGCTTTGTCTCCTTCGTTGACCATAAAGTCTTCTCCTGCCCATTTATATTGTTCTGTAGCTCCTGTCCTCTATTCTAGCAGCTGGTTTGGTACAAGAAGTTCTAGTCTATAAATGATCAGCCTGCTGGCCAGAATGGCACAGTGGCACAGGGTTGGCAATAGTGGCCGAACTGTCACTGCCAGACTGCAGTTGTATATATTTTTCCTGGGACAGTCCCGATTTTGACAACTCAGCCCACAGTCCCGGATTGTTAGTCAAATGTCCTGACTTTCTCTTTGATCTCCTGCACCGAACAGCCAGAAAAAGATACAAAGATACAACTTAATTGGCTTTTGGCAGTGAGCCCAGAATACATGGCAGGTGCACTTAGATAATTGTTACAAATTAAGATAAGCATATAAACAATTGTAACAATTTAAGATAAGCAGGTCTCTTTTATAAACTGTGACTTGCAGCTTAAAGGGCAATTCACCTTCATTAGCAAAACTGTAATAACTCATAAAAACCACAGAAATGTGGTCAAACTTTCATAACCTGCCAAAGTTTGTAAAATTAACATGGTAATTAGGGGGTATGGCCACAAAAAAGGGGCGAGGTCTGTGCAGCAAATCTTTTTGTCCCTCTTTCTATTTCCAAAATGTTGGGAGGTATGCATTTATTCATTCTGTTATTTGATTCACCGTTCCACTCACCCCCAAATCTCAGTGGGAGTGTGGGAATCACTATACACATTGTGGCTGTAGTACAAAAAATAACTGGATCCAATGGGCTCATTCCACGTGTTCTTCGAACCCCGTCTCGCTATTCATAAATTAATCCCTTGGTAAATGAGCCCCAAAGTCAATAATGTGACCATACTTTATTGTGCAGGTGTCTACTTCTAGTTATAACAATTAAATGTCACATAAAGTAAGTGTAACTGTAACTGCCACTGTTTTCTCTGCACTGCTGGTTCTCACCCTGAAACAATTCAGTAGAAGCCAGGTATAAGCCTCTTAATCAGACACCTTCTGCTACATGACTTTGGGCAGATGCTGCTGCCCATTAGTGAATAAATCAGGTGGCAGTTGGTAAGTTGACAGCTAGGAGGAGTCATTTTACATTTATTTCCTCTCATGTGAGTCAGGAAACAGCAGATAGAGAGTGGGACGTGTCAGTGTCTGATCACAAGCGAGAGGAAACAATTGTGCTCAGAGGTGACTCTTCTCTCACTTGGGGGAATGTGACAAAGGATTGTGTTTGCCAGAATTCTGTCCTTACTTTGTGCAGCCGCTGCAGTAAAACTGGATTATTTGCTCTCACTGGAAGTAAAGATGGGCCCTGGGCACCCGTAGGTAAGTGACTTTGATGCTTTTATAGTCACAGCTTCTGTGATTCTCTGCTGATTATCAGTTCTCTGCCCAGGGGGGGGGGGGGTTCTCCATCTCATCCTCAGGCAATGAAACCACTACAGGCTTCACACTTTCCTATTTCTTCTTTACTTAGTGGATCTCTGTTTTTTTTGGTGTCAGGATTAAAGTTAATCTAGTGTAAAAAGATCTATGTTAGGGGCTAGTACTCAAGACCCTGGGTGCCACAGCAATATGGTGACTGTAGGTGTCTCCGGGCAGGTGGCAACACCATGGCAATGTGGCTACAGGGTAATTAGGCAGCAGGAGGGCAAGTTGTTGACTGTAATGAAGGATGGAGACATAAGGGCAAGATGGAGAGTGTAGCACAAGGTTGCGAATGTAGAGCAAGACTAAGACAATGTGGCAAAATGGAGCAGTGTGGCATTATGGAGACAGTATGGCTGAATGGAGACAGTAGGACAAGGTGGGATTATAAGGCAAGATGGAGAATGTAGAGCAAGTTTGAGACTATATGGCAAAATGGTGCACTGAGGCAAAATGATAATTGTTAGGTAGGTTAAGTAGGGCAAAATGGACACTGTAGGCCAAGATGGAGACAGTAGGGCAAGATGAAGAATGCAAGACAAAATGTAGATTGTTGGGCAAGATGCAGAGTATGGGACTAGGGGAATATGGAGGGAGCAGAGAAAAATGAAGCAGGGCAAGTTGGAGACAGTAGGACAAGAGTGAGATGGTAGGGCAAGATGGAGACAGTAGGACAAGATGGAGACAGTAGGACAAGATGGAGACAGTAGAACAATATGGAAACAGTAGGACAAGATGGAGACAGTAGGACAAGATGGAGACAGTAGGACAAGATGGAGACAGTAGGGCAAGATGAAGACAGTAGGACAAGATGGAGACAGTAGGACAAGATGGAGACAGTAGAACAATATGGAAACAGGACAAGATGGAGACAGTAGGACAAGATGGAGACAGTAGGGCAAGATGAAGACAGTAGGACAAGATGGAGACAGTAGGACAAGATGTAGACAGTATGGCAAGATGAGGACAGTAGGACAAGGTGGAGACAGTAGGACAAGGTGGAGACAGTAGGACAAGATGGAGACAGTAGGACAAGATGGAAACAGTAGGTCAAGATGGAGACTGTAGGACAAGATGGAGACAGTAGGACAAGATGAAGACAGTGTGGCAAGATGGAGACAGTAGGACAAGATGAAGACAGTGTGGCAAGATGGAGATTGTAGAGCACAATTGAGACAAAAGGTCATAGAATAAATAGAAAAACAAGATGGGGACAGTGCAGTTCGAACAGTAAGGCTTAAGGAAGATGGAGACAGATGGGTAAGATGCAGAGCCAGACTGGGCCTCATAGGATCTACTAGAGAATATATTTTAGGACCCACCCTCACAGCCATAAGATGGAGATATTAGGTGATATTTTATAAAGTGTTGATTACTGGTGCCTACTAGGACCTGGACCCACTGGGAGTTCCTCTGATACACAGCATTGCTCAATAACATCATTGCCCAAACAGAAGCCCTTCAAGTATAAAGTGCAACTCCGAGCAGCAATGGACACTGAATGTTGCTATAAGAATAGACACTCTATGACTGTGACAACAAGAAGGCTGCAGGGGGACAGTGTGACTGATAATGAAGCTCTTATGGAAACACCTTGACATTTGAAGCTCCAGTGGTTGGGTTTCCTTCTAAGACACTTTGTGACAATGTTGTGAAAAATAAATATGATGTTTTTAGTAGTGATGAGTCTAGGTTGCACTGCAGCGATTCATTCCTCGTGCCCCTCTCACCTGCACAGCAATAGGGAAGCGCCAGTGCCAACATGATGGAAGCATTTCGAGTTAAGGGGAAGTGAGGGAAATTTGACCTTTAAAATAACTGTACTCCGGGAAACTCTGAGCACGTTACTTATTGCTAATGTGACTGTACAGTGTGGGTAGAGGAACTCACTGAGACCCTTAGGGGGTGTTAATTTATATAATTTGTATTTATTATAAATCATTTGTGTATAATCCCACTTCCCTGGGGGCAATGATCTCTGTGTATCTCTATATTGTATCTGTTCTACAGGGAAGCAGTCAGGCCTGGAGTTCACTGTTAGAGACTGTTGGACCAGTTCCTGAGGGCACTGTGTAAGCGAGTGGGGAGTGGGGGGCAGGCAGACTTGTGTGTGTGGTTAGAGTGCTTCCTTCCTGTAACAGAGTACGGCTGGACTACGGTCACTTACTCTGTGCACCTGACAGATTCTGGTTTCTGGGCGTTGTGCATGATGGGAAAGCCCTGCAGCCAGCAAATATGCACATACTCTCAGCGAATATTTCTCTTCATCTAGTATTACTGTGGCCACTTACCTTCAGCTTACTGAACTATAGCAGGGTGAATGTTACCCCAATGTTTCTATATATATGTGTAACCTTGTTATGAGCTAAGGGGGCCCAGTCTGAAGGTCAGTTAGGGGGAAATTTGGGGTGAGTGTTTATTTGTACCCTGGGTACCCCTGGAACTATAGCAGGGTGACTGTTACCCCAATGTTTCTATATATCTGTAACCTTGTTATGCGCTAAGGGGGCCCAGTCTGAAGGTCAGTTAGGGGGAGATTTGGGGTGAGTGTTTATTTGTACCCTGGGTACCCCTGGAACTATAGCAGGGTGACTGTTACCCCAATGTTTCTATATATCTGTAACCTTATGAGCTAAAGGGGCCCAGCCTGAAGATCAGTTTGGGGGAGATTTGGGGTGAGTGCTTTTTTGTGCCCTGGGTACCCCTGGAACTATAGCAGGGTGACTGTTACCCCAATGTTTCTATATATCTGTAACCTTGTTATGAGCTAAGGGGGCCCTGCCTGAAGGTCAGTTAGGGGGAGATTTGGGGTGAGTGCTTATTTGTGCCCTGGGTACCCCTGGAACTATAGCAGGGTGACTGTTACCCCAATGTTTCTATATATCTGTAACCTTGTTATGAGTTAAGGGGGCCCAATCTGAAGGCCAGTTAGGGGGAGATTTGGGTGAGAGCTTATTTGTACCCTGGGTACCCCTGGAACTATAGCCAGGCCCGGATTTGCGGCAAGGCCGCATAGGCCCGGGCCTAGGGCGGCAGAAAAATAGGGACGGCATGCCGCCCAGCCGCATTATGGGGACGCGTGCGTCCCCATTCATTTACAGCAGCTGCGCCGGCGTTTTTTCGCCAGCGCGCTGGTAAAGTGAGGTGGGGTGGGCGCTAGGACCGCGCGGCCGCCTGTTCGGACCACGCGGCCTAGGGGCGCGCCTCTGTGAAATCCGGCGCTGACTATAGCAGGGTGACACCTCAATGTTTCTATATATCTGTAACCTTGTTATGAGTTAAGGGGGCCCAATCTGAAGGCCAGTTAGGGGGAGATTTGGGGTGAGTGTTTATTTGTACCCTGGGTACCCCTGGAACTATAGCAGGGTGACACCTCAATGTTTCTATATATCTGTAACCTTGTTATGAGCTAAGGGGGCCCAGTCTGAAGGTCAGTTAGGGGGAGATTTGGGGTGAGTGTTTATTTGTACCCTGGGTACCCCTGGAACTATAGCAGGGTGACACCCCAATGTTTCTATATATCTGTAACCTTGTTATGAGCTAAGGAAGGCCCAGCCTGAAGGCCTATCAGAATGCAGGACAATAGGTCTGAGCTGTAGGATTGTAGGAAGTTTCCAAATCTAATTTATGGACCATTTAGTGTTGCCAAGTAACAGGGATTATGAATGGCACTGCATTGACAGGCTGCCATAGGTATTTATGTTACACAGGGCTGGAGTTCTGCTGAGCTTTTCCATAGATGAGTTAAGGAATAGTCCGGCTATATAGGTTGTGAATAAGACAGGAGTCAGCACAATGGGTCTCTGTCCTCTGCACACGGCTCTTGTGTCCTCAGAATAACCGGCCCCTGCAGTTCTGTGCCAAATGAGCAGCATTAGGCAGTAGAAGCAACAACATGTTATGGCCCAGGGATACATCTAGGCCAAGGGTTAGTGCTCTGCTAAACAGAGACATCAAATCTGATCTGAGACAATTGTACAATCTGATTGCATACCAAAGGGGGGGGGGTTATATCTTAAAATGCTACAAGTCAAGTTAAACCCTTATTTAACACTGTTTATACATTGCAACATTTCATATGGAATAGGTGTGCTGTGTTACAGGTGCAGAGCTCTGATTCTCTATAATTCCTGTTACTGGGCTGCTCTCTTTCCCAAGGTCAATCAGAAACCTCCTGCTGGGTAGCTGAAGCTCAGTCTCCCCTGAGTATTTACCCAGGGTCTAAGCTCTCATGCTCTTTATTTCATTTTTCTGGCCTGCTCTTTGGCCAGCAGTCAGGCAGGAACCATTGCTGGGAAGGTGAATCTAAATTGTCCAAGTACTAGAGACCTCTGATTCTTCCTGTTCCTGGGCTGCTCTCTTTCCAGTGGTCAAGCATTGACCTAGTGAATCAAAGCTGCTCTCTTCTCTATCACCAGACAGAAGAGTTGCTTTCATGTGCTGCTCTCTTGCCTTTGGTCAGGCAGGGTATGACCTTACTTCTTTGTTAGGATTATTCCCCTTGCATTGATTGTGTAGGTGACAGATAGCAGCATTACCCACTAAAGGAAGCTTTTTGGTTTCAGTGAGTCCATAAAAATCATTTCTCCAAAAACACCTAATCTGTTAGGCTGAAGCCCTACCCCTGCCTGAACATGGGAAGGAGAGCAGCAAAGGAGGTGGAGTTACTCTTCCCTGCCACCTTTAGCTACAAGGCTTGGAGATCTCCTACCTTTGGTTTATTGGCAGAAGGTTAAACAATAATAACAGGGATTTACCACCACATTATCATTCTTGAAATCAGAGAAGGCAGAGACAATGGATGTATTAAAAACTGGGTGTCACTTAGCCACACCCCATTGTGTCCAAGCCACACCCACAACAACGTCCCTTTCTGGCCAGGCTCCCCACACTCCCTTTTTCACGAGTTATTCAGATTCGATCTGCAGCATCATGATAATTACTTTATGGTAATATATTACTATACAGAATATTAGCTCCTGGCAGCCAATCAGGTGAGAGCAGACTAAGAAATGTTACCTGTTGATTGGTTGCCATTGGTTACTGGACTCTATCTATGCACTATTTTTTTGTAGTGGAAGCCTCTATTTGGGGAATTTTGATGCCCTGCTCAGGGTTTATTTTTGACTGTGGGGAAAGCAGCAATTTGGTGGGTATTAATGGGAAACAAAACCCAGTCTTTTATCCTGAGGTTGGCAGTGCAGGGATTTTTAATTTCATATTCTGGAAATGAAAGGGAAAGTACATGCTATATAAATAAATGTGCATTTGTTATACAAGATGTCAGCATTTGATATTCGGGCATTGGGAGCTGCTATCCTGTAACAGAACATGTGAACTAATGAGAATCGTTAGGGTTAAACAGGAGCCCAGACTGAGGAGCATGAGCTTGTGATTGGTAAATAATCGCCGGATAAAACAAAGACGGGGAAATCCCTGCGCTTCAGCCATGGGTTTGTAGAAAGGGAAATTACAGGTGGTTTTTCCTATGGTCCGTGCCCAGACTTGGTATAAGGTGCAGGTCCCTGATGACATTAGATGTGACTGTAGCCTGGGGCCCCAAGCATCACACATCAAGCTGTCCTCTAACATTCTCATCTCTATTCTTGTGCCTAATGAAAGAAAATATCCTTCTAAGCACAATTAGTTATATTTCTCGAGTCACTGCCCATTATTGATAAGAGCCCAGGTGTCAGTGGGCCTCTTGCTTCTGACCATTTGGCCTATTTCATGGCCATTCCCTATTTCTTTAAGAGGTTTAATAATGAAAGAATTGAGTATAGTATGTAGAGATACAAGACTAGGAGAATAAAGAGGTTGAGTGAGGAGAGGAGGAAAGTGGGCCCACAGTCTAAGGATTTCTGGTGGGCCCCTGGCATCCCAGTCCGACACTGATTGTGATTGAGATGTGACTTGAAGGAATACCAGGCAGGAAGGTCCTCTTCTCCTCATCTAAATGTGGGTCTCCTGCTCAGCATCAAGTTTTTTTTCCTGCACATGGGTCTCCTCTGTTTGTGGCCCTTATCTGTACATGGGTCTCTTTCAACATGTGATATTGATCTGCTCACTTGGGTTTGCTCTTTGCATGGGTCTTCCCTACATACAGTTCTCCTACTCTTAATGTAACTTTTCTATGTGCCTGTACAGGGATCCCACCTGTAGTTAGGTCTCCTTTGCACTTGCATCTCATTTGCATCACGGTCACTTCTGTACCTCAAAATCTGATTCTCTCTCTCTCTCTCTGGTCTTCCCTGCACTTTGATTGCTTCATGCTTGGATCTACCTACACTTGGGTCTTCTTTGCCTTCAAGGTTCCTTTGTTCTTTATATGCTTTACACATGGTTCTTCCCTGCTTATTGGTCTTGTCTTCAATTAGGCCTCCTTTCCTATAGTGGGGTCACATGGTTCCTGTGATTTGTCCAGGTCTCCAAAAAACATTGGTCTCCTCCTCTATACATGGTTTCCTCTGCATGTTGGTCCTTTTTATATGTAATTTATCTTGGGCAACCTCTCTACTTGGGTCTTCTCTGTTCTTGGGTCTCCTCTATTTATAGTTCTCACCGGCCTGTTGGTCTCCTCTGCATCTATTCTTTTTCATTGCCTAAATCTTCTCTACACTTGGTTTTCCTTTACGGCTTGGGTCTCCTCTACCCCTGAGTCTTCCCTAGACATGTATGTATATATGTATGTATGTATATTTTTATTTGTAAAGCGCTCCTCGAGGACAAAGCACTGTACAGCAAAACAATAAATTAATAGTAACAAACAAGGGGTCATTGGAATAAAAAGTAACCATAAGTGCATTATTAGAAATACAATTCACATAAATATAAAAAATATAATTACAATACAGATTAAGTGCTGAGTGTCAAGGAAACAAAAGGCTAGAGGACCCTACTCTGTAGAGCTTACAGTCTAAATGGGAGGGTAACATACAGACACAATTCAGAGGGGGTATTAAGGTGCTGTGGGTTACAGTTTGTTACACTGTTATATAAGTGTCAGTTCAGGTGTTATCCAGGTGCTCCCAGAGGTAGTCTTTGAGTTTTGTTTTAAAAACACTGAAGGAGGATTCTCTCCTGAGAGATTCAGGAATGGCATTCCAAATATAAGGAGTCGCAAGAGAGAAGGGTTTGATACGGGAAACAGTAGTAGTAGTGGGGGGTACAACCAAGCGGTTGCTCTGAGAGGAGCGGAGGTTTCGGGCAGGAACATATAGAGAGACAAGAGATGAGATGTAGTGAAGTGCAGAGGAATGAAGGGCTTTGAAGGTTATGAGGAGGAGTTTATAAGTTATTCTTTGTTTTATAGGAAGCCATGATAAGGACTTCAGCAGCGGAGGGGCCAGTACCCTTTTGGATGAGAGGAGGATAATTCTTGCAGACTGTAGAGGGGAGAGATGGGAGTTAGGGAGGCCAGTTAGTAGAAGGTTACAGTAATCTAGTCTGGATAGGATGAGAGCATACATGAGCGTCTTGGATGTATTAGATGAAAGGAAGGGACGGATTTTGGCAATATTGCGTAAGAAAAAGTGACAGGTTTTGACAGTGGTGTTAATATGATCAGAGAAGGAGAGAGAGGAGTCAAAGATTACCCCCAGACAGCGAGCCGAGTTGACAGGATTAATGAGCCATCGATAGAGATGGTAAATAGGGGAGTAGGACCAGGCTTAGGTGGAAGATTTTTCTGTGAATGTAGGTCTCCTCTGAATGGGATTTTTCTCTTTGCCTGGGTCTTCTCTATACTTGGCTCTCGTCTGAACTTCAATCTCAATTCCACTTGGAATATCTTTGATCCCAGGGAGTAAGCATCACTTTGAATAATTGCCCTAGAATATCCATTCATACAGTTATGTTATTTTGTATTATTTCAGGACTTCACATTTTTAGGAGATATCGTTTACTTTTTTTTATCCTTTTTTATGTTTAAAAATACACCTTTCCTTCTTGAGTTGGCATCATTTCTTCATTCTCTGTAGATCCAAATGTATCAGGTACAAACAATGCACAAAGTTGAGGTTTACCAGGCTCTACATTTTCTCCCTCACAGTCCTCCTGCTGAAGTTGAAACAAAATCTACTGAAGAAATTCCAGACATCTATCCTATTATTGCCCCTAAACCCTTTCCAAAAGTTCCACCTAGAGATCTTCCACTGAAACAGTTTGCACCCAGAAAGGTTCCACAATCACCCAGAGAGGTCATAATACCGATCTTGGAGGTCATACCACCACCCATAGAAGACATACCACCAGAAAGAGAGATATTGCCAAGAGATAACCCATCAGCACCCACAGAGGTCATATTGCCACCCAGAGAAGTTGTCCAACCAACCAGAGATGTTGAACTACTATGCAGAGATGTAATTCCACCATCCAGAGAGGTTGTACCACAACCAAGGGAGATCACACCGGCACCAAGAGAGGTTGTACCACCACCAAGAGACTTTGTGCTACCACGCAGAGAGGTCACACAGGCACCCAGGCTACCACCTAGAGAGGGTAAGGCAAACTGTCCCCTTGTGAATACTTTATTCTTCAGTATGTAGTGACCCAGGGAAGCATGGACTTTGCTCTTTGTATAACAGATTTGGGGACAGGGAGCTGTGTATTTACTTTCATTTATGTGTTTTCTTCAGTGATTCCCACTCAGCCGAAACTAGAGCCCGTGGAGAGAGATTTTGGAAAGCTGTATGAAATGACAGGGGAGGTGAGATACTTCTCTAATCACTTACCTATTGTATGTGCTAGTGTTAGCTATAGAACTTAATATGTGCCCAGAGCATTCCTTCTATGTATTTGTATTTATACATACGGGTAGGAACTGCCATACTGTTTACCTTAGACAGTACAGTATGATGTGTACACAGGTTATACACTCACTCTTTAAAGTGGTAGGGAGATCAGTAGAGGGTGTGTATGAAGGGCAGTTACTGACATTCTGATACCCTTATGTCTTTGCAGATTGATGGTGTTATCCTCACCGGGTTCAATAGTCTAAAGTTCAGCAACTTGGCGAGTGATGATGAGCAGATTGATGATGCGTCAGACTACGAGGATGTCCCGTCCATGTAAGAATCTGACTTTTTGGTATCCCGTGTGCAAGCACATACACGTGTCACATGTATATGGTGTATTCATAGTCACTCTGCAGGATGAGATTTCCTTGTCTGTTAACAAATCAGAATTGTCCCTGATAACAAGTGGAAAAGAAAAGTTTATCGTAAACTGCCATCATGGTTTTCTGGTCCCTCCCACTGCTGGAGTCACAGATTGTCCCTCCCTCTGTGAGCTGCCATCAGAGTGTTCTAGTCCCACCTACTGTTTCAGTCACAGACTCTATTCTCCTCCCCCTGTGAGCTGCCATCAGAGTATTCTAGTCCCACCTACTGTTTGAGTCACAGAATTTATTCTCCTCACCCTGTAAACTGCCAGAGTGTTCTAGTCCAACTTACTGTCTGAGTCACATACTCTATTCTCCTCCCCCTGTAAGCTGCCATCAGAGTGTTCTAGTCCCACCTACTGTTTAAGTCACAGACTCTATTCTCTATCCCTGAAAGCTGCCATCAGAGTGTTCTAGTCCCACCTACTGTTTGAGTCACAGGCTCTATTGCCCATCTCTCTAAGCTGCAATCAGTGTTCTATCCCCACCCACTGTTTGAGTCAGTCGCAGACTCTATTTATCCCCCCTGTAAGCTGCCATCTGAGTGTTCTAGTCCCACCTATTGTTTGAGTCACAGACTCTATTCTCCTCCCCCTGTGAGCTGCCATTAGAGTGTTCTAGTCCCACCTACTGTTTGAGTCACATACTCTATGTTTCTCCCCTGTAAACAGCCATCATGATTCCTCCCATTCCTGAGTCTCTGGTGTTGTGTGATGACTGGGGTATAAAAACTTACTATGAAATGTTACAGGTGATTAAATGTTCAGAAACAGGGCTGCCATCAGACGGCCCTAAGAGATGTAAAAGTGTGATTTGCCAGTTGGGAAAGAGGTGGGGCTTGGTGGTTTCAGCAGATTTTGTGTGGATTGTGAGTGCAATTTTGCCATAATTGTATGTGGCCTGAGCAGATCAGGGCTCAAGTGACCATTGGGTTTTTCCTGACCTGTTGTGGGTGCCAATATAGAAATTATTTTTATTCTTGCCTCTAACTCTGCAAGGTTCCAGGACACCAGCCAGACTGTGTTGGCTGGAGAAGAGGAAGCTCATAGAGTTGCTAATTGTGATGATCAGGGAAAAGGAACCTGATTGGCCTTTGTGCTTATTCAGTTTGTTCCATTTATATCTCAACAGTTTATTGTATTAACCCTGTAGAAATGTGGCCCTGGCACCACCTGGGGCAGTGTTTGATTAAAAGAAGCAGAAATGAGGGTATGAATGAGCTGAGTGTCCCTGTAGGCAGAATACAGCAGGACAGTACCATTGTGCCCCCCAAACCAGCACCCGAGGGGGGGGGGATTCACAAAAAACAATATAAACCACCATTGTAGGAAACAAATAATTATTGTTTATTGATATATTGGTGACATGTTCAGCCTTCTCTTCATTCGCATCTGTCACTGCACCAGTGGAGCTAGCAATCTAATGCATTTATAACTGGGTCTAAAAGTACAGCAGCAGTGTCAGTCTTACCTGTGAGCAGGTGCTGGGAGTTGCACTCCAGCAAGTATGTACTGTAACGTATGATGTCTAACGCCCTATTTTTCTGCTAAGGGGTCCCTGGAAAATACCTTCTCTTCCCTAAATTGAAACTGGCCCTCTGGTGAGTGTTCGGCCCCATATGAAGAACAGCTCAGCTTGGGGGTTTGCGCAGAGCCCTCCAAGCTCATAATTGGTGCCAGTCACCTTTGGCCCTGGCAGCTCCTAGGGCTCGGGAATAAAGATCACAGCCCTTTCCTTTCCTCTGTGAACAGACTGGAGTCAGAGCTCAATGAACTGGAGACTTTATCCCGATCCCTCAGGGAATTCCTGCCCTGTGAGTATTTGCATTCAGGAGCAGGCGGGGTGTCTGGGGGTCGTTATCCCTTCCTGTGTGTGGGAATCACTGAGTTCAGCCAAGGGAATCCCACTGCCAAATACAGGGTCCCCGGGAGAGGACCCACCCACCCATGGGCAATAGGTAAGGATCCAGCCTACACCAGGATTCCATTGTTATTTTCCATTTAATAATAACTTTATTCCAATTTCCCAATGTGCTGTGCAATGGGAGGAGGGTGGGGAGGAATTGTATTCACAAGGCTAAATGCAAATACAGTTAGAACTTTGGATCCATGAAATTGCATGTGCTGTTTTTGTGCAGGAGGCAGATCCAAACTTATTTTAGGGTGGAGTTGCCCTTTAATGCATGACACTTGGGAACCACATGCAAGTTGCAACTTAAAAACTGCTGCTTTAGACTGGGTTTGTCACTCCCTTTGCACCGGTTTGGGTTGCTGGTGTTGTTCTGTTGCTCAGTCTCATATGTTGTCTGTATTATTCCCTATGGGACAGGCCACATGGGTGAGTGGGAGAGTTGCTGGGAGTTGCAGGTAAATAGCAGGAAGGCAACTTTCTCACTGAAATCACACAGTGATGTGTGTTCTACTCGCTGTCTTCTTGTGAACTGAAATACTGCAATTAAAGCCAATGGGGGCTGCGGGAAGCTGTGGCAGTTAGAGGGGCCATAAAGGCTCTCAGCTTGTCTGCAGATTTAAAGGGGAACCTGACACAGAGATGTAAACACTGCCTTTCCCTTGTAATTAAAATTCCAGCTTTTTGGCTTTTATGTGCTCCCTGCCCTAAGGGTGCAGTTAATGTTGCCTAGTCGGTGCCTGGTTGTTATATAGAGACAAACATAGCCAGGGGGCATATTCATTAGGGATGCACTCAATCCACTATTTTACCATTTGGCTAAACCCTAATTTGCATATGTAAATTAGGCAAATGAAGGGGAAAGACAACTGCGTGTGACTAAAAAATATTTGACTTCATTGTTTGTGTGATGAAAAGTCATGTGATTTTTTTTGGATTCGGTTTGGCCACTTTGAATCTTGGTTTAATCCCATACCAAATTCTGGATCCGAAGCATCCCTAATACTCATGAAAACCAAACTCCTTTTAATGAGTGGGAAACATTTCCTTAAATATATTCAATTTAACAAGCAAGTGGGAGGGGGGGGTTGGATTTTTAAAAGGCACCCCCTCTCCCCAAGCTGTGGTCCCTCAGTTCATAACTCCTGACAGGGCAGAGGAGGAGAATAAAAAACCTGCCACCAGAGGGCGCTGGATATGTTCTCCATTTCACGTAACTCAATAGGCCAGTTTTTTATAGACTGGAAAGAAGAGAAGACTCTAGGGGTCGTCTAAGAGCAGTAAGAGCTCATCTATGGAGGACTTGCCCTCTTACACTGTGCTCTGCACTGACGCCGGATGAAAAATGTGGCACTTAGTGAAGATCACAGCGTTAGGACTGGGCCGCTCACTCACACCCCTGCTTGCACCCCTACTCCATTGTTGCTTGTGCTGTCCCTGATTTCTGGCAGTTCCGATATGGGCACATGCCACCCCAGATCTTTGCCACCCAAGTCCTGGGCCTTTGTGACCTGCCCAAAAATCTGCTCCTGGTCAACCTCCATACATGAGATTTTTCTATTCTGGCTGCATAGAAACCTGAGGGGCTATAAGTAAAATAATGTTAAAAAGTACAGAGCAGCTCCACCCCTTCTCTTTATGCCCAGCCAAGATCACATGCCAGGCGGGGCATTCCTGGGCTAAAGAGGAACAAGGATATAGAGAAAATTCAAGAGATTTAAAAAATCCCTCAGGTATTTAAAATGTTCCCTTTTTGACTTGAGTTCTATGACTCGTTCATTGCCAGCAGCTGCCGGACTACATCTCCCAGCATTCCCTGACAACCGAAGGCTGCCATTGGCTACTGGGAGGTGTCATGCAGCATCAGCAATATTTAGTTTTTCTTTTCTGAAGTTTTATAATATTTGGGAATTTCACAGATTGTCACACATACAGCACCCCTTTTACCTTACCTCCACATCAGAAAGTTTGAGCCCCAAAAGGAATCTAGGAACATGTTTTTTTTTTTTGCTACAAAAGGATCAAATAGATGAAATCCTGAAAAAAGAATCTATAAATCTATGAAGTGTAAGTTTAAACCTTCCCTGCTGGGTAGCCCTGTGTCCATGGCAGGCTGTGCCCCCTTGTTGAGTAGTTGGTAGGGTTAGATTAAGTAACAATGTGATTTAGATGGAAATCCTGTAATCAAGTCTGTATTCCAGTAAATTGACTTCCCCTTTAAAAGTGGATTTGGTCAAAACCCGTTTGACTCCCATGTGATCACATCATAATGTATGGTATGGCCCAGTGGGATCAGGTATTGAACCTAAAGAGATTCTTTTGTAGCTAAACACAATGTGTCTGTTATTCATAGTAGCACAGTCTGACAAGAGATTCATTTACTCTTCTGCCTAAAGGTTATTTCTTGTGTTTCTATTGATCCCTGTAACTCCTGATACTCACAATTGTTTCTGGTAAAAAGGGGGCTGTTCCTGCTGAATTGTGCTTAGTACAGGAGAATACCTATTCTGCCATAGTTTTATGGGATCTCTCTGTACAGACTATGAACAAACTTAGGGGACTGTTCCTGCTGAATTGTGCTTAGTACAGGAGAATACCTATTCTGCCATAGTTTTATGGGATCTCTCTGTACAGACTATGAACAAACTTAGGGGACTGTTCCTGGCAGGGGCGATCCTGGCCCCTCCGCCGCCTGAGGCAGCAGCAGTTGCTGCGGCCCCCCCCTGGAAATTTGCTCTTAAAGTACCAGGAGCAGCATTTTTGCTGCCCCTGGTAACTAGTGGGGCGCTGCCGCCTGAGGCGACAGCCTCAACTTGCCTCATTGGCAAAGCACCCCTGGTTCCTGCTGATTTGTGCTTAGTACAGGGGGAATACCTATTCAGTCATAGTTTTATGGGATCTCTCTGTACAGACTATGAGCAAACTTAGGGGCTGTTCCTGCTGAATTGTGCTTAGTACAGGGAATACCTATGCTGCCATAGTTTTATGGGATCTCTCTGTACAGACTATGAGCAAACGTAGGGACTGTTCCTGCTGAATTGCGCTTAGTACAGGGGAATACCTATGCTGCTATACTTTTAGTACACTAAGTGCCCGTACACTGAACTACAGACATTTGCAGGTCTCAGAGGGTTAATGATGATGTCTGTACCTTTAGGAGTAACTGGCCGGACAGGTTTGGGGTGGGTATGTGACTGTGCAGGAAGTGTGAGTCTCAGGGGACTATTTTGGCTTAGTGAGAGAGAAGAGATCTCTGGGAGAGACACCATATGGATTGGGCTTTGGTAAGGAGGCTGCAGGGGGGGTTTGGGATTAAGGCAAATGCCCATAGGAGGGTGGACTAGAGCTGCTGGGGGATCCTTTATCTGTAATGACTAAGGCTGTTCTGTCTGGAGCAAGTCATGGACACAATGGGCTTGTGTGGTGTCTGATTATCCAGCAAGAACCTGGGTGCAAAATCGCTCCCTCACTCTCCGTATTTTCCAAGGGCAGGTAGGGGATGCTGGGAACTGTAGTCCAACAATTTCTGAGAATGGGCCACTGTACTGAATTTGGTGCAGAATTAGGACTGGCTGGACCCTTGTCTCCCAAATACCTGAGATCTATATCATGGCCACAATTTCTTCATCTCACCCTTTCAGACCCTGTATGTGGCATTGTGTGTGCCCTACGGCATGCGCTTTTTCCATTGTGCCAGGGCATCAATGGACCCTATAGTTATGGCTATGGGCTGTACCAGTGGGCTTATAGACTTAAGGCTTCCGATATTGTTGTAGTTCTACTATTCCCAGCATCGTACTGCAGATTGGGCACCACTGATATGTTCCTGGTGTCATCTTGTCTTAATTGGCACTCACTACAAGTTCCTGCCCCCCCCCCATATCTCTGGGGGAAAGGATATTTTATATAAATACTTATTAAAACTGCTTTTCACTCACTGCCCCCCTTATACCCTCTGGGCCCCTGACACTGTGTATGGGGCTCTAGACTTGTCTTCTACCTGATGTTCTAGACTGTCTTCTTCCTGATGTTCTAGACTTGTTGTCTAATTGATGTTCTTGCAAAACTCCATGTCTCTCCCTTTTCCTCCAGTATTCGGAGTGACAGTGACCTCAGCGCTTTCCAGTCCAGCAGTTCCCTCTCCTCGGGGGTCTCCAGCACTCACAGCTACAGTGGGAGCATGGAGGATGCAGACTCCACTCAGCAGTCGGTGGTTATCAAAACTGGGTGGTTGGACAAGAACCCACCCCAAGGGTAAGTGAGAAAGTGCCTCAGCCTGCTGCCTTGTGCCTTTATATGGTCACAGAACAACCCCTCAGTGACTTCTAATATCCTTATCATTTACAGTAGGGGGTACATTATCTCTTATAATACATGAGTGATACTCGGCGTTCCCTGTATAACTCAGCCTGCAGCCTTGTGCCTTTATATGGTCACAGAACAACCCCTCAGTGACTTCTAATATCCTTATCATTTACAGTAGGGGGTACATTATCTCTTATAATACATGAGTGATACTCTGCGTTCCCTGTATAACTCAGCCTGCAGCCTTGTGCCTTTATATGGTCACAGAACAACCCCTCAGTGACTTCTAATATCCTTATCATTTACAGTAGGGGGTACAGTAATAGATCTAAGAGATTTACAGTAATAATGAAATCTAAGCGAGTTCCTCGGTGACAATAGATTAGTGTAAGGATTAGAGGGCAATGAACAGTCGAAGCAATTGGATGAGTGACAGGTGGAGCATATGTGTTGGGGCAACTTCAGGCCAAGAGGGTAAATCCACCCAAATCCTTGAACCCTACAAGCTCCTGGATACATCTCACCCTGCAGGGCACTAGGCTGCACCTCCCTTTCTCATTTGGTTTCTATTAGAGATTTTTCATCCCACTTGGGATCTCAGACCGGTCCCATCCCACAGTCCTGCTGCTGCTGCTGATCGTGAGAAGAAACAGATGTATTTCACTTCTCCGGAAATTTCATTAGCACCATCAGCTTCCAAAATCCATATTTCTTTTAACTGTAGGAATGTTGCATAACTTTAACCAGCTCTATTGCTTTAACTCAACAAGAAAAGTTTCCCAAAAGAGTTCTGGATCAGTATATGGTGCAATTAATGGTTCTGGATGGGTTGGGAGGGGAATGCTCTCTATTTTCCTGGCTGGGATCCCGGCTCTGCAGCTGCGCCCCCCTTTTCCCCACTAGGATCCACTGGGAGGTTTATAGAGAGTGTGGAGCTGGCTGAGCCAACACCACAGCTCCAAATCACTGTAACGGAATTCACCCAATTCACTTCCCATGGGCTGGGGCGGGTACGGTCCCAAGTGTATGTTTACGAGGTTGGTGGACCAGATTTACGACAGGGTCCCACCCCTTTAGTGAGGTCTCAGTGTTGGGTCTTTTGGTTACATCACCAATCTCTTCCCTCATTGGGTTTAGGTCATAAAAATGCCCCAGAATTCCAGACTCTTCTCGGGCTGTGATGTGATAGATGCTTCTGGGATGGTATGGGGGAAATAAAAAATATTCCTGTCTTGGAGAGGGTTAACTAAAGGTAGTGCTGGCGGCAGAGACCTGAGTTAAAGGAAAACTATACCCCTCATAAACATAAAACAGCTCATATGTAAAACTGTTTCATGTAAATAAACCATTTTCATAATAATATACTTTCTTAGTAGCATGTGCCATTGGGTAATTATAAATAGAAAACTGCCATTTTTAAAAAATAAGGGCTGCCCCCTGGGATCATATAATTCACGGTGCACACAAACATAACAAACAAACTATACTTGTTAGGTCACATGAGCCAATCGACAGACGGAGTTATGTCTTTTGCTTCAACCCTTCTTCCTGTTGCAGTTAGAGCTGCAGTATTTCTGGTCAGCTGATCTCTTCCTGTTACAGTTAGAGCTGCAGTATTTCTGGGCAGCTGATCTCTTCCTGTTACAGTTAGAGTTGCAGTATTTCTGGGCAGCTGATCTCTTCCTGTTACAGTTAGAGCTGCAGTATTTCTGGGCAGCTGATCTCTTCCTGTTGCAGTTAGAGCTGCAGTATTTCTGGTCAGGTGATCTCTTCCTGTTACAGTTAGAGCTGCAGTATTTCTGGTCAGGTGATCTCTTCCTGTTACAGTTAGAGCTGCAGTATTTCTGGTCAGGTGATCTCTGAGGCAGCACACAGACCATCACGAAGTGGTGGTTCAAGGCAAGAGATGTAGAAGGGTAATATTTACTTAAATAAATGTACCAGTTTGGTAAGATTCTTTAATATGTCACTTAATTTTGTATAAACTATCTGTTGCCGAAGTATTCATTTTGGGGGTATAGTTTTCCTTTTAGAGATTTGGGTGGAGGAAGGAGAGGAGATAAATCAGTACAGAGGGGGCTTTGGAAACATGTGAATTGATGCATTGGCCAAGAGGAATAATAATGGGCCTAAGCAATGGTGTAATTATAGAGAAAGTGAACCCCATAACTGCAGCAGGGTCAGTGTCTGCTTCCGCTATACAGGGGGCCTGAGGGTTGCAACAGTGTAACCCACAATTCTTCCAGCAGCACAGGTCATCTTCAATTTTGGGTTACCAGTGGGGTCCAGAGAATAATTTTTGCAGGTGGGCCCAGGCCTGCAAGTTATACCACTGGGCTTAGAGCCTTCAGGAACCCTAGTGTAGAGAGACCCATCGTAGGAGATTCTGAGAGCGAGTTGATTCCATAACATTTAATTCACTTGCTAAATCTAAAGTTAAAGATGAAAGAACCACATCAGATTGTTGGACACGACTCTGTTCTTATAAACAGCAGTGATATTTCCCGTTGTTTCCAGGAGTCGCTTTGGCACTTGTGAGAGTCAATATTTGCCCTTAAAAATCACTGCATTTTGTTCAAATAAAAAAAGGGTAATTTTGGTTCTTCTCTACTGAAGGTCGTACATTTTCCAGAAGAGATGGGTGAAGCTGGACCTGGACTATCTCCGATACTATGAGAGTGACAAGGTGGGTGCCCTAGCATACAGACCTTCCAAGGACAGCCTTCACCCCACCCCAGCTTTCCTTTGTGCCCAGGTCTGGGCTTAGTCGCGTGTCTTCTACAGATTAATGTAGAATATAAAATCCAATTTCCTTGTTTACAGACTGACATTGTTCAGGTGAAACCAAAAAGTGTTACTCATCTAGTAAATGTGCTTTTATAAATACTGAGTGCTGAGTAAATATTGATTAAGTGTCGCTGCTCGGTGAACCGATCGGGGGCTCATTGTCAGCGTTTCCAAGGACACCAAGGCCAGTGGTGGCCGCTGTTTCATTACAGTCTATCAATTCAATGTAACTAAGATGCCACGTTTGTCCCACGTCAAAAAATAAAAAAGTGTTTTAAAGTAATGAAAATATAATGCAGTGTTGCCCTGCACTGGTAAAACTGCTATAAATAAGCTGCTGTGTAGCAATGGGGGCAGCCATTCAAAGGAGAAAAGGCTCAGGTTACACAGCAGATAACAGATAAGCTCTGTCTGTCTAATGGTGTTATCTGTTATGCATTAGTTAACCTGTGCCATATAGCCGTTTTTCAATTTCTGCCATTGCTACACAGCAGCTTGTTTATATGAACTATAGTAGTGTTTCTGAAGCAAACACATCAGTTTTACCAGTGCAGGGCAACACTACATGATAATATTTTTATTACTTTAAAACACTTACATTTTTTGGTGTTACTGTTCCTTTAACCCACAACAGCCAGTCAGATCTTTGCCTTTAACAGAAAACCAATGAATGCTACCTCCTAATTGGTTGCTATGGGTTACTAGATCTGCTGCAAACATTGCAACTTTTATTATAACTGAGGTTATTAAATATTCCTGTCTGAGCAACTAGTATTGCAGATCCTTCTAATAATTATAAATGCTCTGGGCAAAAGAACCATGTGTGTGTGTGTGTGTGTGTGTGTATGTATATATATATGTATATATATATCTTAGGGATGCACCGAATCCAGGATTCGGTTCGGGATTCGGCCAGGATTCGGCCTTTTTCAGCAGGATTCGGATTCGGCCGAATCCTTCTGCCCGGCCAAACCGAATCCTAATTTGCATATGCAAATTAGGGACAGGGAGGGAAATTGCGCGACTTTTTGTCAGAAAACAAGGAAGTAAAAAATGTTTTCCCCTTCCCACCCCTAATTTGCATATGCAAATTAGGGTTCGGATTCGGTTCGGTATTCAGCCGAATCCTTTGTGAAGGATTCGGGGGTTCGGCCGAATCCAAAAAAGTGGATTCGGTGCATCCCTAATATATATATATATATATATATATATATATATATATATATATATATATATATATATATATATATATATATATATATATATATATATATATATATATATATATATATATATATATATATATATATAATATATATATATATATATATATACAGTATATATATATATATATATATATCTATATATATCTATATCTATATATATCTATATCTATATATATCTATATATATATATATATATATATATATATATATATATATATATATATATTTTATATGGGATAAATTTGTTTCTAAACAGGGGACTTGGTGTTTTTGTTGCAGGACATGTACTCTAATGGCTTCATCAAAACCAATTTCATATCCGAAGTCACTCCCTGTGGGGATCAAAAATTTGAAGTCAGAACCTCTAACCGAGACTTTGTCTTCAGGGCTGAGAGTGATGGTAAGAGAAGTCTGTGACTGAAGCAGTGGGTGGGACTAGAACACTCTAATGGCAGTTTACTAGATGAGGAGCAGGGAGTCTGTGACTCGAGCAGCGGATGGGACTAGAACACTTTTGGCAGTTTACAGGTTGAAAGCAATTATTCAAAAAAACAGTATGCACCTTGTCTCACTTCAGACATTTATTTGTGCAAATTCAACCAAATTAAAACAATTTTGTGTTAAATAAATCCAGTATTTACATACCACATGGCAGTGTCTTATCTGTATCTCCAAACCTAATGCAAGCCACACCATCCTGACGCGTTTCGCACCATTGGGTGCTTCATCAGAGGAGTTGTGATTGAGGAACAGGGAGTCTGTGACTGAAGCAGTGGGTGGGACTAGAACACTCTTGTGGAAACTTACAGGGGGAGGAACAGGGAGTCTGTGATTCAAGCAGTGGATGGGACTAGAACACTTATGTAAGCTTACTGCGGGAGGGACAGGGAGTCTGCGACTTAAGCAGTGGGTGGGACTAGAACACTCTTATGGAAGCTTATGGAAGCTTACTAGGAAAGGGACAAGGAGTCTGTCACTTAAGAAATGGGTGGGACTAGAACACTCTTATGGAAGCTTGCAGGATGAGGGACAAAGAGTCTGCGACTTAAGCAGTGGGTGGGACTAGAACACCCTTAGGCTAGGCCAGACAATTGCGGATCTGCTGCTCTTCCACTCTTGTTCTGCCTGCACCCAGAAGCATTGTTTCCACTTGAGTGCAGACATGTCAGATTTCTGTGCTGAAACTCGTCTTTTGCATCTTGTGCCTAAATCTGCCCTCCCTTCATACGGTAAGGGGAGGAGCTGCAGGTAATCATTTACATTGTCTGGCCCTAGCCTTATGGGGGGTTACAGGATAAGGGCAGAGAGTCTGTGACTAAAGCATTGGGTGGAACTAGAACACTGATGACAACTTACAGGGGTGGGGCAGGGAGTAAGTAAAAGTGCTATATAAAACATGTGCAGACAACTGCATGAGTATAGTTTTGCCCTGCACAACTATAACATTATGTCTCTCTGGTGCCAGCGGAACGAAATGAGTGGGTGAAAGCCTTCAAGCAGGTGGTGGAAGAGAAGCGGAACCGATTATCTACTTACCAGACAGTGCCTGTGGGCTCCACAGGTGCAGACAAGAGTGGCCTCCTGGAGCTGAGAGGATTTAGGAACAAGGTGTATGTGGAAGTGGTGATGGATAAGGTGTTCCTGTACAAGAGCGCAGAGGTGGGTGACAATTAGGGTTGCCAACTGACCGGTAAATGATGGTTGATCCCAATGTTATTAATTGGGAATAAAGATAAATATATAGGAAGGTCAGTGATCCCAATGTTATTAATAGGGAATAAAGATAAATATATAGGAAGGTCAGTGATCCCAATGTTATTAATAGGGAATAAAGATAAATATATAGGAAGGTCAGTGATATGATCACAATGTTATTAATAGGGAATAAAGATAAATATAGAGGAAGGTCAGTGATATGATCCCAATGTTATTAATAGGGAATAAAGATAAATATATAGGAAGGCCAGTGATATGATCCCAATGTTATTAATAGGGAATAAAGATAAATATATAGGAAGGCCAGTGATATGATCCCAATGTTATTAATAGGGAATAAAGATAAATATATAGGAAGGCCAGTGATATGATCCCAATGTTATTAATAGGGAATAAAGATAAATATATAGAAAGGTCAGTGAAATGATCCCAATGTTATTAATATGGAATAAAGATAAATATATAGGAAGGCCAGTGATCCCAATGTTATTAATAGGGAATAAAGATAAATATATAGGAAGGTCAGTGATCCCAATGTTATTAATAGGGAATAAAGATAAATATATAGGAAGGCCAGTGATCTGATCCCAATGTTATTAATAGGGAATAAAGATAAATATATAGGAAGGCCAGTGATCCCAATGTTATTAATAGGGAATAAAGATAAATATATAGGAAGGCCAGTGATCCCAATGTTATTAATAGGGAATAAAGATAAATATATAGGAAGGTCAGTGATATGATCCCAATGTTATTAATAGGGAATAAAGATAAATATATAGGAAGGCCAGTGATATGATCCCAATGTTATTAACAGGGAATAAAGATAAATATATAGGAAGGCCAGTGATCCCAATGTTATTAATAGGAATAAAGATAAATATATAGGAAGGTCAGTGATCCCAATGTTATTAACAGGGAATAAAGATAAATATATAGGAAGGCCAGTGATCCCAATGTTATTAATAGGGAATAAAGATAAATATATAGGAAGGTCAGTGATCCCAATGTTATTAATAGGGAATAAAGATAAATATATTGGAAGGTCAGTGATCCCAATGTTATTAATAGGGAATAAAGATAAATATATAGGAAGGTCAGTGATCCCAATGTTATTAATAGGGAATAAAGATAAATATATAGGAAGGCCAGTGATATGATCCCAATGTTATTAATAGGGAATAAAGATAAATATATAGGAAGGCCTGCATTTTTTTTCCAGAAAAGGTGGTACCCTAGTGACAGTCAGAGCTGCAGCTTTTATACACAGTATGTGCCTGTTGGGTGCTGCAGTGATGTCTCCATCATTACTGTAACTCCCATTGTCTTAAACAACCCCACACATACACTGACATTTTACATTTAAAAAAATCAGAAATTCGTGAGGAATGGGAAATCACATTTCCTTGGGGAAACTGGGAAGTAAATGTTCGGTCTCTTTTTCTCTGAGTCGAAGTCAGTGGCATTCTGGGTATTTAATGCTGCGGTTGATACTCTTACATACTCAGCAATACTCCTTTCCTGCTCTTAGGATCAAGCATCCGGGGTCGGATTAAAATTCATTGATATGAACCTCGGCAGTGTGAAAGATTCCGATAGGAGGAGCTTTGACCTGACAACTCCATACAAGACTTTCAGGTGAGTGTGACCCAGTTTAACTGACGGCTCCAGTTGTCTCAATCACAAAGCAACACTGCGACTGGTGAACACTGGGTCTCATGGGTGGGGCACCTTGGGGTTTATACCCGTGACCCAGTAATTTCCCAGTAGATCAACATGGTATAAAATGAAGAATTACTTTAAGAACATCCATCACTCTGCACAAATGAATCCATTCTCTTCCAAGCACTTTCCCAGTTATTGATCCCCTGGACTTCCTGGGCTGCTCTCTTTCCCATGGCCAGACAGGAACCTTCTCCTGGTTATGTAAATCCAATCGTACCCAACAGTGTCGGACTGGCCCACCGGGATACCAGGAAAAGTCCCGGTGGGCCAAGGTGTCAGTGGGCCCTCATGCTGCTATACATTTGGCATATTTCATGGCTATTCCCAAATTCTATGAGAAAAAAGAGGCTAAATAGATGGAATAATAGATTATAGTATGTAAAAGAGACTAGGAGAATAGAGGTTGAGTGAGGAGAGGAAGAATAATAGTACTAAGAGTAGGCCCCTGGTCTAAGATTAATTACTAAGAGTAGGCCCCTGGTCTAAGATTAATTGCTGGACCCCTAGTGAAAGGTTTTTGGGTGGGCCCCAGGTGTCCCAGTCCAACACTGGTACCCAAGTTCTTATCAAGGTACAGAGCTCTGATTCTCTGTACTTCCTGCTCCTGGGCTGCTCTCTTTCCTGTGGTCAGGCAGGAACCTCCTCCTGGTTAAGAAAATCCAATCTTAGCCAATTGCTTACTGAGTTACAGAGATCTGATTCCCCTGTACTTCTTGCTTCTGGGCTGCTCTATTTCCTGTGGTCAGGCAGGAAGCACCTCCTAGTTCTGTAAATCAAGTCTTATTCAAGTGTTTAAGGAAGTAAAGAGCTTTGATTCCCTGTAGTTTCTGCTCCTGGGCTGTTCTCTTTCCCATGGTCAAGCAGGAACCTCCTCCTGGTTAAGTAAATCCAATCTTAGCCAATTGCTTATTGAGTTACAGAGCTCTAATTCTCTCTACTTCCTGCTCCTGGGATGCTCTCTTTCCCATGGCCAGGCAGGAACCTTCTCCTGGTTATGTAAATCCAATCTTACCCAAGTTCTTATTGAGGTACAGAGCTCTGATTCTCTTTACTTCCTGCTCCTGGGCTGTTCTCTTTCCTGTGTTGAGGCAGGAACCTCCCCCTGGTTTAATAAATCCAATCTTAACCAAGTGCTTACTAAGTTAAAGAGCTGTGATTCACTTTACTTCCTGCTCCTGGGCTGCTCTCTTTCTCATGATCAAGCAGGAACCTCCTGCTTCTATGTTGTTCTTTTTCTTATGATCAAGCAGGAGCCTTCGCCTAGGTAAATAAGTGTAATCCCCCCAGTACTTAACCAGGTACAGGGTTCTCATTCTTTGTGCTTCCTGACTTTGGGCTTTTCTTATTACCAATGTCAGACAGGAACCTACCCCTGAATAATGGTGTTTCATTCTTCCCCCAGTATTTACCCAGGTACTGAGTGATTCTCTGTTCTTATCTGGGCTGCTCTCTCTCCTATTGTCCCAATGTCAGACCCCCTGGTTAAATCAATGGAATTTATAATTGGGAGCAGCAGTCACTGTTCTGAGGCTTGTATGTATAATGTTTTATTATAGTGGGAAGGTACATAACTATGACTTTTAATTTAGAATAGGTGTTGGTATATATACTGTCCAATCACAGTGAGGATATTTATTGTTCAATTAAATCTGATATATGCTATTTTCCTTTATAAAGGTTGGGCCACATATTGTTTTTTTTGTTTGTTTTGAATTCACTTTGTTACCATCCAATTAGCACAGTATCTGTAGCTACCTGTGATACAGGTGGTTATTGCTTTCTATATTATATATAATTAGGGTTTAACCCTCAGCCTATCCCTGTCCCATCCCCTTCCTTCAGTTTCTCGGCAGACAGTGAGTCGGAGAAGGTTGAGTGGGTGGAAGCCATGTTGCAGTCCATCGGAGAAGCTCTTTCCAACCTTGAAGTTGCCAAGAAGATCTGGTCGGTAGAAGGGAACCGGCGCTGCGCCGAATGTAATGCGCCCAATCCCGACTGGGCCTCCATCAACCTGTGTGTAGTAATGTGCAAGCGATGCGCAGGTGAGACATTCCCTAATAAACTTCCCAACAGAACAGACTTATCCTGTGTCCCCTCTATAAGCTTCTGATGTACCCCTGGGGTGCACAACCTGATGGGGACTGTACAGCTTTAATAATCTAATCAATCTATTTGGCCTTCTCTCATATCCAGCACTGTATCCAGGCAACAATAAGAAACCTTTATTTTTGTGGAAAGTGTCCCTTTAAGAACACTTGAGTTTTTATCTTTAGGACCTGGAATTGGGGTTTAGGACAATATCTTCTAAGCAGCTGCATTTGGGGCTCTGCCATGTACATTGATAATATAACGTCAGTGGGACACATTTAGCAATACTGGGCAAATTTGCCCATGGGCAGTGACCCATAGCAACCGATCACTGATTAGCTTTTTAAAACAAAATTTGATTGGTTGCCATGGGTTACTGCCCATGGGCAAATTTGCACAGTGTTGATAAATGTCCACCATTGAATGGTGACTCAATAGAGATTAATTACTCTGGCAGGTATGGGACCTGTTATTCAGAATATGCAGGACCTGGGGTTTTCAGGATAACATATCCTATTGTAAGTCTCATTAAATGATTTAATAAATCATTTAAACATGAATTAAACCCAATAGGATTGTTTTTGTCTCCAATAAGGATGAATTATATGTTACCAGGAATTACAGTGAAATATTATGTGCCCTTCCCGTAATTCGGATCTTTCTGGATAATGGATCCCCATACATGTATTTGTTTATGAGCTCACAGCAATTTGTTCTGCTTATTCCCAGGGGAGCACCGAAGCCTCGGGCCAAACATCAGCAAAGTGCGGAGTCTCAAAATGGACAATAAAGTCTGGACACAGGAGCTGATAGAGGTATATAAATCTTTTTTTTTATTTTCTTAATGTATAAAAATCAGTGCTGGTTGTGGGAATTAGCAGGGAAGTAATAATCCACCAATCACGTGAGAGATAGTGGAGCCAGGACCAGCCCACTTGGATCAAATCTTATTGAGATCGTATATTCATTTATTCACTATACAAGAGGTGTATGAGAGAGAGAACTAGTTCTACCTGAATCCCTTTATGTGGCCAAACCAGTTTGCCCAGAATGGCTTCCCGTCTATCCCAGCGTTCCCTTTAGTGTGCGATCGGATGCCCCTGGGGTGTATATAAAGGGTTGCCAGTAGGACGTACAGTGTAGGGGTGTTTGTCCCATCATTCAGCAGCAAAAAGGAGGGGAGATGGGCATAAGCCAAGTCTGGGTGGTCAAGGGTTAAAGCTCTGTACAAAACGTTCCTGGATTGGAATGTTCTTTGTTACATAAAGCCGACGCTCTGCCAAGTTTCTGGATCAGCTGAACTTTGGGTCGGATTTTGGGATGTTTTATTTTTTTTTTCTTTCCATGTGAACAACCTGGACAAGGCGTTGGCCCCACTTCCAGTCCCTCTCCGCTTTCCCTTTCCTCGTTGATGTCATCACTTTGGCTCCCATTGTTATTACTGGTGACAAGTAAAGCGCCGACATAGTCTGCAGCGCAGTACAGTGGGAGGAGGGTAATTACACAGCAGCACATACAGACTAAATACAGATCAATAGGGAGGGGCTTGCCATCAAAGCTTACAGTCTAGTACAATCTTATATCAATCCATAAATGAAATGGACATCATTACTAATTAGTCATTAGCTGCCTTTGTGACCCATTACTTATTAAAACTGTAAGTTCTCTATGCCCCTTTAATTCAGTTTCTGCTACATAGTTGGCAGTTTTATGGATATTTTATGATATTTTCTCCCAACAGCTGTTCCAGAAAGTGGGAAATGCAGTCAGCAACAGGTTCTGGGCGGCCAATGTGCCCCCCAGTGAAGCCATTGGTGTGACCAGCAGCATGCAGGAGAGGAAAAAGTTCATCTTGGCCAAATATCAGGAGGGGAAGTACCGGCAGTACCACCAGCTCTTTGGAAACCAGACTGAGCTTGACAAGGTAGGACTGTCCAGCAGAACCTCATGTTCCGTCTCCAGCTCCACCAACATCTCAGCTTCTAGTTGTTAGTGGGGGGCTGTGCATCCCAGGGGTGTAACTTGGAACCTGCAGACCCCCTACCCATCCTATTGAGAATTGGTGTGAATATCCCTGGAGCTATAGCATGGTGACCCCAATATGAAGTCTCGATTTAGAATGATTCATATAAGGCCCCATATAACTCTGAAAAGCATCTTTGCCCTTTGCTATGGTATTTGATGACCCCTTCCCTTGCCTTGACTTCTATCCCCCCCCCCAATATTTACATACCCCTGGTTAACACTTCTTGTTATAGGATATGAGTATGGCTCATTATCTCAAGTTATGCCCAGTAGTGTCATTTGGCTACATGCAGGGTTAGTAATTAGTATGTATGTGTGTGTATAACTTTATTTGTAAAGAAGTGCTGTACAGTGCATAAAAGTACAATATATATATATATAAAAGTATACATGGGGAGACAAATCACATAATAAATATATACAGAATCATAGGACAAAGCGCTTAAGAGCTATGTGGTAAGAGACATAGTGGGAAGGAGGTCCCTACCCCACAGAGCTTACAGTCTAAGTGGATGGGAGGCTAACATACAGGCACAAATTGGAGATGAAAAAGTGCACAAGGTACGGCATAGTCAGTAGGGACAGAACTAGGCTAATGGTCTAGTCGTCCAAAAGGTAGACTCTTAATTTTTTCTTGAAGAGATTAAGAGGGGATTCCTTACGGAGGAATTCAGGGATGGGATTCCAGAGGTAAGGAGCAGCAACATAGAAGGGTTTGAGACGAGAGGTGGCAGTGGATGGTGTGAAGAGAAGGTGACTCTTTTCTATTTTCTTAATGTATAAAAATCAGTGCTGGTTGTGGGAATTAGCAGGGAAGTAATAATCCACCAATCATGTGAGAGATAGTGGAGCCTCTGAGAAGAGCGGAGAAGATGACCAGGAACGTGTAGTGAGGCGCAGAGGAGTGAGGGATATGAATGTTAGTAGAAGGATTTTATATGTTATCCTTTGTTTAACACGCAGCCATGCTAAGGATTTTAGTTGGGGTTGAGCAGGTTCCCTTTTAGGAGAGAACAGAAGGATCCTGGTAGCAGAGTTTAAGATTGATTGGAGGGGAGAGAGATGGGAGTCAAGAAGACCAGTTAGGAGGAGATTGCAATAGTCTAAATGGGATATGATAAGGGCATGGATTAGTATTTTGGCTGTGTTTTGTGAAAGAAACCGGCGTATCTTGGCTATATTACGGAGGAAGAAATGACTTTGTAATAGAAATGGTTTTGCAGTATTATTAATATGATTAGAGAAGGAGAGGGACTGGTCAAAGATGACCTCTAAGCAGCGTGCTGAGTTAACTGGGTTAATAGTCATGCCATCAATAGTAATGGTGAAAGGAAGAGAAGTTCAGGGACCCCATCACTTCTGGGTGCAAGGGGCATTACTAGATGCTTATTGACTGTAGTATAAAATTTCAAAATCAAAAAGTCACAGGACTTGTGGTCACTGACTATTGGCCCCGTTAGTGTCATGCTGTCCTATTAAATAAGCCCAGGGTCGGACTGGGACTGTGGGACACTAGTAAAAAGCTGGTGGGCCCTGCAGATCTCACCCTCCTCTGGCCCCAATTGAGAGAACAGGTACGTGGAAGGGCCCTGAGGGGGGTTACAGCTGTGTCAGAAGCCACGGTGGCCCTTGGACCATCCAGTCTGACACTGATAAGCCACTACATATGTTCTATATACAGTATATCTGGCCCAGCTCCTGGGGCTCAGTGCAGCGATTAATGCTCATGTAAGGGCTCTGAGCGCTGGATCTCGTGTAATAGAAAAACTATTTACATGCAAAATGGAGCAGGAATGATCGTCAATACACAGATCAATTACATCATCGGCCGCAAAAACGTATATGTGTCATTTATCTCGTCAGAATTTGGACGTCATATTTCAAATACGCTGCGTATTTACGTAAAGTGTGGTTTTAAACTTGCAGATCCCATAGAGTCTATTGATTTGGTCGTTTCTTGACGTATTGGTGTTTCTGCTAAAAAAACCCAATACTGGCATCCCGTGGCGGATTTCAGCTTGCAAGCGCCCTGTGAGATTTACCATAGTGCATTTTCCATTAGTTTCAGCGGTAGTGCAGTTTGTGCGTATTTACGCCCGACTGAGCTTTTTTAAAAACGCAACGTAAAAACGCCACGTCTGGCCTTGCCCTTAAGCTTCCCCTCAACATCTCCAGTTTACTACAAGGAGAACACAATACATTTGGAGAATGGACTTTGAAGTGGTAAAAATGATCTTTGTATTGGAGTCAATGAAAAGCTTCTAGTGAATATTGTCCAATTTACTAAGAGCGCAAGCAATCACTTTGGAATCTCGTTATCTACATCACCCATAATTCTGCACAGACTTCACAATTGTCACATGATGTTTACAAGCCCCCCCCCTCACAGTCACAAATCACCACCATTCACCAGTATACAGTGTGACACAAAGAAAAGTCCAACTCCCAAATGTAATTTAACTTGGAGTAAAGGCCGGGACATTGAGTGGGGTCTAAGATAGAATCAGTCCTAAAATAAATGCCCCATGTCTCTGTCAGTCCCATAGTGACTCATGACCTACATTAGGGAAGCGTAAGGAATTTCACTTAAACGAACAATAACACCAAATAGTAAAAGTGTTTTAAAGTAATGAAAATATAATGTAGTGTTGCCCTGCATTGGTAAAACTGATCTGTTTGTTTCAGAAACACTACTATAGTTTATATTAACAAGCTGCTGTGTAGCCATGGGGACAGCCATTCAAGCACAGGACACACAGTAGATAACAGATAAGTACTACTATAGTTTATATAAACAAGCTGCTGTGTAGCCATGGGGGCAGCCATTCAAGCACAGGACACACAGTAGATAACAGATAAGTACTGCTATAGTTTATATAAACAAGCTGCTGTGTAGCCATGGGGGCAGCCATTCAAGCACAGGACACACAGTAGATAACAGACAAGTACTACTATAGTATATATAAACAAGCTGCTGTGTAGCCATGGGGGCAGCCATTCAAGCACAGGATACACCATAGATAACAGATAAGTACTACTATAGTTTATATAAACAAGCTGCTGTGTAGCCATGGGAGCAGCCATTCAAGCACAGGATACACAGTAGATAACAGATAAGTACTACTATAGTTTATGTAAGCAAGCTGCTGTGTAGCCATGGGGGCAGCCATTCAAGCACAGGATACACAGTAGATAACAGATAAGTACTACTATAGTTTATATAAACAAGCTGCTGTGTAGCCATGGGGGCAGCCATTCAAGCACAGGATACACAGTAGATAACAGATAAGTACTACTATAGTTTATATAAACAAGCTGCTGTGTAGCCATGGGGGCAGCCATTCAAGCACAGGACACACAGTAGATAACAGATAAGTACTACTATAGTTTATATAAATAAGCTGCTGTGTAGCCATGGGGGCAGCCATTCAAGCACAGGATACACAGCAGATAACAGATAAGTACTACTATAGTTTATATAAACAAGCTGCTGTGTAGCCATGGGGGCAGCCAGTAGCAATGACATTTACACATAACTTAAAAACCAGTGGGAGGAAGTTGCTTAGAATTAGATTTTCATTCATTGTATAAAACAGTGTTTTCAGGGTGACACCACCTTTAAATTCATGTCTGAATCAGGATGCTGAGCTTCCAGTGACCAGCAGGGGGCACATAGTGCATGAGTTGATAAGCAGTTGAAATTGTAAAGATTGGCAGGGAAGGGGTTAATCTGTTCCCCATGCTGACTTGTGTTATCTTAGTGCCTGTGTCCCTCCCTGCGGGGAGTGGCTGGGAATCCAGATGTGAGTCTCCCTGACATCACCTTGTACTAGTGTGCAACCATATAGTTGTGCTGAGCCTCTCGCACACTCATCCCTTGCACTGCTTCCTCCGGCCACAGAGACACTTTTATAAAGCTGGAGTGGAAGCCTGTTCTTTGGAATTCCCTCTCGCTTGAAGGATTGGGGCTTATTACCAGGAGATCAGCGTGTAACACGGGCAACTTCTCCGCAAACTGCTGGATTGGGTACGTTATATTCCCTGTTACAGTCTACATACTGAGTTCCTATAAGCTGAACATTCTTCCTTTGAAACGGATCAGTAGGTAAAGGTTCCGTTTAACCACGAATGGGAAACTTTATGCTGTGTTGGACTACATCTCCCAGCATCCCCAGCAGCCTTTGGCTATTGTGTGTTACTGGCTGTAATCACACAGGTATCTCATCACAGGTGTTGTATGTCTTAGTTTAGAGGGAGATGGGTATAGCTTATTGTGTGCCCAGAGCATTCCTTCTCTGTAAATGTGTATAAAGGAGTGAATGAGGTAGCAGGAAGGGGTTAAAGTGACAGAGAGTGCTGGAGGTGCACCAGGGGGACGGATTTATATGGTGTTTGCTCAGCTTTATAAGCACTTTAGAGAGTGGAATATCTCTGTACCTGGAGGCTTTATTGCATGAAATGGGGAAGCGACTTTATTATAAACACAGCACACCTGGCCCAATAGTCTTTCTCTTATTAGAATGTAAGCTCTTGTGTGCTGTTAGAACGGAAACTGCATCTCAATTTTTTTGCATCAACGAAGAAAATGTCCTTCTAACCAACTTTCTAATACAAGTGTGAGACCTTTTATCCAGAATGCTTGGAACGTGGGGTTTTCCAGATAACGGATCTTTCTATAATTTGGATCGTCATACCTTAAGTCTACTAGAAAATCATGTAAACATTAAATAAACCCAATACGCTGGTTTTGCTTCCAATAAGGATTAATTATATCTTAGTTGGGATCAAGTACAAACTACTGTTTTATTATTACACAGAATAAGGAAATAATTTCTTTCTGGATAATGGGTTTCCGGATAACAGATCCCATACCTGTACACAAGAATGACTTATACATGGTTTGAAAGGGCCAATGGGGGGCAATTCAAAAGTGAGCAGGGCAATAGGGCACTTGATGACAAAGCCTATAGCAGATAACAGATACGCTGAGTAAAATACAATGGTTGTTATTCTTACACAGGGAAATAAACAGGGGTCAAATGCCATTTATGACTCCACAGAACTATAGAGTGAAACATCTCTCATACAAGATAGGGCATTGGCTGCCAAAAAACCCCCCCAACAATTTATGTGTAGATTATTCAGTTGACTGCTGGTACATTGTTCCAAGAGTCCAAATCAGCAGTGCAGAGAATCGAAAGTGTCCTAAAGTAACTGCTTCAAATTGCAACTATATTTAAAAATAATGTAAAAATCACTGAAAACTTTTAGTTACACAGCTGCTCTGGCCTTTAAAGGAGAAGGAAAGGCTAAAACTAAGTAAGCTTTATCAGAAAGGTCTATATAAATACACCAGTAAACCCTCAAAGTAATGATGCTCTGAGTCCTCTGTCAAAAGAAACATCACATTTCTTTCCTTCTATTGTGTACTCATGGGCTTCTGTATCAGACTTCCTGTTTTCAGCTTAAATCTCCAGGGCTAGGGCTTGAGCATGCTCAGTTTGTTCCTCTCTCTCTCCCTTCTCTGCTGTAATCTGAGCCCAGAGCTATGAGTTAGCAGGGAGAGACTTGGGATGCCACACCAAGCTAATATGGCAGCTGCTATCCTAAACAAACAGAGAGAGATTCTAGACCATTTTACTCAGGTATGGTAAAGTATTCTGCAGAATAAATACAGTGTTATAGCTTGTATTATTGCAGCTAATCTATTGGCAATAAACTGCTTTTCCTTTCCCTTTAAATGAGATCCCAGTCCCTTAAGTTAAATGGGTAGAAATCAGCGTTACTATGAATGGAGACTTCAGAGTCGGGTTTCATTGTGGCGCCTCTAATTCTCTACTCGGATAAATGTTGAGCCATTGGGAATTATATTTATTTTTCTTAATGTGAAAGATTCAGTGGAGTTCCCCTTAAACCTGCTCCTCCTTCTCTAAAACAAACACTAATTATAATGAAGAACTGCAGTCACTGGTCAATTCCCTCACAACTGTAATTAAGTCTTTACTCAGTGACATTTAATCTACTTTAGAGCAGTAGGGGGCGCAGTGGAGCTCTATTGTGGAGGGTTTAGTTGTCCTTCGTCCTGAACTTCCTGGGTCCCTGGTGATTGGCTGCAGCGCATATTATTAATTAATCTTTGTGTTCCATTCACGTGCTATTACTATTAATCACTCAGTGGGAGTCACATGATTGTTCTAACGAGGACAAGACGGCACATTAAAAGCATTAGGGTTCAAAAAGTCATTGTGATATCAGTGTATAGAGAACTTTGCTGCCGTACTGTCTCTCCCTACCCTATAGCATTAGCCTATAGCTTTAGCCTATAGCTTGTTATTTATAGACTGAAGTGAGAGCTGCTACATTGTTTCCTTACACAGTACAGTGCAAATGTACAGCTTGTAACTGCGTAGTAACAGATTGAATAGGGCTGGGAAAAGTCACACATTCAACCTTTTGTCTAATTGAAACCTGTCTGCCAGCTGATAAAGAGGAAAGTGGCAGATAAATTCTCTATTTCATTACCACCCCCGTTGTAGATTTATATATAGTGATCATATCCCCCTTAACTGTCTCTTCTCCAGTGTAACCAATCCCAACTTGCCTTTCCCCATAACTGATCCCTTCCATTCCCTTTATCAGCTTAGTCGCTCTTCTCTGTACTTTCTTTATTTCATTACTGTCCCTTATATATTTATATAAGTGATCATATCCCCCTTAACTGTCTCTTCTCCAGTGTGAACAATCCAAACTTGTCTTTCCCTATAACTGATCCCTTCCATTCCCTTTATCACCTTAGTCGCTCTTCTCTGTACTTTCTTTATTTCATTACTGTCCCTTATATATTTATATAAGTGATCATATCCCCTTTATATATATTTATATATAGTGATCATATCCCCTCTTATATATTTATATATAGTGATCATATCCCCTTATATATTTATATATAGTGATCACAGTCACACACCATCAACCTGAGCAGCCTGTACTTAAAGGGGCAGGACAGTGTGACTACTAACAATCTGCAAAACCCAGGAACCACCCAAATGTAGCCAAAGCCTGTATCAAACATCAGTGGCAGCATTCCCCTGTACTAAGCACAATTCAGCAGGAACATCCCCTACGTTTGCTCATAGTCTATAGGTGCGTGACTTTACATTTATCAACATTGAATCTCATTTGCCACTTAGCTGCCCAGATTGCCAGTTTGTCAAGATCCTGTTGCAAGTGCCACATCCTGGATGGAATTTATTGGGCTGGATAGTTTTGTGTCATCTGCAAACACTGATACATTACTTACAATACCCTCCCCTAAGTCATTAATGAACAAATTGAAAAAAATTGGAGCCAGTACTGAACCCCACAGGATTTTAAAAGCAATTAAATGTGACTTACATGATCTGCCCCCCTAAAGTCATGCTGGTTGTTACTTATAATGTCATTATCAAGAACATAATTTAGAATGGGATCCCTTATTGCAATGCTAAGCTTGTGATCCCTTTCTAACTATTAGAATGACATGAGATTTTGCACATTTTACAATGACTGGCTTGTGCTGAACACATGGATACATTGCTTGTAGTAAATTGATACCCTATTGCCCTGTGGCTTCATTTCTTTGTTACCCTACATGATAATGTTACTGAGTTCTGGGTGCTGCTAACAACCCCTTGTGTGTTCTTCCTACAGGCACTGTGTACTGCAGTGACCACTAGTGATCTGGCTGAGACGCAGGCATTATTGTTCTGTGGAGCAGATGTGAATTGCAGTACAGACGACCCCTCTTATCCGACCTCCATCACATTGGCGGAGCAGGCGGGACAAAGGCTGCAAATGGAATTCCTGATGCAAAACCGGACGTCGGGTAAGAAAGGCAAAGTTTCCCATGTGTATAATGGTGTATAATGGTAAGGACTTTGGCCATATAATTGATTGGACTGAACCAACTTCACTTTTTGTCAAAAGAGATCACAGTATCACATGTAGTGTCTATTTATGGCCATGAGGGGGTGCTATTGAGTTGACGGCTAATGTGAAGGGCAGCAGGGGTGAGTGGTGAGAAAACTGACCAGGCAGTTCGGAATGTTGGGCTGGAGCATTGGGACAGGGATCAGTTTACAATATTCGGGGAAAGACTAAGTGGAACCAGCATTGCATAATAAAGAGAAGGCAGAGAGTGGAGTTGTTCCCTCTTTATAACATTCGGGTGCAGATTCCATAAGATCAGTGTTTCTGCTTCATGTGCCTCCTTGGCTCCTGTTGATAAGGGCAACAACACGTTGGGTGGGGGTAGTTTAGCCTGACTCTGTAGTGGGAGGGGGGGTTGCTCACGTGAGATAAAATCAGTGAATCAGAGTTTTTCCAAAACAAATAACTTGTTCCGCTTGGCTGCCCCCCATAGTCACACACCCTCAACCTGAACAGCCTGTACTTAAAGGGGAAGGGGAGTGTGACTACTAGCTATCTATCTGCAAAATTCAGGAACCACCCACATGTAGCCAAAACCTGTATCATACATCCGTGGCAGCATTCTCCTATACTAAGCACAATTCAGCAGGAACATCCCCTAAATTTGCTCATAGTCTGTACAGAGAGATCCCATAAAACTATGGCAGCATAGGTATTCCCTGTACTAAGCACAATTCAGCAGGAACAGTCCCTAAGTTTGCTCATAGTCTGTACAGAGAGATCCCATAAAACTATGGCAGCATAGGTATTCCCCTGTACTAAGCACAATTCAGCAGGAAGAGCCCCTACGTTTGCTCATAGTCTGTACAGCCAGATCTCATAAAACCATGGCAGCATAGGTATTCAGCTGTACTAAGCACAATTCAGCTGGAAAAGCCCCTAAATTTGCTCATAGTCTGTATAGAGAGATCACATAAAACTATGGCAGCATAGGTATTCCCTGTACTAAGCACAATTCAGCTGGAAAAGCCCCTAAATTTGCTCATAGTCTGTATAGAGAGATCACATAAAACTATGGCAGCATAGGTATTCCCTGTACTAAGCACAATTCAGCAGGAACAGTCCCTAGGTTTGCTCATAGTCTGTACAGAGAGATCCCATAAAACGATGGCAGCATAGGTATTCCCATGTACTAAGCAAAATTCAGCAGGAACAGTCCCTAGGTTTGCTCATAGTCTGTACAGAGAGATCCCATAAAACGATGGCAGCATAGGTATTCCTTGTACTAAGCACAATTCAGCAGGAACAGTCCCTAGGTTTGCTCATAGTCTGTACAGAGAGATCCCATAAAACGATGGCAGCATAGGTATTCCTTGTACTAAGCACAATTCAGCAGGAAGAGCCCCTAAATTTGCTCATAGTCTGTACAGAGAGATCCCATAAAACTATGGCAGCATAGGTATTCCCTGTACTAAGCACAATTCAGCAGGAAGAGCCCCTAAATTTGCTCATAGTCTGTACAGAGAGATCCCATAAAACTATGGCAGCATAGGTATTCCCTGTACTAAGCACAATTCAGCAGGAAGAGCCCCTAAATTTGCTCATAGTCTGTACAGAGAGATCCCATAAAACTATGGCAGCATAGGTATTCCCATGTACTAAGCACAATTCAGCAGGAACAAACCCTAGGTTTGCTCATAGTCTGTACAGAGAGATTCCATAAAAGTATGGCAGCATTGGTATTCCCTTGTACTAAGCACAATTCAGCAGGAAGAGCCCCTAAATTTGCTCATAGTCTGTACTGGGCTGAAATGAAAGTGCTGCCCCTGTGGTCCTGTGGATTTGGGGGGCAGTGCCGCTGTACAGAGAAGGTTGTGCCACACTCTGAGCTGTGGGAAAGGTTGGACTGTGGGTGGATAATCGCTGGTCTCTAATAGGCCTTTGCTTAATCAGAGGAGGGAGGAGATTATTCATTAATTCAGAAATAAAAGCCTGCCGTTTTCCTTAGCAGCACTGCAATGGTTAAAATGTCACACCCTCTACAGATAAGTTATTTATGGAGAGGGTAAGTAGATGAAATGAGACCCACTCATTTTTGGGAAGTAATTTTCAATAGAACTGCTTCTCATTCAGTCCCCATGTGCACCCCCCCATACCCCGTGGCCCCCCAGTAGTCACAGCTTCACAGCCGGTTTTCCATCAGTAACAAACGAGACTTGTTTGAGGAGTTTTGGCTGCTGATGGGGAACAACACGGCACCTTGTGTGTAGAAATGTAAACTTACTGACACCCACCTACATCTCTGGCACTCACATGGGTGGGGTATTTGCTTTTGGGATGTGGTTGCAGTGATACCACAACAATTGCATGTGATGCAGCACCGAGTCACTGTCTCTGCGACTCTGCTTTAGATTGTAAGCTCTTGTGCACCAGCAGTCTATGGAAAGGGATAGGGCTGTGAAAGAGAAATGCTGGACATGTGGGGATGGATGGAACTTAGTCCTCTGTAGCTGCCCCACCGATAGTTACAGACAAAGGCAAGAGGTTCCTGCACTCGTTATTAATATAAATATATATATATATATATATATTACACAAGAGCCAGGAATATCTTCATAAACATTAACTAGTGATGTCATCAGTTATAAACGGAGTCATTTTTGTCACATGCCTCACTGAAACTTGTGTATTATAATAAATAAAGTACCCCTTGTTGGAATATATGAGGATATTAGAAGTCACCTCGGAGTTCCATGACCTGTATATAAACACGCCTTTTTATATGGTCATGAAACTCCTCTGTGACATATAATATCCTTATAATTTACAAGAGGGGGGACTTTATTCACTATATATAATGTATCGATGTGCAGAGCATGTGAGTCTTTGTCTGTATGAATTTTGTGATCACACCTTTATTTAATGATTTAAAATTAATTGTGCTGAGCACAACTTGCCCTTCACCCCCCATCCAGGTGACGCCACCATACCTCGCAGCTGTCCCGTTTTTAGAGGGACAGTTCCTCTTTTGACAGCTCAATCTGCAGTCCCACATTTGTACTGGGAAGTCCTGTTTTCTTCTTCACTGAACAACCAGAAAAATAAACAATGTTTCTAACTTGATTGGCTTTTGGCCTAGAGCCTAGAACAGCCACAGCTGCTTTTAAGATACTTTTGTAACAATTTCAAGATAAGGAAATAAGTAATTGTAACAATATAAGATAACAGGTCCCTTGGGAAATGTTACACTCACAGCTTAAAGGGCAATTCACCTTCATTAGCAAAATTGTAGTAACTGAAAAAAAAACAAAAAACACAGAAATATGTTCATACTTTCATAACCTGCCAAATATCTCTGTAAAACTCTGTATCTCTAATGCTCCCCCACCTCTGCAAATACCCCAGCCCCCTTACAAACCCCCAGGCCAGCAATAGGACACCTTACTGTGCTGCAGCCAATCATTTGGAGCCTCCAGGACCAGGAAGTGATTTTTTGGTTGGGAAATAATCACCTTTAACCCTTTCCTTCTCAGGAGTGTGAGTCACATATAAATGAGCAGATGGTGCATAAATGAACTGAGCCCAAACCCGACATAATGAAAATTAAAGGGGAAGGAACACAGTCCTATAAATAATGGATTATTATTATTATTATTAAAGTATTTAACTGCCTGGTGCGGTTTGTTTGCCGAAGTTATAAAATATCAGACAAAATTGGCAGCTGTTCCCACGACACCAGATTGATGGAAAGTTGCTCAGCAGACAATAGCCCCTGTGTTAGAGAAAGTGGCCCTAGCGCACTCAGAGCTGCAGCCATGATAATGAAATAAGGGAAATGGTCTCCCAGCTTCTCTGATAGGCTGGCTGTTGTAGAGCTGCTACTGTCACCCTCTTGTCCTACTATTGCCCAACTGTCATCATCTGGTTTGGCTCTCACCATGTCCTCCTACTTTCCCCTCATCACTATGACTATTATCACTTCAATTCTCCTCCGCCGGGTGGGGGATGCGCTGTGGCACCTCTGGGTGCCTTGTGTTGCCGCATCTTATAGCCACATCTTGCAGCCACATCTTATAGCCACATCTTATAGCCACATCTTGTAGTCACATGACATCTTATAGCCACATCTTACACCTCATTGCCAGTTTGTCTCGTCTATGGGAAAAACACCCCAAACTCTCAAAATCCCGTTGTTTGGACTCAGTCCCAGTAACATTTACAGAAACAACCAGAGTCATCAAGATACTCGGCACTATTCATCTCTCGTGACTCGTTACAATGTCACCATTGTGTGGTTTGAGTCGTGGTCAGTGGATCTTTGCTGCCACCAAGGGGTAGATGCTGGTACTGTTGGAGGGTTCATTTAGCTGTACAGGTATGGGATCCGTTATCCAGAAAGCTCCAAATTATGGAATGAGCTTCTCCTATAGACTCCATTTAATACAAATAATCCAAATTTTTAAAAACTGATTTCCTTTTTCTGTGTAATAATAAAACAGTCGCTTGTACTTGATCCCAACTAAGATAAAAATAATCCTTATTGGAAGCAAAACCTGCCTGTTGGGTTTATTTCATATTTACATGATTTTTTAGTAGACTTAAGGTATGAAGATCCAAATTACAGAAAGATCTGTTATCCGGAAATCCCCAGGTCCCGAGCATTCTGGATAACAGGTCCCATACCTGTACTGTAAACACAATGCTGCACATTTATACGATACAAGGTTAGTGCAAAGAGGAGGATAAATATAATAAATATACACTGTAATGCGGATTAAGTGGCACAGAAGGAAGGAGGGCTCTGAGAGTCCTTAGAGCTTACAATCTAAGTGGAAGGCAGCAGAGAGGAGGTACACCATTGGAGATCTATATAATTTGTTGAGGAGCTGACACTTCTATGTGGTTTTATCTCTTCATGTGTTTAATTTTCTTTTCTCTTGACAGAAATTCCTCGCCTGGAGCTGGGGCCCATCCTAGAGAAGGTATATGTTGTGCGCCCCAATATCACCCACAATGGCTTCCTGTATAAAACCTCGTCAATGACTCGTCTGGTCACTGAGAGAAAGTCCAAGGAAGGTGGGTCCCCCTTGTGACTCTTCTGTTGCATTATTGTGCTCACCCCTCACTTTCTGCACCCACAATCTGTTCCACCTTGTTCTGAGACTTCATTTCCCAAAATGCCTTGCATTTTCTTAAAGGGATTCTGTCATGATTTTTATGGTGTCGTTTTTATCTCTAAATGACACTGTTTACTCTGCAAATAATTCTCTCTACAATATAAAATGTCGTTCCTGAACCAACAAGTGTATTTAGTTGTAATATTGGTGTGTAGGTGCATCTCAGGTCATTTTGCCTGGTCATGTGATTTCAGAAAGAGGATGGAACTGCTTTCTGGCAGGCTGTTGTTTCTCCTACTCAATGTAACTGAATGTGTCTCAGTGGGACCTGGATTTTACAACTGAGTGCTTTTCTTATATCTACCAGGCAGCTGTTATCTTGAGTTAGGGAGCTGCTATCTGGTTACCTTCCCATTGTTCTGTTGTTAGGCTGCTGGGGGAGGGGGGGTGATATCACTCCAACTTGCAGTACAGCAGTAAAGAGTGACTGAAGTTTATCAGAGCACAAGTCACATGACTGGGGCATCTGGGAAACTGATAATATGTCTAGCCCCATGTCATATTTCAAAATTGAATATAAAAAAACATGTTTGCTCTTTGGAGAAATGGATTTCAGTGCAGAATTCTGCTAGAGCAGCACTATTAACTGATTAATTTTGAAAAAAAACTGTTTTCGCATGACAGTATCCCTTTAACATATCTGCCAAATAGGACAACCGCATATGTGTGCAAGGTATTGTGGGAACTGTAGTCTTGGCTGGAGGGCAGCAGGTTTTTGGTACATTGTGTCTGTAGTCTTACAATAGGAGAAGGGAATAGTACAGGTAAAACCCATTTAAAATGTATAATTAAAGTATAATGTAAAGCTGCTTAGAATTTAAGTTTTTTTTATTATAAAAAATGTGGAGTGCAGTTCCTCTCTAATGTGCGAGTGTCCCAATATTATGTTCTTGGGGCGATGTTGTTCTCCTTGTACACTCTAAGGCTTATTTATGAACACAGTGCAAAATGGGGGTGCAGATTACCATGTATAGTAGCCAGTGTTGGACTGGAGTATCTGGTGCCCATCAGCGTCCATCACCTCAATGTTCTCACCCCATTCTACCCCACACTCAGGTCATTGCATTTGGTTTATAAATGAGCCCTATTATCTTACATCTTACCAACTTTCTCCCAACCTTTCTGCTTTCAAAAAATCTCTGAAAACGCACTTCTTTCGAGAAGCCTCCCCTCACTCTGCTTAACTACCAAACGCAACACCACATACAGTACCACATTTCTCACCCACTTACTTCGATCTTGCCCACTCCCACACCTTGTGTATTACTCCCTTCCCTTTAGACTGTATGCCTATACATAGGGCCTTCCTCACCTTTTTGTACCTGTATTGATTGTGACGTTTGTTACTCCATATATTCTATATATGTAATTCGTGTGATGTAGTTGTATAATCACATTTACTTTACAGTGCTACGCAATATGTTGGCGCTATATAAATACATGTTAATAATAATAATAATAATAATAATCTTACATGATTAGTTAGTTACATAGTAAAATCCGGTTGAAAAAAGACAAAGTCCATCAAGTCCAACCCCTCCAAATGAAAACCCAGCCCCATACACACACCCCTCCCTACTTTCACATAAATAATATATACCCATATCTATACTAACTATAGAGCTTAGTATCACAATAGCCTTTGATATTATGTCTGTCCAATAAATCATCCAAGTCCCTCTTATAGTCATTAACTGAATCAGCATCACAACATCACCCGGCAGTGCATTCCCCAACCTCACTGTCCTGACTGTGAAGAACCCCCTACTCTGTTCTTTTAAATGAAAGTTCTTTTCTTCTAGTCTGAAGGGGAGGCCTCTGGTACTGTGATCCACTTTATGGGTAAAAAGGTCCCCTGCTATTTGTCTAAAATGTCCTCTAACCAATTTAGTTGCACTTAGTCTCTGCACTCTCTCCAGCTCATTTATATCCCTCTTAAGGACTGGAGTCCAAAACTGCCCCCATACTCCAGATGAGGCCTCACCAGGGACCTATAAAGAGGCAGAATTATGTTTTCATCCCTTGAGTTAATGCCCTTTTTTATACAAGACAGAACTTTATTTGCTTTAGTAGCCACATAATGACACTGCCCAGAATTAGACAACGTGTTATCTACAAAGACCCCTAGATCCTTCTCATTTAAGGAAACTCCCAACACACTGCCATTTAGTGTAGAACTTGCATTTATATTATTTCTGCCAAAGTGCATAACCTGCATTTATCAACATTGAACCTCATTTTCCAGTTTGCTGCCCAGTTTTCCAATCTGTATGTATCTGTATGTATGAATGTTTATGTATGATTGTGTATATAGGAATGTGCATATAGGAATGTGTATATATGAATGTGTATATAGGAATGTGTATGTATGAATTTGTATATAGGAATGGGTATATAGGAATGGGTATATAGGAATGGGTATGTATGAATTTGTATATAGGAATGGGTATATAGGAATGGGTATATAGGAATGGGTATATAGGAATGGGTATGTATGAATTTGTATATAGGAATGGGTATATAGGAATGGGTATATAGGAATGGGTATATAGGAATGGGTATGTATGAATTTGTATATAGGAATGGGTATATAGGAATGTGTATATAGGAATGTGTATGCGGTGCTGCCATGCTGCAAGTCTGACAGTCTCTGAGTCTCTCCTCTCTGTGTTTCTGGCAGAGTTCAGCCGGCGCTGGTCTGTACTCAATGACGGAGTATTAAGTTACTATGAGAACAACCTCAGCTCCACGCCCAACGGCGAGATTAAAATGGGGGAGATTGTGTGCGTTGCTGTGAACCCTCCAGACACTCATGGGTAAGAACCCGAACACAAGGGGCCACAGCTGGTGTTATGTGTGTGATACAAAAACACATTGATGATGTTTCAGATGTTATTTACACATTGGCTATTGGATGCCCTGCGCTTCTGTATATGTCGCTGATATGTCTGTTCCCGCCCGACAGCTTTGAAAGCACTTTCGAAATTTACACGCAGTCGGAGCGTCTCTATCTGTTTGCCGCAGAAACCCCCGAGGAAGCCAGAGAGTGGGTTAAATCCATCACAAAGGTAGGCAGTTAACGGGGCAATTATTCCTAAAATCCAACTTACCTTATAGCCCTAACTATCTCTGTGCTAATAATATTTATATAGATGTACAAGTGCAGGCACATGGAATATCATGGAGGAAGCCATTTTTCCTCTACAATCTTCCTGCTTTCCACAACCCAGGAAGTGATCCTATATAATAAAGTTGAAGTGTTTCTGCGTCCAGTCCCTGTGTCCGTGGGATTGCGCTACTGACCATCTTTGGCAAATTTTCTACATATGTTCTAGCGCCCGTTAATTTAACGGGCTTAATGTCTAGTATTGTAATATCATTGGCCATTCAGATCAGCTGACAGAGTAGAATGGTGCCTAGTTGTGTGTTCATTGTGTTGTTGCTGGGGACATTGGGTAAATGAGGCATCGGGAAGTCCTATACATTATATTAATAGCACCCCCACTCTCTGTCTCCCCTCCAGTGTTTCCTTCCCCTTAAAGCCGAGGAGCTTCTCAGTTACGACTTTGACCGGATTGGGCGGCTGCAGTACAAGGGGGGGCTGAGCCTGGAGCGCACCACCATCGGCTGGTTCTCCCTCTATAAGACCAAACTGCACATGTATCTGGAGGACGGGGACACGGTGGACGTCATTCCCCTGAAGAAGCTCTCGGAACTCTGTACGTGTTGGGTAATAGTTCCATATGTGCCCCCCGTATGTACAGTATGTGCCCCCCACATGTAGAGTATGTGCCCATCTGTGTGTGTCCTACACCCGCTAACCTCTATATTATTCCTTCACCTGCAGCGACCAAGGATAAGGATGTTCTTGTACTGGTGGCCAAGGGCAGGTACGGTCCCATCTCCTTCTATATACACATATGTATCTAAATACACACAGGGATATCTATATACTCACATATATATCTATAATACACACACATATATATCTGTACACACACACATATATATATATATATATATATATATGCATGGTGGGTACAGAGACCTCAGCTTCCCAGGGTCCCTCTACCAGGCCCCATGGGCCACCCTCATAAGTGTCTTGGGCCACTAATTTAAACCAGTTTTTGCAGAACTCTGCATTATAGGGAAATGGCCATCAGACCCTATTTAAAGGAGAAGTAAACATTAACCATAGGGCCCCTGCACTGGCACCCCTCTCTTCAACCAAGAGGCCCTGATCCCCATACCTGTAGTAATAAATATTGTGCAAGACTGACTGACGCCCCAAACATACCCATTCTTACAGGCTGGTACTCGGGTCAATCCCTCATATCTCCTGCCTAATGACCCAAATAGTTCCTCTATTTTCTCCTCTTGCTTATGCCTTGTCCTGACTGATTAATGTGTCTGGACTGTCTTTCTGTCCTGCCTGACACCCACCTCTTGTCCAATCAGGATAACGTACATTCTGGCAGCAAGAAAGTTGGATTTTTCCGGCTGGGTGAACGCGATCCAGAAGGCGAGCAGCTCCACAGGGGATACGTTATCAGAGCAGCAACTGACGGGTTCCGACGTTCCTGTCCTGGTGCACAAGTGCATCGAATACATTTCCCAGTTTGGTAAGTGCCGGGCCTCTCCTGCACCCGGATTAGAGAGTTTCATGTTGGTGTGAGGAGAATTTGGGCTGTATGGGGTAATCTAGATTATAAAGGAGAGGTGAACATGAGCTTGATATGTAACTGCAGGAAGCTGCTGTCTACTGGAATCTGGGGCAACCTGTCAGAGTCCAGGGGAACCTTTCAGAATCTAGGGCAGGGGTCCCCAACCTTTTTTACCTGTGAGCCATATTCAAAAATAAAAAGAGTTGGAGAGCAAGACAGGCATGCAAAAAGTTCATGGGGTGCCAAATAAGGGCTGTGATTGACTATATGATGACCTCTATGTGGACTGGCAGCCTACAGAAGGCAGTACACCTGGTTTTTATACAACCAAAACTTGCCTCCAAGCAAGGAATTCCAAACTAGGCACCTGCTTTGAGGCCACTGAGAGCAACATCCAAGGCATTGGAGAGCAACGTGTTGCTCGTGAGCTACTGGTTGGGGATCACTGGTCTAGGGGAACCTGTCAGAGCGTAGGGGAACTGGTCAGAGTGTAGGGGAACATGTCAGAATCTAGGGGAACCTGTCAGAGTCTAGGGGAACTGGTCAGAGTGTAGGGGAACATGTCAGAATCTAGGGGAACATGTCAGAGTCTAGGGGAACTGGTCAGAGTGTAGGGGAACATGTCAGAATCTAGGGGAACATGTCAGAGTCTAGGGGAACTGGTCAGAGTGTAGGGGAACATGTCAGAATCTAGGGGAACATGTCAGAATCTAGGGGAACATGTCAGAGTCTAGGGGAACCTGTCAGAGTGTAAAGGGACCTGTCAGAACAAAGAGGGAACCTCTCAGAGCCTAGAAGAACCTGTCAGAATGTAGAGGGACCTTTTAGAGTCTAGTGAAACCTGATACGGGTATCTGATTTGGGGGTTTACTGAGCTGTCCATGAACTGTTTGTGATCACTGTAAATGCCCCTCAGGTATGGCCTCTGAAGGAATCTACAGGAAGAGTGGGCAGAACTCTAAGACCACAAGTCTCCTGGAAGCCCTGAAGAAGGACGCACGGAGAGTGGTGCTCAAGGAAGATGAACACCACGTGGACAATATCTCCGACACCCTGAAGAGATTCTTTCGGGGACTGGAGGAGGGAATCTTTGGGGAACACAGTCACCATTGGTTAAATGTACCAGGTACAGTAGGAGCAATTAGAGCACAGCATTGGAGTAATTAGTCATGTGACCTTTATAATTTCCATCGGTGCCTTTAGCATTCAGGCCCAATCTGTTGTGGCAGAACTATAGAGGGGCAGGTACTGTCACTGCAGGAGGGCCAGGGAAACAGGTTTCATATGAATGTGCCCTGGTTACTGGGTTCTATGTAGTGGAACAGTCACACTTCTCATTATAGAGGATACACTATAAGGTTTACGTGTTTACCCTAATTTTCTCCTAGAAATAGACGACGAGCTCATGAGGTTTGGAAGGTACCAGGAACTTCTGCAGAACCTGCCTCAAGTCAACAGGGCTACTCTCAAAGCACTAATTACTCACTTATACTGGTAAATATACATATATATATTATATATATTATCTCATTGTCTCCCCAGTACCAACCCAGGTACTGATTCTTTGTACTCCTGCTAATGGGCTGCACTCTTTCCCATGGTCAGGTAGACATAGCACCCTGGGTAAATATATCCATCAATCAGTAGTTTCCCCCCCCCCGCCATTACTTGCCCAGGTAAAAATGTGATGTTCTGTGTTCTTCTCTTGGGCTGCTCTCTTACCCATTGTCAGGTAGGAACTGCCCCATAGCATTAAAGGATAAGTAAACCTTTAAAATAAATGAATGTAAAATTGATGAGAGTTCTATTCTGAGCACTTGTCATTTACATTCATTATTTATTTTGTTTTTATTCCAAGATATTAAGGGATACATATACTGTTAATATGAATGAATTTTGTTACAACAGCGCCACCTGCTGGTCAGTTCCCACCAGTCTGACCACCAAGTAGTCAAGGAAGTTGTCAGGAGAAAGAAAGAGGCTGCTCTGATGTTCTTCTGCTTAGGAAAAGAATTACAAACCTTTCTCACATCTTTCCTAGAACATAAGCCTCTTTCTTTCTTTCTTTCTTTCTTTCTTTCTTTCTCCTGACATCTTCCTTGACTACTTGGTGGTCAGACTGGGAAACTGACCAGCAGGTGGCGCTGTTGTAACAAAATTCATTCATATGAAAAGTACATGTATCCCTGAATATCTTGGAATAACAACAAAATAAAAAATGAATGTAAATGACTAGACTAGACCCCTCATCAGTTTTACATGCACTTATTTTAAAGGTTTACTTAACCTTTAAACCCAGTCACCTCCTCCCCCCAGCAGGTAGAAAGCTCTAATACTTTGTACTTCTGGGCTGCTCTCTTTCCCATGGTCAGACAGGAACCACCCCCTGAATAAGTGACCTTTTATAATATATAATGAGCCCTATCTCCTACCCCCGGTGCAGCATTCAGCACTTTTCGGATGAGAATCAAATGAACGTCCATAACTTGGCCATTGTGTTTGGCCCCACGCTCTTCCAGACGGACGGACAAAACTACAAGCCGGGGCGTGTGGTCGAGGACCTCGTCACTTACTTCCGACCAATTTTTGGGGTAAGGCGTGTCACTGACTCTGTAATATCATTCACCCCTCCCATTGCCCCTCAGCCTGTGCTTTGGGTAACTCAGTGCCGCCCTCTTGTTGCAGGTGAGTGAACAGGAGTTGCAGAAGCAGCTGAGTGTCATTAAGGCCATTATCAAACTGAGAGAGAAGAGGAACCCCATACCCCAGGTGAGAAATGAGCCCCTAACTAGGGGCAGGTGGGTGGGGCTTAGGCCTCAGGTGCAATTGGTGGGAGGGGCACAGGTGGAGAGGGTTGGAGTGAGGAACAGGAGCATTTGCTCAGTTGCAGGTAGAAATGCCAGTTTCCCTTTATTATCTGTCACATTTGACTCATTGCTCAGTCAACGCAAAGTTCAGCTGCAGACCGCAGTTGTTTCTAAGGAGACATGAAACATGCAGAAAACTCTAGATATGAGAATAAGGGGTGACTGGGCAGTATTTAGTCCTACAGACTGATAACTGGAATAAGGAGAGATTTCTGTTTCTTTGCCAGAGTCCGGCTTTTATCTGCACCGTTTATCTGGAAGAGAAGGGTAAAAAATCAGAACACAGCGTGCAGGTAAGTCGGGTCATTCCAGGGCAGATTTTCTTTCAGTTACCTGTGCTGGGGTATTTACACAAGGGCAGATATAAGAATGAGAATTTTTTGTTTCCCTCGGTCAGATTCCCGCCAACATGTCGGCAGAAGAGCTGACAAAGACGGTTCTTGGGATGAGGGGCATCCACAGCGAGACAACGGAGTACTGGGGGTGCTCTGAGGTGGACGAGATGGAGGAGACAGGTACCTGCTGAACCCCTGTCTATTTTATATACACCTGTATGGGATAAAATCTGCTTCTCTTATTTGTAAAGGGAATAGATAAAGTCACAGGACTGTACTGTATTTGTTCTGTCCTCGCTACGTATTACCCTGGGGCAGTGTGTAGTTCGACATGCAGCTAAACCTTCCCACAATTCAATAAAGAGACTAAGCTTGAAGTCTGTAGATTTTACTGAATAGGCAAGTGGAATAAGAGGTGAAACTGTAATACAAACAGCAGAAAAGATAATAAGTAGGGTTGCAATGAACTATATAAAAACATGCAAATGAACATATAACTGCAGTATAAAATATGTATACTGGCATAAATGTCTCTGTAGCAATGTCTCTGGGGGTTTCTGGTAGCTGTGGAGGTGTTTTGGTGTAACTATTTCCTTACCAGCGATTCTATCATAAGGGAGATGCAGAACCGTGTGCTTCTTCCAGCAGCATGGTCTGTAAAATGGAGTCCTGGCTCCCACAAGGCATTGCTTTAGGTCACATGATGGGAGTATGGTAGCCTGTTTAGTCCAAATTCTGCCATGAGCCTTATGGAGGTGTAGAATGAATATACAGGCAGTGACGTTGTGCACTTACAACAAGTGTCCAGAGGAGGGAGCTCCGAGCAAATGAATAAGGAAATCCCAAATATGGTAAAGGCATATGCTGGAGACATGACAGTATTATTATTCCTTTATTTGTGTATGTGCACTGTATGGTGGTCCATAAACAAATCCCAACTCCAAAGGGCAAATAAACTGTCCCCCCAAGTGAATCCAGTCTCCCCCAGTAATTACCCAGGTACAGAGCTATGATTCACTGTACCTCCTGCTCCTGGGCTGTTCTCTTTCCCATGGTCAAACAGAAACCTCCCCCTGGGTAAGTGAATCCAATCTCCCCCAGTACTTACACAGGTACAGAGCTTTGATTCACTGTACCTCCTGCTCCTGGGCTGTTCTCTTTCCCATGGTCAGACAGGAACCTCCCCCTGGGTAAGTAAATCCAATCTCCCCCAGTACTTACCCAGGTACAGAGCTCTGATTCTCTGTACTTCCTGCTCCTGGGCTGTTCTCTTTCCCATGGCCAGAAAGAGATACAGAGAGCAGGCAAGGGCCAATATGATCTGAAATCAGAGCTCTGGGCACAGAGAGTGTTACATACCCCAAAACAGAGTCTTATTCTGGCTAATGGCTCCCAGTTTTATCCCAAGTGAATTTTATTGCATGTATATGTTTCTTTACATGTCATGAGTGTCCTCCAATGTCTAGTGTGTGTGTGTGTGTGTGTGTGTGCCCATTGCCCAATACTGGGAATCTGATCTTTTGTCTTTAACACAGAGCGGCCCCTGCACTTCTCTGAGAAAGTTCTGCACATCTTCCACTCCGACCGGGCCAACTGCAACCTAGTTGTAAAAAAGCACGGACACATGACTGCCATGCTCAAGTATATCAGTAAGTTCGGTAACGTCGCTCCTTCTAATCATGTGACCATTTGCTTCCACGCATTCCGTTGGAATAATGATACATTATATGCCCTTTAATCCAATTTCTTTGCCCAGGGGAATAATCAAATGCTACTTTCCTGCTATTGCTCTGTTGTATCACTAGATGGCGCAATTCAACTATGATTATATTATATGTGCTGTATAAATGCCACCAGGCCCCATTATGGCTTCTCACCGGGTCTCTCTTTATCTCAGACAGCCGAGACGGAGATTCCAAGAATGGACCGATAAAGTTCCGAATGCCTACTGGCCTACTAGCCTTCAATACTACCTTCCACGAGCACTACTTCATGCTGAATAACACCATGCTGCGCATGTACAAGGAAATACGGGTACCTACCCTTATGTAGTTAACAATATGAGTCATGATTGTGATGTTAGTTACCCTTTAAAGAGAGGATGTATTATAAATATAGAGGTAGAATTTTTGCCAGTTAGTGGGAGCTGCCAGATGGATAGTACGTTACACTTGCAAGAGGCCATTTTTATGGGAACTTGGGACACAGGAAGTCTGATGTGCATAGAAAAATTCAACCTGTAATTGGCTGAAACCTTTGCATGCATATCTGGGAATGTTACTTCCCTGTTCTAAGCCAATAGTATGGCAGCACTAGTGTTTCCTAATTAATTGTATCCATAAAGGGGTTGTTCACCTTTAAATTAACTGTTAGTATGATGTAGAGAGGGATATTTTGAGACAATTTGCAATTGGTTTTCATTTTTTTTTATTTGTGTTTTTTGAGTTATTTAGCTTTTTATTTATCCAATTTGTAATTTCAGCCATCTGGTTGCTAGGGTCCACTTGACCCTAGCAACCGTGCATTGATTTGAATAAGAGATTGGAATATGAATAGGAGAGGCCTGAATAAAAAGTAGCTATAACAATAAATGTGTAGCCTTACAGAGCATTTGTTTTTTAGATGGGGTCAGTGACCCCCCCCCCCCCAGTTTGAAAGCTGGAAAGAGTCAGAAGAAGAATGTAAATAATTTAAAAACTTTTAAAAATAATGAAAGTCATTTGAAAAGTTGCTTAGAATTAGGGATGCACCGAATCCACTATTTTGAATTTGGCCGATCCCCCGAATCCTTCGTGAAAGATTCGGCCGAATACTGTACCGAATCCAAATCCTTATTTGAATATGCAAATTAGGGGTGAAAAGGGGAAAACCTTTTTCTACTTCCTTGTTTTGTGACAAAAAGTCACGCAATTTCCCTCCCCGCCCCTAATTTGCATATGCAAATTAGGATTCAGATTCGGTTGGGCCGGGCAGAAGGATTCGGCCGAATGTGAATCCTGCTGAAAAAGGACGAATCCTGAACTGAATCCTGTATCCCTACTTAAAATATAAAAAAATATACTAAAAATGTACTTATTTAAGGTGAACTACCCCTTTCAAAGGAAAATTACCGAGAGATCACAGAACTATGAAATTTAGAACTATGGAGTTTTTAAAGAGGCACTTTCATGGTACCAAATCCCCCAAACTGTAGTTGAGATTAATGAAGCATGGGGGGCAGTTGTATTTGACAGTTGTTCTGTACTGCCCCGCCCCCAAGAATCTCTCACCTCCAGTGACCAATCAGAATCAGGCGCTGCAGTCACATGTATTTGCTCTTTGTATTTGCTCGCATTGTAACCCGGGTCCTTTATCAAGCAGGCGGAGATCGGGAGTGAGGTGAGAGGTGGGCGGGTACTTGTCTCTCTAGACGTATCCCCCTTTCTGTGGTGCTGGTGACGGATTCTATCAGACCTTTAATCCTATGCACTTATTCTCACCTGGGACTCACCCGTTTAAGGTCAAAATCACTTTTAACACCATTGTTTGTGGGAGTTATCTGAGCAGCCTTGCCATTGGTCTTACGTTTTCCTTTGCATTTCTGTTTTCCTTCTCTCGTTTTCTCTTTCATGCCAATTCATAGCTGTGAGGGAAAAGAGGGAAGATGATCTAAGCCCTATCTACTGGCTGTGCAGATTCACTTTTGGGGTTTTTCTGTTCTTTTCAGCCCTTGCAGGGCTTGGAATTTTAAAGTGGACCTGTCAACCAGACATTAAAAGCTGTATAATGAAAGTCCTTTGCAAATTAAACTTGAAACCCAAATTCTCTTTTTCTTTAAAACATCCTTACCTTTTCTAAAACCAATTTAAAAGTCTCCGCTGTCAATCATATATCACCTGCCCCTCCTCAGGCATAGAGGCGGGGCAGACATTTACTTTCACTTTCCATTTGGTACTTCCTGAATGTCACTGCTCTCCCCACATTCCCCTTCCATCTTACACTGTATAATTGTGTAGGACTGCGCATGGTCATTAGGTCCCCCATTCTGGCGCATACAATTTTGGGGTGAAAAGCAACTTTGCCTTGACCACAACATGGCACCTGCCTGCTTTACTATGATTGTGAATTCCAAGACTTATGGAAACAAAATTTAAACAATGAATATAGTGTGAGTAAAGTTTATTTTGCTCAACTAACATCATAGAAAAGAATTTGGAATCATTTCTTGGGATGACAGGTCCCCTTTAAATGCTTTCTGGTTGCTTAGACTTTGTTACCATAGCAACCAGGCGGCAGATGGGAATTCAGAAAAGAGATGGTCCATATAGAAAGAATAATATACTGCAGCCATGCAATAGGCAATTGTCACCAGTGCGCCATGCAGCGTGAATATTTTATATTTGAGTTGATTAAAGGAGAACTAAAGCCTAACTAAAGAAGTAGGTAGAAATGTTGTACATGATGTTTTGTGCTTCTGTACCAGCCCAAGGCAACCACAGCCTTTTAGCAGTAAAGATCTGTGTCTCCAAAGATGCCCCAGTAGCTCCCCATCTTCTTTTCTGCTGATTCACTGCACATGCTCTGTGCTGCTGTCACTTACTGAGCTTAGGGACCCACTCACAATATACAGTACACATAGAATAGAAATGTCACAATATAAGGCTGATTAGTAATTAATACACATAATTACTACATGGCAGCACAGAAACCAGTGCAATTAGCATCAGAATTTAATAATCAGCAAACCTGTAGCATCAGCTTATATTACAGCCAGGGAAGCTCATTTTCTGCTGGATAATTAGTGATGAGCCCTAAGCTTAGCTTCTCAACAGCCAATCAGAGCCCACTGAGCATGTGAGTGTCACAGACACTTTCCAAGATGGTGACCCCCTGTGACAAGTTTGAAGTCCTGGATCATTGCTGCTATTGACAAGCTGAAACTTTAGCCTCGTGCAATAAGTTCACTGTATAAAATATGCCATTTTTAGCCATGTTCAATTTTAGGGTTTAGTTCTCCTTTAAATATGCTGAGCCCCTAAACATGGAGTCTGTTCGTATGTGTGTCTGTCTGTCTCACGCCCCAGTAACACTTACTTTTCCCTGTCACAGAGTCAGCGGCCGGAGAAGGAGTGGCCAGTGAAAAACCTCACCATTTATTTGGGCATCAAGAAGAGAATTCGGCCGCCCACCAGGTATGGGCTAGAGCTATAGAGAAAGCCCTGCTGATTGGTCTCTCCACTAGGGGGCAGCAGAGACCACTCTAATGGCCTGATGATTGGCATGGAAATACTTTGGCTGGGCAATTGCTAAGACACAATCAGTAGCAAGGGTTAACTGGCGGCTCTTTTGTTGGATCTCATTAAGCCCATGAAACAGCCAGTTAATTACATTGATGATGGCGGCAGATAATGAACCGGCGCATTTTTGTACAAAAACTATGAAATAAAAACCCCACTGCAATTTCTCTTTTTTTATTTTCCTGCTTCCATGGCAACAACGTGTTTCCCAGACATTTCTGATCTTTATTTATCTGCTGTAACGGGGGCAGTTTGGGGGAGACAACCACATTCCGGCCAGAGAAACACTGGCCATTGGTCGAGTTTTTGCAGAAACTCTTTTAAAAAACACAAAACAAAAAAAAAGAAACCCTGATTATTGACGATGTCACATGATCGGCAGGATAAAGGTCAAGTAAACGGGGGCCGTTATTGATATAGTGGAACAGTATTGTCTGCTGGGAAGTAAATAAACCTTGTTTCATTCTCTCCTTATTTTGGGGCGCATAATATCTATTGTACACAATATATTTCACCCTTTAATAATGGAAAGTGTAACCTGCCTGTGTTTGTGTTGTTTGTGTTGCAGCTGGGGGTTTACTGTTGTCTATAAGAATGACAGACAGGAGAAGACACAATGGTAAGAAATTGGTGCTATATATGTATATATATATTTTTTTTATATAAGACTTTTCTTACTTTATACCTGAGTCGTATGGACAGACTCCCCCTTACTGTAGATCAGGGAACAGCAAGTTATTATGTGAGGCCGGTCGTAGATCCTCCCTGTTGCAAAGGTTAAAGAATAGTGATGGGGTGAATAAATTCGCCTGGCACGAATTTCCGCGTTTCTCCACAGGCAAATAAATTTGCGACGTCAATTTCAGATTTTCACGATTTTATCATGAAAACGTTCAAATTGCTCGATTTTTTTTTTTTTTTTTTGTGAAAACGGTCCAAATTGATCCATTTTTTAGTGAAAACTTTGATTTGCACAATTGTTTTTTTTTTTTGTGAACTTTCCGATTTCACGATTTTTCGTGAATTTTTCGCTGGGAGAAATTTGCCCATCACTATTAAAGAAGCAATAACAGAAAACTAATTAGGAACTTTCTCCCAGCCAATAAAATCCACTACCCCACCCTAAAGATTTGCCTCCTATTGCTAATCTCTTATTATTACTTCCTCTTCCTGGACTGCTCTCTTTCCCATGGTCATGCAGATAAATACATAGAGGGAGTCTTGCTCCATTTCCTTAAACTGCTTGCTCTTGCCATACAATTCAATATACTGGGAGAACCCTTTTAGGCCTCATTGGATTGGAGTTTAGTGCAAAGCCTTAGGGGGAGGGGGGTCTACTGGGTCAATTTACTTTGACAAATACAAATTTTTGGACAAAAATAACACAAATGTAAGTGTGTTGGGGCCTCTTTAACTGAGAGGAATTCAGGGAAGTGTATGGATAATAGACTGTGCAACTCTAGGCAGTGGATAAAGTGCTGTGAAAGGGCATTAACTCAAGCAATGGAAATATAATGCTCCCTCTTTATAGGTCCCTGGTAAAGCCTCACTTTGAGTATGGGGGGCAGTTTTGGGATCCAGTCCTTAAGAAGGATATAAATGAGCTGGAGAGAGTGCAGGGGTGCTATTGCTGATTAGACCTGGAGTAAACTATTATATAACTGTGGAGCATAATGTAATAAGAGGCATTAAGGGTCTAGTTACCCATAGCAACCATATAGGGCAGCTGGTAGAAAGCAAATATCACAGGTGCGTCACCGTTTGGTTTCCTCTGTCACTGCAGGTACCTGGCCTTTGATTCTGTGAAAAACATGAGGGAGTGGTTTGCTGCATTCACTTTTGTTCAGGTAACTCACAATTCACTTCATTGCTTATCAGATAAACTGACTTTCCCAGAATTCAGCAGTGTGTGTCAGTCCAGTAAGTTTGTTTGTGCCCACAAGTCCTCCTAAATGAAAAGAAAGAGATACCCAATGATCATATATACCTTTAACTGTACCCACTAATACTACTCCCCAAATTACACCTCCACCCGCTACCTTAAAGGGATTGTTCAGCTTTAAATTAACTGTTAGTATGATGTAGAGAGGGATATTCTGAGACAATTTGCAATTGGTTTTCATTTTGTATTATTTGTAGTTTTTGTGTTATTTAGCTTTTTATTCAGCAGCTCTCCAGTTTGCAGTTTTAGGTATTAGGCTGCTAGGGTTCAAATCCCCCTAGCAACCATGCATTGATGTGAATAAGAGACTGGAATATGAATAGGAGAGGCCTGAATAGAAAGATGAGGAATAAAAAGTAACAATAACAATACATTTGTAGCCTTATAGAGCATTTGTGTTTTTTTAGATGGGGTCAGTGACCCCTATTTGAAAGCTGGAAAGAGCCGAAAAATTATAAAAAAAGAATAAAAATGTTCTTTTTCTGTCTCAGCACGGCAATCTGTGGCCAGAGGAGGGCGCTATTGTGCAGGCCCCCAGGACAAATATGGAGACCAGACTGGGGAACATGTCGCTCATCCCTATACGAGGCAACGAGAATGAAATAAGGAGGAGCCTGTCACAAATAACTGTAGATCCAGTCACTGTGAGTAACTGACCAATCGCCTGGGCAGGACAATAGCAGGGGGTGTGAGAGATATCCCCGGGGCACACAGAGGCGTGTTTATCAGCACCGTTCTGCTTATCATGGGGTGCGGAAACAGGGAGCACCCTGAAAATACTCATAGGCCAAGTCTGTTACCCACTTCTCCTGTCTTAAAGGAAAACTACACTCACGAATATAACACAAATTTCTGTTTTTTTAGCTTCTCGGCAATGTATGAGACCAGTGGGACGAGTTATAGGTAAATATTCTCATTCAAATCTTGTGATGCTTTATATTGTACCCCCTACTGTAAATTATAAGGATATTAGAAGTCACTGAGGGGTTGTTCTGTGACCATATAAAGGCACAAGGCTGCAGGCTGAGTTATACAGGGAACTCTGAGTATCACGCATGTATTATAAGGGATAATGTACCCCCTACTGTAAATGATAAGGATATTAGAATTCACTGAGGGGTTGTTCTGTGACCATATAAAGGCACAAGGCTGCAGGCTGAGTTATACAGGGAACTCTGAGTATCACTCATGTATTATAAGGGATAATGTACCCCCTACTGTAAATTATAAGGATATTAGAAGTCACTGAGGGGTTGTTCTGTGACCATATAAAGACACAAGGCTGCAGGCTGAGTTATACAGGGAACTCTGAGTATCACTCATGTATTATAAGGGATAATGTACCCCCTACTGTAAATGATAAGGATATTAGAAGTCACTGAGGGGTTGTTCTGTGACCAAATAAAGACATAAAGAAATATATCTGTAAAAATGTTAATAAACATAATATGCAATGTATATATTTTCTGCTACTAAACCAATTCTTCCCATAGTCCCTCTGTACAAAAGATTGAGTCTCACATGAGGACTAGTGTCAGAAGGAACACGGGAGGATTCAATGGAGTCACTGGACACTATGTAACTATAAGAACTCGTGTTGATCTCGGCATTAGAACCTGGATTCTACAGAATCGAGTAATTTGAATCCAGTTTGCACAAATAAGCCCCGCCCACTGTTGGCTGTGTATATATATATATATATATAACGGATCTTTTGTAAATAAGTGATAAGATTTGTTCCTTTGCCCGAGTTACTGGCCAACCTCTGTCTTGGGCTAATGTGGGATTGGGAAGCTGATATTAAAGGACAGGTGACACTTCTACATGAAATTTACTTTCATCCAACTGGAGGTTCTGCTTAGAATTGAAATGGCCCAGACGCAAGGACCAACCGAATGTGATTCTCACGGGCACCAAGCTGGGGGCACAGGGAAGAACCTGGAATTTCTTTTTTCTCTTGGATTAGAATGTTCCACGGGGGCGTGGCCTGGTCTGCGGGGGCAGTGCCTTATTTTAAGAGCATCATGCTTTGTCATTGGGAGAATTTTAGGCAATTGTCGCTTTCAGGGCGGAGCCACATTTGCCGCAACTGCTCAGGACATTTATTGTACAAAGATGATCTGCAGAACTACTTTATCTTGTAAATGACCCCCTTTTTTGCCTCCCCTTTTCTCATGTTTGTAAGAAACTTTATTAGTCTTTTTAATCATTTTTAACGGTTTTGTTTTGGTGCTTAAACTGCGCCCCTTGAAGTGCCGACAACGCAGCAAGTAAAGGATTTTGCTGTGGCTCCGAATGGAATAAAATATTGATAATTTTACAGGTTTATTCACAACCTTCCCGTCATGTTATTAACCCTAATCTGTAGCGCTGATGCCTGGGGGGAGGGGCTAACATAACTAAAGGGGAAGGTTGCCTTTAAATGAACTTTTAATGTGATTAGCACCTCTGTGATTGGCTTTCAGTTTTATTTGATCATTCTACCTCTTTGCAAAGTGAAGCTTAAAATCCAACATGGTTGCTAGGGCGGGTTTGCCTAGCAACCATATAAGTGTATACATTCCAGAACAAAAACTTGTATCACGAGACAATAAACTGTGGCCACGGGAAGTGTAGTTGCAAATTATTTATCTATGTTGTTTGCATCATACTAAAAATGAATAGTAAAATGAGTGTTTTTAACTAAACAATTAAATAAAATCCTTTGGACTGCACTAATCCAGTTACCCATGGCAACCCATCTGAACCGATTGCTGATTGGTTGTTATGGGCAACTACAGTGGCACACTTTTGCCCCGTGTTAGTAAATGTATGGGTTTGTCATTTGCGACAGAATTATTTAACATTGTACAGGTATGGGATAGGTTTTCCGGATAGGGGGTCTTTCTGTAATTTTGATCTCCATGCTAAAAATCATTTATTACATAAAATAAAACCTAATAAGAGTGTTTTGCACCCAGTAAGAATGAATTATACCTTAGGAACAAGTACAAGACACTGTCTTAGTATTATAGAGAAAAAGCAAATTATTTGTTAAAAAATGTGAACTATTTCATTATAATGGAGTTTATGGGAGATGGTCTTTCTGTAATTCAGAGCTTTCTGCATAGCAGGTTTCCAGATAACAGATCCTATCCCTGTACTACCCACAGGCAAAGGCGTTGAGTTATAGTTCAGCTGGAGGGTCACAGATTTTACACCCCATGATTATGTAATAACAACCCTCAGATTGGGGTCTCTTCTTCTCTTAACCTGATCCTGCCCCCCAGAGTTGGGAACTATTATTTTCTTACTAAATACTTATTTTGTACAGATTTACCCAGTTGTGATGTAAATAATAAAAACCAGTTGCACTTAACCTCATTTCTGTGTTTGGCGTCAGCCGGGGCCCTTGAGGGCCACATATCCTACACCCATGGTCTCCCTTATAGCAGATAGTTTGCTTTTATACATAACAGTGGGTGCTGCCAGTGAAGGCACCCACCCTTGGATACAGGAATATTGTGGGTGTCAAACCTCTGGAGTGAGTGCAGTTCTGCTGTTTGTAGCCACTGGCTGTTTATTAAAAGTCGGAGTCAGATGGCAGCAGTGCAGTAGCCCCTTTAATCATATAATGTAACAAGCTGCTGGCCTTGACCAGTGAACTGGCACTTCCTTTCTCCAAATAATCTCCACAAATGCCGTTAAGCTCCGACTTCTCCTTTCAATGAGCAGCTCCTCAGTGTTCTGTCCCTCCTGCACTTCTCCCATTCCCTCTCTCTTATCAGCCCTGACTGCCTGGGGCCCCGATCTCTATCTTTTATCTCTGTCTCTAACAGTTTTATCTGCTTCTCTCTGGCCTTCAGCCTCGTTGCCTTGATAATTTGCCGTTAGATTTCATATCAAACTGTTTGAGGAGCCATGAAACGTTCCACACTTTACTCTGTGGGATTGTATTTGTCACATTGCTCCGAAACTGCCAGACCGATTGATCTTTCCTAAACAACACTGGGAAACATCTGAATGAGAAGCAACTGAGTCCTTCTCTTGTATTCTTCTCTAGATAATATCTCCTGAGATTAACTGGAATTATACACAGAGTCATACATTGATATATATCTTGATACACATACTTCTCACGTTGTTATAGAAACCTTGGTGTAACAGTCACCCTGCTATAGTTCCAGGGGTACCCAGGGTACAAATAAGCACTCACCCCAAATATCCCCCTAACTGACCTTCAGACTGGGCCCCCTTAGCTCATAACAAGGTTACCGATATATAGAAACATTGGGGTAACAGTCACCCTGCTGTAGTTCCAGGGGTACCCAGGGTACAAATAAACACTCACCCCAAATCTCCTCCTAACTGACCTTCAGACTGGGCCCCTTTAGCTCATAACATGGTTACAGATATATAGAAACATTGGGGTAAAAGTCACCCTGCTATAGTTCCAGGGGTACCCAGGGTACAAATAATCACTCACCCCAAATTTCCCCCTAACTGACCTTCAGACTGGGCCCCCTTAGCTCATAACAAGGTTACAGATATATAGAAACATTGGGGTAACAGTCACCCTGCTATAGTTCCAGGGGTACTCAGGGCACAAATACTCACTCACCCCAAATCTCCCCCTAACTGGTCTTCAGACTGGGCCCCCTTAGCTCATAACAAGGTTACAGATATATAGAAACATTGGGGTGTCACCCTGCTATAGTTCCAGGGGTACCCTGTGCACAAATAAACACTCACCCCAAATCTCCCTCTAACTGACCTTCAGACTGGGCCCCCTTAGCTCATAACAAGGTTACAGATATATAGAAACATTGGGGTGTCACCCTGCTATAGTTCCAGGGGTACCCAGGGCACAAATAAACACTCACCCCAAATCTCCCCCTAACTGACCTTCAGACTGGGCCCCTTAGCTCATAACAAGGTTACAGATATATAGAAACATTGGGGTGTCACCCTGCTATAGTTCCAGGGGTACTCAGGGCACAAATACTCACCCCAAATCTCCCCCTAACTGGCCCCAAAACATTTTTTTTTGTTTGTATTTAGAGAAAATATAATTCGGCTACTTTGTTTCAAGAGTCAGAAAACAGAAAAGGATAAACAAATACCTCTTTCAACTGCAATTAGGGGAAAAGGGGTTAATATATATAAAACCTATATATGACGTGCCAGACTTGTATTGGGAAGGGCAAGTAAAAAGTGTTTCACTTATAAAACATTAAATATCACATGACTGATATAGATCCAATAATAAAGACTATTCATGAAGCAGATTTAATGAACATTTATTTTTGTAAGTAATTGGTTGCCATCAGACTTCACTTCTTAGAACCCCGATTACATCACATGACAACATGGGGGCCTGGCCGTGTGACCTCTAAAGCCTGTGTTAATATCAGGGGTGCAGTTTAATGGAATGCTGTGCCTGGGGGGGTTATTCATTCCCAAACAATCTGAGTAACAGATTAGGCACAAAGTGATGTGTTTGTAACAAGTTCCTTTCCCTCTGATACAGCAAAGAACTCACTTCTCTATCACTCATTCTTTACATTCATGTTTGTTTGTCTCTACTTAGTAGAACATTCCCTACTGGGCAGCAAGAGTAGCTGTAACTGAATAAAGAGCCATTCATCAGCCTCAAGCCTTTTCCATTCCTACTTACTGCAAATGACTGCAACTTACTGCTACTTATTGCAACTTACTGCTACTCACTGCTAATTACTGCAACTTACTGCTACGTATTGCAACTTACTGCAACTTAATACAACTTACTGCAACTTACTGCTACTTACTGCAACTTATTGGTACTTACTGCAACTTACGGCCATACCTCCCAACATTTTGGAACCCTTTTCACTCCAGAACAAAGAATCAAACACAATTAATTTCTTATCTATTGGGATGCTTTGAATTTTCTAAAGTCCGACAGGTGAATGAGGCGAGAGAGTTTATTATATATTTGTATAAAGTATAAAGGGCAGCCTTTCATTCCCCTTATTACCTTCATTGCTGTTCTCTGTACATTTTCTATTTCATTAATATCCCATTGAGCACTGGAGACCAAAACGGTACTGTGTCTGGTGGAGCAGCTTTTACTCTGGGGAATCTTCAGCTCCAGTGTTAGTAAATGCCCTGTATCCCCTGCACCCCTTAACCAGCTGCCATTCTGCTCCACTTTACCCTCACCTGTACTTACCCTTTATTTTAGTTCTTTTTTTCTATTCATAAAACTGTTTGCGACTAATTACCAGCAGCTAATTACGGGAAAATAAATAGTGATAAGAAAGCAATTGGTATAATGATAGTAAATGACAGAAGCAAATACACTGCGGCGCCGCACTCCATTCCGTTCCTGTTAATTACCGTTAATAATGGGGTTGCCAGAAGCCCCCGACACTGGATCATGGCAAACGTGGGGTCCATTGTCCATTGAAACTGTTATATTTAGATAGAACCCTTTATTCATTAAAGATACAGTTACCCATTATATGTTGCTAGGGACAGTCATTCAATCTACTGCTTGGTTTCTAAGGGAGGCGACCCTGGCAACAAGATACCAGTTTATATTGTGAACTGAAGAGTTGGACAAGACGAGACCTGAACCCAGTGACCCAGTGCAACCTAGAATACCCCATCCTACTGAACCCCAAAATCTCACTCCCCTGGGACAGTAATTATACATGGACCTTCACCCCACCCAACTCCTCCTGCAAGATATATATATATATATATATATATATATATATATATATATATATATATATATATATATCCTATATAATAAAGTCCAAGTGTCTCTGCGTCCAGTCCCTGTGTCCGTGGAATTCACTACTGCGCATGTGCCCCACGGACCATTAGCTGCTGGAACTGCGCATGTGCCCCACGGACCATTAGCTGCTGGAACTGCGCATGTGCCCCACGGACCATTAGCTGCTGGAACTGCGCATGTGCCCCACGGACCGTTAGCTGCTGGAATTACCTGTCCGAAGAGAGGATCTGCCGCCTGCCACCTGAAGAGGATCCACCGCCGCCTGAAGAGGATCCACCACCGCCTGAAGAGAGGATCCACTGGCAGCGGCTGAAGAGAGGATCCACCGCCGGCGTCTGAAGAGAGGCTCCACCGCCGGCGTCTGAAGAGAGGCTCCACTGCCGGCGTCTGAAGAGAGGCTCCACCGCCGGCGTCTGAAGAGAGGCTCCACCGCCGGCGTCTGAAGAGAGGCTCCACCGCCCGCGTCTGAAGAGAGGCTCCACCGCCGGCGTCTGAAGAGAGGCTCCACCGCCGACGTCTGAAGAGAGGATCCACCACCAGCGTCTGAAGAGAGGATCCATCGCCGGCGTCTGAAGAGAAGATCCACCGCTGCCAAAGGAGAAGAAGAAGAAGCCACCGCAGAGGAAGAAGACGTCACTAAGGAGAAACTGCGTGAAAGGGCCCAGGCAAACTTGACAGGTAAGCCCCACTGGCCACCAATGTTAACCCCCCCTGGCCACCAATGTTAACCCCCCTGACCACCAATGTTAACCCCCCTGGCCACCAATGTTAACCCCCCTGGCCACCAATGCCCCCTGGCCACCAATGTTAACCCCCCTGGCCACCAATGTTAACCCCTCTGGCCACCAATGTTAACACCCCCCTGGTCACCAATGTTAACCCCCCTGGCCACCAATGCCCCCTGGCCACCAATGTTAACTCCCCCTGGCCACCAATGTTAACCCCCCCTGGCCACCAATGTTAACACCCCCCTGGCCACCAATGTTAACCCCCCATGCCACCAATGTTAACCCCCCCATTCCACCAATGTTAACCCCCCTGGCCACCAATATTAACCCCCCTACCCACCAATGTTAACCCTCCCTGCCCACCAATGTTAACCCCCCCTGGCCACCAATGTTAACCCCCCCTGGCCACCAATGTTAACCCCTCCTGGCCACCAATGTTAACCCCCCCTGGCCACCAATGTTAACACCCTCCTGGCCACCAATGTTACCCCCCTGGCCACCAATGTTAACCCCCCCGGCCACCAATGTTAACCCCCCTGCCCACCAATGTTAACACCCCCTGGGCACCAGCATTAACCCCCTGGCCACCAGTGCTACAAAGGGGGCCCTGCCTACTAATGTTACCCATTCTGAAATGTTGGGAGGTATGTGATGACATATGTTCTAGCGCCCGTTAATTTAACGGGTTTAATGTCTAGTATATATATATATATATATATATATATATATATATATATATATATATATATTCCACAGGTACACGTAACTCGGCCCTTTAAGGGAAACCCCTGCTTTGCTCCACAGTTCAGCAATGCCTTCAAAGGGTAAGTAAACTATTGACTATTCTTGTCTGATTCACTTTTCCTTAATTCTCTGTAACTGCTGCCACTGAGCTGATAATTCTGATTAATGATAATAACTGAAACTCTAATAGAAAAATAAGTGTATATCCCTTTAAGCACAATTGATTTCTCTCCCTATCCTATAAAAGTGACTGCCTGAGCTGCTTATTGTATAATATAAATCAATATATATATATATATATATATATATATATACATATATACACAGAATATCACAGAATGCTTTATTTAATTCCACTGTATTATTTACTGTCTAATTATATTCACTGCTGTTCCCTGGGAATGTGACTCAGTAACATCCAGTGAGGAGTCTCCCAATTGCGCCTGTTCCTGCGCTGCCAGCAGATGATCACAGGGACATTAAATTAATGCTGATTTCCCCCAAAACTGCCACTGAATCTATTTTATTTAGTAAATAATTCTGTGTCTCCTTTCCCTTGTTGCTGCAATTTTCTGTTCTTGTTAGTGATTAAAGTGCAAATCTGCAATTACTGGATCTAAAACCCGGTGTTATATTTCAGATTCCGCATAAAGACCGCATTTATAATAGGATGTAGCTGCAAACATATTATAGTAACTGAGAACAGTGTTTATGTAATGGATAATGACCCCCTGCTGTAAATGATAAGGATATTAGAAGTCACTGAGGGGTTGTTCTGTGGCCATATAAAGGCACAAGGCTGCAGGCTGAGTTATACAGGGAACTCTGAGTATCACTCATGTCTTATAAGGGATAATGTACCCCCTACTGTAAATGATAAGGATATTAGAAGTCACTGAGGGGTTGTTCTGTGACCATATAAAGGCACAAGGCTGCAGGCTGAGTTATACAGGGAACTCTGAGTATCACTCATGTATTATAAGGGATAATGTACCCCCTACTGTAAATGATAAGGATATTAGAAGTCACTGAGGGGTTGTTCTGTGACCATATAAAGGCACAAGGCTGCAGGCTGAGTTATACAGGGAACTCTGAGTATCACTCATGTATTATAAGGGATAATGTACCCCCTACTGTAAATGATAAGGATATTAGAAGTCACTGAGTGGATCTGGGGGATAGCACATTGTTTTTATCGAGGAAATTACTTTATACATGTTTTTTTTCTGATAAATTACCAGTAAAACCCAGTGCAAGGTGCCAGTATGCCAGTGGGGGGTTAAAAGGACTGTGAGGAGAGTGAGACCCACACTATTTCTCCATTTTCTGGCTCCACTTTTTTTCTCTATGTTTTTAATCCCCTTCTCAATTCAATGAGCCGTGCAGCCCTACGTCGGGGAGCCGTCACTATTATTCTGGGAGCAGAAATATCTCATTTTATTCCAGGCACAGACGTGTTTCAGCCTAAAGACATGTTCCTGAGTGTTCTAATGAATGGCTAATGAATGGCTAATGAATCCCTCACAACAAGTTCCCTACACTCTGTGTGACAGCTCATTGCTCGTTAGCTAGAGACCCCCTTATTGCCGAGCACCTTATTCCCCCCTCTCTCTTTCTCTCCCTCCTGCAGCTGAGCCTGGGGGACTGGGGGCATTTCTCAGCTCCAGGGGTCCTGTCTCACCTCTCTAATAATAAACGACTCGTTAAGCAGCTCCCAATAAAACTTGTGAATTAGAAGTGCCCTGATGCTCACACGCCTCTTGCTCAGATTCCATTCAACTCTGGAAAGGTCACAGGGATCACATTGTTACAGTTTTTATTCCTCATAAAACTTGAGCCTCGTTCTTGTTCTGTCTCATTAGAGGTTTGGATTTCACATATTTATGTATTTCTATCGTTTGTTTGTTTTGCGTCTTTACTGAGTGAGACTTTTCTAGTCAATAGTGTGTATATATATATATATATATATATATATATATATATATATATATATATATATATATATATATATATATAAAAAAATATATAGTATATTTGAAATAAAATGATATTGATCCTAAAGAGTGCCCTTGTGTTCTAATTCTTGCTATATAGAAAATCAGACCTGCAGTTTCCATCTTACCCTACTGTCTCCATCTTGTCCTACTGTCTTCATCTCCACCTTGTCCTACTGTCTCCATCTTGTCCTACTGTCTCCATCTTACCCTACTGTCTCCATCTTGTCCTGCTGTCTTCATCTCCACCTTGTCCTACTGTCTCCATCTTGCCCTACTGTCTCCATCTTGTCCTACTGTCTCCATCTTGTTCTACTGCCTCCATCTTGCCCTACTGTGTCCATCTTGTCCTACTGTCTACATCCTGCCCTACTGTCTCCATCTTGTCCTACTGTCTCCATCTTTCCCTACTGTCTCCATCTTGTCCTACTGTCTCTATCTTTCCACACTTTCTCCATCTTGCCCTACTGTCTCCATCTTGCCCTACTGTCTCCATCTTGTCCTACTGTCTCCATCTTATCCTACTGGACCCAATCTTGCCTAACTGTCTTCATCTTGTCCTACTGTCTCCATCTTGCCTTACTGTCTCCATCTTGCCTTACTGTATCCATCTTGCCTTACTGTCTCCATCTTGCCTTACTGCCTCCGTCTTGCCCTACTGTCTCCATTTTGCCCTATTGCCCACATTTTGCCCTACTGTCTCCATCTTGCACTACTGTCTACATCTTGTCCTACTGACTACATCTTGCCTTACTGTCTCCATCTTGCCTTACTGTCTCCATCTTGCCTTACTGTCTCCATCTTGCCCTACTGTCCTCATCTTGCCCTACTGTCTCCATCTTGTTCTACTGTCTCCATCTTGCCCTACTGTCCTCATCTTGCCCTACTGTCTCCATCTTGTTCTACTGTCTCCATCTTGCCCTACTGTCTCCATCTTGTCCTTCTGTCTCCATATTGTCCTACTGGACCCAATCTTGCCAAACTGTCTCCATCTTGTCCTACTGTCTCCATCTTGTCCTACTGTCTCCATCTTGCCTTACTGTCTCCATCTTGCCTTACTGTCTCCATCTTGCCTTACTGTCTCCGTCTTGCCCTACTGTCTCCATTTTGCCCCATTGCCCTCATCTTGCCCTACTGTCTCCATCTTGCCCTACTGTCTACATCTTGTCCTACTGTCTACATCTTGCCTTACTGTCTCCATCTTGCCTTACTGTCTCCATCTTGCCCTACTGTCTCCATCTTGCCCTACTGTCCTCATCTTGCCCTACTGTCTCCATCTTGCCCTACTGTCTCCATCTTGCCTTACTGTCTCCATCTTGCCTTACTGTCTCCATCTTGCCCTACTGTCCTCATCTTGCCCTACTGTCCTCATTTTGCCCTACTTTCTCCATCTTGCCCTACTCTCTACATCTTGTCCTACTGTCTCCATCTTGCCTTACTGTCTCCATCTTGCCTAACTGTCTCCATCTTGCCCTACTGTCTCCACCTTGCCCTATTGTCCTCGTCTTGCCCTACTGTCCTCGTCTTGCCCTACTGTCTCCATCTTGCCCTACTGTCTCCATCTTGCCCTACTGTCTCCATCTTGCCCTACTGTCTACATCTTGCCCTACTGTCTCCATCTTGCCCTATTGTCCTCATCTTGCCCTACTGTCTCCATCTTGCCCTACTGTCTCCATCTTGCCCTACTCTCTCCGCTTTGTCCTACTGTCTCCATCTTGCCCTACCGTCTCCATCTTGTCCTACTGTCTCCATCTTGTCCTACTGGACCCAATCTTGCCTAACTGTCTCCATCTTGTCCTACTGTCTCCATCTTGCCTTACTGTCTCCATCTTGCCTAACTGTCTCCATTTTGCCCTATTGCCCTCATCTTGCCCTACTGTCTCCATCTTGCCCTACTGTCTACATCTTGTCCAACTGTCTACATCTTGCCTTACTGTCTCCATCTTGCCCTACTGTCTCCATCTTGCCCTACTGTCCTCATCTTGCCCTACTGTCTCCATCTTGCCCTACTGTCTCCATCTTGCCTTACTGTCTCCATCTTGCCCTACTGTCCTCATCTTGCCCTACTGTCTCCATCTTGCCCTACTCTCTACATCTTGTCCTACTGTCTCCATCTTGCCTTACTGTCTCCATCTTGCCTTACTGTCTCCATCTTGCCCTACTGTCTCCATCTTGCCCTATTGTCCTCATCTTGCCCTACTGTCTCCATCTTGCCCTACTCTCTCCGCCTTGTCCTACTGTCTCCGTCTTGTCCTACTGTCTCCATGTTGCCTCACTGCAATCTACTGCCATTATATTGTACTACTGTTCACATATCTTTTTGCCCTAATATCACCATCCTACCACTGCCAGTGTCCTACATGTTGTACAGCTTTTCCAGAGAATCAAGTCAAGTGATTTGCACCAGTGCAGCACAGATCCCGAAGACATTTTACTGTTTCCTTTATCCAATATGAAGTATCCCGACCCCTTGCTGTGTCTATAAAAACACAAGAAGGACAGACAAATAAGATTTCCTTCCTGAAGAAAAAAGAGACGACTAACACTGACAATGAGAATAATAATAACCCACATTCCTCTTCTATCGGGATCAGAGCCAGTGATGTTCCTGACAAGTCCAATATCCAGGGAATAGGATGATGGGAAGGATTTATCCCAATCCATTAAAAGCCCAAGAGAAATAGAGTTTGACAATTACAATTTATTCCTCTCGACATTGGGTCAGACTGGACCAAATAAGCCGAGAGAGCAGCACTGGAACCTTCCCTTCCAACTGAGGGGCCACAGTGCCAGAATCAATATCTCTTTCTGTATAGGAATCGGGGAGCTTGCAATCTAAATTCATTAACACACAAATATCATTATCTCAGTAATTACTTTGATTTATGGGCAAATGTGGGATTTATGGACCGGGGGAGTTTTCAGCACCAGGACACGGAGTACAAGACCTCCATATACAAAATATTATATTTATTCACAGACAAATAAATCTCTCCTTCTTATCAGGGTTTGTCAGCAGCTTTTAAATGTTCCCTGGGAAATAAAGTGGTTTATAATGGGGGCTTTTCATTTGGGTTCTGATCAGCTATTAATCACCATTTGGCTCTAATTAGGGAAAGTGCTCAGGTATAAAAGCTTTTATTTGCTTCACTATGAAGAATAAATCCATAAACATCATTTGTCTCACGCTGAGTGCTTTATGGTTTCATGGAGATGCCAAACTCACTGCTCAATCACTTACTGTACCGGGGAACTGACACTCACCCACTCACACAATATGGAAATGAAACTTGTAACACAGACACAGGTTTGTAGCAAGGCATTCATTCCCAACCTTGAAATATAATAACATGGCCCTTTATACCACATATATACTTCATAATTGTAATTTAGTACAGAGACATAACTGTGCTGCCATAGAAGTTCTCTTTCCCATGGTCAGACAGGAACTTCCCCCAGTACTTAGCCTGATGCAGAACTCTGATTCTCTGTGTTTTCTTCTTCTGGGTTGCTCTCCTTCCCACGGTCAGACAGGAACCTCCCCAGTACTTACCCAGGTACAGAACTCTGATTCTCTGTGCTTTCTTCTAATGGGTTGCTCTCCTTCCCACGGTCAGACAGGAACCTCCCCAGTACTTACCCAGGTACAGAACTCTGATTCTCTGTGCTTTCTTCTAATGGGTTGCTCTCTTTCCCATGGTCAGACAGGAACTTCCCCCAGTACTTAGTCTGATGCAGAATTCTGATTCTCTGTGCTTCCTTCTCCTGGGTTGCTCTCTTTCCCATGGTCAGACTGAAACCTCCCCCAGTACTTAGGGGCATGTTTACTAACATTGGAGATAAATATCTGGAGAGATTTTTGGAGATGTTGCCCATGGCAACCAATCAGCAATTAGATTTAAACAGCCACAGCCAAGTTAGAAAACAAAAGCAAAGATCTGATTGGTTGCTATGGGCAACATCTCCAGAAATCTCTCCAGATATTTATCTCCAATGTTAGTAAACATGCCCCATAGTCTGATGCAGAACTCTGATTCTTTCTGCTTCCTTCTCCTGGGCTGCTCTCTTTCCTATGGTCAGACTGAAACCTCCCCCAGTACTTAGTCTGATGCAGAACTCTGATTCTTTGTGTTTCCTTCTCCTGGGTTGCTCTCTTTCCCATGGTCAGACAAGAACCTCCCCAGTACTTAGCCTGATGCAGAACTCTGATTCTCTGTGTTTTCTTCTCCTGCGTTGCTCTCTTTCCCATGGTCAGACAGGAACCTCCCCAGTACTTACCCAGGTACAGAACTCTGATTCTCTGTGCTTTCTTCTAATGGGTTGCTCTCTTTCCCATGGTCAGACAGGAACTTCCCCCAGTACTTAGTCTGATGCAGAATTCTGATTCTCTGTGCTTCCTTCTCCTGGGTTGCTCTCTTTCCCATGGTCAGACTGAAACCTCCCCCAGTACTTAGTCTGATGCAGAACTCTGATTCTTTCTACTTCCTTCTCCTGGGTTGCTCTATTTCCTATGGTCAGACAGGAACCTCCCCCAGTAGTTAGCCTGATGCAGAACTCTGATTCTCTGTGCTTCCTTCTCCTGGGTTGCTCTCTTTCCCATGGTCAGACAGGAACCTCCCCAGTACTTAGCCTAATTCAGAACTCTGATTCTTTGTGATCCCTTCTCCTGGGTTGCTCTCTTTCCCATGGTCAGACAGAAACCTCCCCCAGTACTTAGTCTGATACAGAACTCTGATTCTTTGTGCTTCCTTCTCCTGGGTTGCTCTCTTTCCCATGGTCAGACAAGAACCTCCTCATGGGTAAGATAAATGCAGTCTCCCCCAGTACTTACCCTGATACAGAACTTCCCTGTTGCTCATGATCCTGGGTAATGGGAAGGAAGAAAGTAAATGGTTATTTCCTAGGAATTTCCACTGGGCCATTGTCATTTCAACCTGTTTAAAGATGCAAGAGAACTGACCAATGAGAATGCATTTCCCAGCATTTGCTGTTATGTTACATTGGGAGATTATTGAGCCATTTGATCTGACACTGGAATTAAACATCATGTGGCAGGACAGACGACTGTTTAGTTGTTCTGTGACAAACTGACTTTAACCCTTCCAACCCCAGCTGCAGGAATAAACAACATGGAGTTAGATCAGAACAGATCCTCTAGGTTTCTCATTGGTGGATTTTTTTGCATGTTAATAACAGCAACTGATAAAAGTGAGGGAGAGAGACCAGTTTTAGTTCCCCTTCCAGGGGCAATTCACCTTTAAATAAACATTTAGTATGTTATTCAATGGCCAATTCTAAGCAACTTTTCAATTGGTCTTCAAGTTTTTGAATCATTTGCCTTCTTCTTCTGACTCTTTCCAGCTTTTAAATCGGGGTCACTGACCCCATCTAAAAAACAAATGCTCTGTAAGGTTACAAATGTATTGTTATGGTTACTTTGTATTCCTCATGTTTCTATTCAGGCCTCTCATATTCGTATTCCAGTCTCTTATTCACATCAGTGCATGGTTGTTAGGGTAATTTGAACCCTAGCAACAAGATCGCTGAAATTGCAAACTCTCTCCCACTGCAACACATGGGTCTTTCACTGCTCCCATCACCCCCAGCTGAGCTCCTGCAGGATCTGTTATCGGTGATGAACAAATCTGTCCCATTTCGCTTCGGCAAAATATTTTCGAGACTTTGTCACGCGTCATTTTTGTTGCAAACTACATTAGAGTCTATGGACATTCTTCTCGTGTTTCTGCTTTGGGGCTGCCAATACAAATTGGGAAGGTAAAATCATACGCATGTTTTGCTCAGTATTCTGCTACACATTGTTACAGAACCTCCTATACACTTGGCTACAATTGATTTTTCAATAGAAATAAGACTCTAAAAACAAGTCTGTGATGTTTGACATTACCTCTGGTCGACTGGTAATGGTATCTACTACTCCACTGTGTTGCTACTACTACTGAGCCAAACGCACCATCTATATTTTATATATTACTAATAGCTTACTAACAGAGTCACAACTAATAATAAATCTGAACAGATAATATCTGGGTGCTTTGTATCCCACATTAAACCGTATATTTATATGTATGTCCTCATATACACACTCAATCAAAGCGAAATAAGCCGAGAAGATTTTCCATGCTGGCGGCACCAATGCAAGAAGCGTGGGGGGGGGCGGTCAGGCCAATAATGATATTAAGCACCTCAAAATCTTCTCGTAGAAGCAATACAATTAGCCACTTACTAGTTATATCAGAGCAGTAATAGTGTTAAATGGGTTGTTCACCTTTAAATTAACTGTTAGTATGACACAGAGAGTGATATTCTGAGACAATTTGCAATTGGTTTTCATTTTTTATTATTTGTGGTTTTTGAGTTATTTGGCTTTTTATTCAGCAGCTCTTCAATTTGCAGTTTCAGCCATCTGGTTGCTAGGGTCCAAATTCCCCTAGCAACCCTGCACTGATTTGAATAAGAGACTGGAATATGAATAGGAGAGGCCTGAATAGAAAGGCGAATAATAAAAAGTAACAATATATTTGTAGCCTTACAGAGCATTTGTTTTTTTTAGATGGGGTCAGTGACCCCCATTTGAATGCAGGAAAGAGTTAGAAGAAGAAATAAATTAAACTTTAAAAAAGAAAAAAATGAAGGCCAGTGGAAAAGTAGCTTAGACTTATCCATTCTATAACATGCTAAAATTTAATGTGTAGGTGAACCACCCCTTTAAAGGGGAACTAAGCCTCCTTCTAAAAAAGTGCCGAGATCTGTCTCCAACCCAGCGGGGATACACTGACTGGGATTGGGGGGGCAGGACAGTGGGGTCCTTGCAAGGAGTTTTTGTCGTTAAAAACCTATGAGTGGGTTAGTTCCCCTTTAAAGTTTCAATGAATGGACGCACATTCTTCAAAGTTTTATAAAATTATGAAATAGTCACATTTTAACCATTTTTACTAATGTACCCTAGTAGTAATCCCTAGTAAACAAGTAAAACTGGTTCTGGCTTGAGAACCATGATGATCCAAATGCCCCAAGTTCTGAATTAGACAAATACAATAAATGCAAAAGGGTAAAAAGTGTTCCATGTCTACCCACCATGCCCAAGCTAAAGCCGAGTACATCTATAGGCACTGGGCCCACGGTCTCAATTACACAGACTCAAGGTCACATATTCTTCCTTTTTGTTGTTTTACAAATTGAAATTGGAAGCTGGAAATTGTCAGTAATATAATGATATTGTGTTACGGGCGCTAGGTGGAGCTGTTGTCCTGTTCCCCATCTGTCCCATCACGTTCCCTCATCTTGCTGACTAGTTCTGCCATGTTTTTTCCCCAAATTTTAGTGTTTAATGGTTATAAGGCACCTGCACCCTCCGCACATAAATGTGTCACGTTGAACTGTAACAATCGCCTGCAATAGGATCATTTATTTATTGTCATTGTCTACAATGTAGCTCCAAACGAGGAATTTCTAACGAGAAGAGAGAATTAAGCACTTATAGATAACATCACAAAGAAGTGCCAGCTCCTCAGCACAGGCAGTAAATGATATAAGCCCTACACAATGAAGCTTATTTCAGAAAGCAATAAACAAATATGTGTGTCCCCTTTAAGAAATAATGGGATTGTATCTAAGGACACTGTACATTTTCCCGAGGTCTAGATGAAGGGTCTCCAAGGGGTTTCAGTAGATTTTAGCGATCATGTTTGATTTGATCACTTGGCTGCTGAGCTAGCAATCAGATTACAATAGGGCCACTGTTAATGGAGAAGCTGAGGTCATAACTAGCCACCCCATGCCTATCCCATGCCAAACCACTGCCAGTTGGTAGGATGAAGAGTAGGGATGCACCGAATCTACTTTTTTGGATTCGGCCGAACCCCCGAATCCTTCACAAAGGATTCGGCCGAATACCGAACCGAATCCGAACCCTCATTTGCATATGCAAATTAGGGGTGGGAAGGGGAAAACATTTTTTACTTCCTTGTTTTCTGACAAAAAGTCACGCAATTTCCCTCCCTGCCCCTAATTTGCATATGCAAATTAGGATTCGGATTCGGTTCGGCCGGGCAGAAGGATTCGGCTGAATCCGAATCCTGCTGAAAAAGGCCGAATCCTGGCCGAATCCCGAACCGAATCCTGGATTCGGTGCATCCCTAATGAAGAGTATCACCTATACAGTAAATCTTTTATTTCATCCCAAAATGTACATTTTCTAGAGAAAAGAACATTCCCCTCATAATGTGCTTCCACTCCTAGTGCTGACAAGGCAATGGAGGGATACAGAAGTTCTGATTCAGAGTTAAACCTGTCACTATGAGAGAGGGAACCATTGCTGCTTCTAATGACTGCAAGCTCCTGGGAACAAGTGACAGACATTCGAAGGGAAACCAGGCAGAAATGTGTTCCCTCTGCAATGTAAATGCCACAATCCCCTGCGCTTCTTGTGAGTCGCTCTCCCCATTTGTCATATAATGTTCCCCCGGAACCAGAGATAATGAGTATTTGTACCTCTTTGTACCCAACTCACTGTGAGTTAATGTGTCACATCAGAAACAAACTGACAATAGAGTGAATGGAAGTTTCATAGATATATTCATACCTGGCTCTGCTGAGTTATACTGATATCCTCTCCTGCCCACTCTCTTTCTTCTCTCCACTTTCTCTCTTTTATCTCTTGTTCTTTATGTCCCTCTGCCCAAATGGCCTTACTCTCCCTCCCTCTTCTCTCCCCTTCTATATTTCTCCTCTCCCCCATTTGTCTCTCTACTTCCCAACCCCCTTTCTCTTCTCTCCTTCTGTCTCTCATCCCCTCTCCTTTCTTTTTCTCCCCCAACTGTTTGGCCTTACTCTCCCCCATCTTTCCTCTTCTCTCCCCTTCTATATTTCTCCTCTCCCCCATTTGTCTCTCTACTCCCTAACTCCCTTTCCCTTCTCTCCTTCTGTATCTCATCCACCCTCCTTTCCTTTCCCCCCCAACTGTTTGGCCTTACTCTCCCCCCATCCTCCCTCTTCTCTCCCCTTCTATATTTCTGATCTTCTCTGCTTAGGGGCTGATAATTATTCCCCTGCAACACAGAATCCCAAATAGAAAGATCCCACGGAGCAGTTGCCCCTCCTCTTTAGCCCAGTAAAGTCGAGAGAGTGGAATTATTTTGTTAAACAAACTTAGAGATGGAAAGGTGCGGGGGGGTTAATGATTTCTGGAGAGCACTTTGGATTGGCTGCTATGGTGCCTCGTTACCATGGATACAGATAGGGTTGATAATGATGATAACGTGCAGGAGGTGCTTTATAGATAGAGACCCCCCGGGGAGAAGCAATAACTCTGGGTAAGTCAATGAATCCATTATATAATAATCCCTCAGTCTATAGGACTTTGTATCTCTCAGGAGCTGATTCTCAAGGTAAAGTGAGTAACAGAAGTGTCACATCCATAGAATGTCCCGGAGCCTCTCTGACTAATCAGGTGTCACAGCACATCCCATAATATCCTCTGTATGACATGTCTTCATATATAGATATATATCCATGTGAAAGAAACAAAGAGTAAGTTAAAAAAGACAGAGAGTGAATATTAGTATTCAGTCCCTGCCCCAGTGAGTTTACACTCGAATTGCCCTATCACATCCCCCTCTCTCCCTGCCTCAGTGGAGCTTACAATCTAATTGCCCTACCACACCCCTCTGTCCCTGCCCCAGTGAGCTTACAATCTTATTGCCCTATCACATTCACATCCACCTCTGTCCCTGCCCCGTTGGTTACCGGTAGGAGAGACTGGGAATTAACAGTGTGATGCCTCTGCCTAATGGGGGGGGGGGCTATGGAAGACTCCCCCCAAGACATAGATTACTATAAGTCAGATATAGCAGCAATAATAAGGAATATACATTGGCCATTTGCTACAACACATCAGGCAGATCAGATGGTGCCACAGATTCTCAGTTGGGTTGAGATCAGGACTGTGATTGGACCATTCCCAATATTCCGTGTTGTTGCCTAATTACCCAATTACATTCCTACTGTAACCAGATGCCCAGCCCATACCCTGCTAATAACGAGCAGCCCCCCAGCACTGTGCTGCCCCCCATATACAGGCCAGTGTTAGATATGTGCCACCTGCATTACTCTGAACAGTTGTCAAATGAAACACAGACACACACACAGTTGTTATTGCTGCAAAAAGTATAAGTACAGCATGGCCCAACTTTATATTTCATTTTTTTTACCTATTCAATAATTTGTAAGTTATTTGCAAACAGAACTTGTTTGTTTGGTTCTGCACTGCTGGTTCTGACTCCTGAAACTAACTAGTATAAGCCAGCTCTTCTTCATCTAAGACCTGAAGATGATACGATGATTGCTGCATATAGAGTTTCCAAACCATTGGCCCTGCAGCTGAACTACAACTCCCAAGGTTGTTAGCAAACATATAGTGGGAGTTGTTATTAAGAAGAACCTGACGGTTGCTCTGTTCCTTTGACTTTATGGGGCAAACCAAGTACACAGAATTGTTTTTTATAGTTCAACAATAGCTGCTGTGACAGAGATTGATCTTTCTGGCCTGTGACTCTGCCCATGAGGAGCAAGTTGGTAGCAAACACAAGGATAGCTAAGAATTGTTTCATTGGAAATCTCCTGTCATTTCCTTCTATGAAGAGGTGTTTAAAAAGGAATTACCTCCAGGGATGGATATAGGTCCCAGTTAAGGCCTTACCTTGAGTACGGGGGGCTTGTGAGGGGATATAAATACTCTCTACAAGGACATTAAGATAAGTTGTTGGAACTGGATAAGCTCTGCAACATGTGTGTTCAAGTGATACTTCCCCTTTATATTATGTTGGTTTTATTCCTCTGGAAAATATCGAGCACCAAATAATAGATTTCTGCCAATAGCACATAATGAGCGGTTACAATGGAACGGGGGCTGAAGGCCGTGCGAGTGAAATGCTGCAATTCTTTCTATGGCAGAGATAATCTCGCACTCACTCTGCATTGAGAGGCTTCTGTTTTGCTTATTTCCCTCACAATCAGCATGAAATTGCTCACTGAGAGTGGAGAGATGTAACAACTGCTTCTTCCAAAGCTCAATCTGATCTGGGGGAAATATCAGTAGAAATGTGTTAAAGAGCAGTTGCAGGATCACTAACGCCCCTGTAGCCTCACACACATACAGCAGCTCTAACACATACTGGTCTATTGCCAAACTGTGACCAATCCCTATGGTGTAACCCGGCCCAACTCTGTGCACTCAGGTTCTCTATCAGGGGAATAGTGTGTGTCCAGTGAGACCATGAAACACTGTTTCAAGTTTGACACTAAATGGGCTCCAGTCTCCGCCCCCTCCAAACAGGAAGCAGGAAGCTTGGACAGGAAATAGGTGGGTACTGCCGGAAGTTTTAATAGAATTAAAAAAAGAAAACACATCTACAATAAATGACATTTTCATGATCGTGGCTCAGCTAAGGTAGGTGAGTTGTAGGGTTGCAGGCTTCTCTTCTGATGTAGGTTATTCAGTGACAATGTTTGCTCTCATCTGATTTCTGTCCTTAAAGTCATTACAGTACCACTGATCCTGTCCCTGGGGTCCCTAGTGGAACTGCTAGTGTCGAGGGGGCCTTTGTGAATTTTATCTGTTAATGTACCACCCGACCTGGCAAAACCGACCACCCAGGAATGATGCGATTATTGTAACTCCTTTATGGTTTTGGTTTCTCTGCTCCTTCTGCCCCTGCAGGTTCATAGATGTTTTTTCAGATTCACAAAATCACAGGTCGCCCGGCAACGTTAAAAAAAGAAAATTCACTTGCATCACAGGACACATGCAGGAGGAGGAGAAAAATGGGGTGGTAAATAAAATAGGCATGACTACATAAAGCAGAGCTGAGAAAAAGAGTAGGGGAGGGAAAGGGGGGTTAGGGTGTAGAGAGACAAATGGGGAGAGGAGAAATATAGAAGGGGAGAGAATAGGGGGAATGGAGGAGAGTAAGACCGTTGGGGGAGAAAAGGAAAGGAGAGGGGGTGAGAGACAGAAGGAGATAAGGGAAAGGGGGTTACGGAGTAGAGAGACAAATAGGGGAGAGGAGAAATATAGAAGGGGAGATAAGAGGGAGGATGGGGGAAAGTAAGGCCAAACAGTTGGGGGAGAAAAGGAAAGGAGAGGGGATGAAAGACAGAAGGAGAGAAGGGAAAGGGGGTTACGGAGTAGAGAGACAAATGGGGGAGAGGAAAAATATAGAAGGGAAGAGAAGAGGGAGGATGGGGAGAGTAAGGCCAAACAGTTGGGGGAGAAAAGGAAAGGAGAGGGGATGAGAGACAGAAGGAGAGAAGGGAAAGGGGGTTACGGAGTAGAGAGACAAATAGGGGAGAGGAGAAATATAGAAGGGGAGAGAAGAGGGAGGATGGGGGAGAGTAAGGCCAAACAGTTGGGGGAGAAAAGGAAAGGAGAGGGGATGAGAGACAGAAGGAGAGAAGGGAAAGGGGGTTAGGGAGTAGAGAGACAAATAGGGGAGAGGAGAAATATAGAAGGGGAGAGAAGAGGGAGGATGGGGGAGAGTAAAGCCAAACAGTTGGGGGAGAAAAGGAAAGGACAGGGGATGAGAGACAGAAGGAGAGAAGGGAAAGGGGGTTAGGGAGTAGAGAGACAAATGGGGGAGAGGAGATTGGTCCTATTAATGTTCCAGTGTGAGGAACAAAAGACATCACAGAGCTTGCGCTATAGTTGTGTCGACACTTGTGGCTTTAGATTGCAAGCCTTAGTGTCAAGACCCTCATTGTTAAGGACAGGGAATGGAAATTATTATGGGACTATTAGTATGAAGGTTTTCTCTCACTTCAAGGATAGTCATATAGACACCGATTGCAAAATGCCTCTACATTTACACAGCGTATTTCTATAGTAAGTGTAAGTGTAATTCCTGGTGTAATTCCTGGTGCCAGGGGACTCTCTGTATATCCAGCCTGGGTCTGTCTATCTGTCCTACAGTCCTTTGTTACTTGAGAGCGTCTCTGTAGTGCAGCACTGCAGGTTCTGGCTGTGGGAACTCAGATAGAATCAGGCATGGAATATACAATCAGCTTAATGAACGGCCAAATTGTTCTCTTTTTCCGCAGAACATTAATAGGACTTGTCACAGCGGGGAAAGAGCCGGCGATCCATGTAATTAGGCAATTTAGAGACAGGAGTCAGATCCCTGGCAGCAAAATCGGATTCTCTCACATTAAACTCTGCCCACCGGGTAATGTTGGTTCTGCCGGGAATCCACTCAGCACAAGTTATGGTTAAATGGGCAACATTGTGCGTCACTCGCAGAACCCCCATAGATCTGCCCCATTTACCCATTCTCCCTCGTGGGGGCAGTTACACCGTCACAGTCACCCCAAATCATGATTGCTTCTACCCTGACTCTTAAAGCAGCAGCTTCATTCCTCTCCTTTGTAATACAGGTCCTATAGAATGGGTTTGCTGAGATGGGAAGAACCTGAGCTCAACTCAACTTGACCCCTGTGGGATGAATTGGAACCCCAACTGTGATCCTGATCCCCAACATCAGTGTCCAACCTCACTAATGCTCTTGTGGCTGAATGGAAGCAACTCCCAGCAACAATGCTCCAACATCTAATGGAACCTTCTCAGAAGAGTAGTTGCAGTTATAGCAGCACGAGGGGCAACTTCTCTGGGTCGGACTGGGCCGGCAGGACACCGGGCTTTTGTGGTCCCCGCTGAACCAGATCTGCACCCATATTAGCTTCTCAATGGCGAAAAAACATTCATACGTCATGCCATCACAGCACGGGGGGCAGACGGGAGCCCTGGGGCAGCAGCCCCGGTGGGCACCGGGCCCCCCAGTCCTACCCTGCAACTTCTTATTAATCCCCTTGGGTTTGTGATGTTGAGGGGTGCAGAGGTCCCCGTACTTTTGCCAGTCTCTCTTATCTAGAAAGGATAACAGCTCTGCTGCAACTCACTTAAATAGGAGGATGGGAGGGATAAGGTAGAGAAAGAGGTGCCATTGATACGTGTGTAAAAACCGAAGGCATTTATTAGAAAAGAAGGTAACAGTATTATTATTGGTAGTAGTGTTATTACCCAGCATGCTGCCGGTGGCTCCCATTGGCTGTACTATCATTGCCTTTTTTATTTATCAGTCAAACCTCTGAGCAATTTGAGAGCAAGTCTGACCCCTGCAGGTGCCGCTCCCTCAGCTACAAACCCCATTATTGTTTCCTGCGTTCAGCTAATAACTGTCATTTTATCTGCCCCCCCCCAACACTTGGCACTTGCTGTGCAATCTGCCCACTCTCCCCTCCATTCTCTGTCTCTGCTTCTCACCCGCCCACATCAACCTCTCGCTTTCCTCCTCACTGTCTCTATCTGTTCCGCTGTCTCTCAGCACGGAGATGGCACAGGGACAGGGGCACATGTTGAGAAAAGGGTGGCAAGGAACCTACTACTAAGAACTTGGGTGCAAAAGGGAACACATTCAGTCACCCATAACAACCAACAGGCCAGTGGCGTAACAAGATGTTAATGGGCCCCACAGCAAATTAGTTTTAGGGCCCCAAACATATCCAGAGGCTGTCCTGTTTTACCAAAATGTATTGAAATTGAATATGAATTTGAGCCCCATGGGGCCCCCTATACTTCCTGGGCCACCTGCAGCCGCAGGGTCTGCTTCCTCTGTAGTTACGTCCCTGCAACAGGCCATGAGCTGTGATCCGTCTAGGGCAGAACTTGTCAGACCTTTGGGTTCAGTTAGGGCAATTATAGAAAGCTGGGCACACAGATACCATCCTCATCCAATGGGATTTTCTGATACAGTATATGTCTGATTGTCAGCATAAGATCCATTGGACAGGCCATAGGGTCAATCGCATGGTCAGGCTTGATCCGGAGGCAGCTTATTGGCCAAAAAATCATGATTATTCACCTATCTTTAGTGATCTGAGAGTAGGGATGCACAGAATCCAGTATTCAGTTCAGGATTTAGCATTTTTTAGCAGGATTCAGATTTGGCCGAATCCTTCTGCCAGGCCGCACCGAATCCTAATTTGCATATGCAAATTAGGGACAGGGAGGGAAATCGCGTCACAAAACATGGAAGTAAAAATTTTTCCTCTTCCCACCCTTGATTTGCATATGCAAATTAGGATTTGGTTCGGTATTCGGTTTAATCTTTTCGCAAAGGATCCACAGGATCGGCGAATCCAAAATAGTGGATTCGGTACATCCCTATCTGAGAGTATCCAGGGCAGGGCATTAAACTCTGCAAGGGCCCAGACTTACTCTTCTATATACCGGCCATTCAGGGCAGGGAACATAAATTCTCTGACTCCTTATTTTTTTGTACTTCTGAAGTCTCTGTTTTTAAAGGACCAGTAGCACCAAAAACTGAAAGTGGATAAAAGTAATGCCAACACACTGTTACCCTGCACTGGTAAAAATGGTGTTTGCTTCAGAGAGACTACTATATAACTATATAGAATCCAGATACCAAAAATTGCTTCCGACTCCATCTCTGCTGCTCTGCAGTCATTGGCATGATTTGGGGACAGCACAGAGTACTAGTGGAACCATCTAGGCAAATAGAGGGTGGCAAAATGGTTACATCCGGTCTGGATGGATATAAATGGTGTTTCAGCCTCTTATTAATAATATTAATAATAAAACGAATAACAAGAATCCTGGAAATCATCCTCATCATCACACATGCAGTGCTTTATAGTAAAGGGAGTGTTTACCTGTAAATATGATGTAGAGAGTGATATTCTGAGATAATTTGCAATTGGTTTTCTTTTTTTATTATTTGTGGGTTTTGACTTTTTATTCAGCAGTTTGCAATTTCAGCAGTCTGGTTGCTAGGGTCCAAATTCCCCTAGCAACCATGCACCGATTTGAATAAGAGACTGGAATATGAATAGGAGAGGCCTGAATAGAAAGATGAGGAATAAAAAGTAGCAATACCAATACATTTGTAGCCTTACAGAGCATTTCTTTTTTAGATGGGGTCAGTGACCCTCATTTGAAAGATGGAAAGAGTCAGAAGAAGATGGCAAATTTAAGAACTATAAAAAATAAAAATAATGAAGACCAATTGCAAACTTGCTAGGAAATGGACATTCTACAACATACTAAAAGTTACCACAAAGGTGAACCACGCCTTTAATTTACAACAAGGGTCCTACAATTGTTTAACAACAAGGGTTACAGAATAAAATGGGCTCACAAGAGTTTACAATCTAAAGGGAATAATATGAGATAAAGAGGATATTTGCTGAGTGTTCATTATGAGAGTTCAGCCCGCATTGTAGCGTCGGCAGTGAGATCTATATTTAGCTGATAACGTGGGTAAGTGAAACACACATCCACTCCTGGGGGCTTGAAAGGGCAAGTAAACCCTCAGAATTTCTTCAATGTGTTGAAAGTCTGCTCCAGAGATATTTATAGTTACTTATGTTTTAAAGAATTTAAAGACATAGTCAGTGTTTGTTCACGATCCACACGAGGGTCCCCCACTCGTGACACACGTTGGCTCAGTGTAGGTGCCGGGTGGGATTCTCTAGGCATTTAGGGGGCACATTCTCAGTGCCGCACTCGGGAATCCAGGACTTACTTTTCCATTTTACAGTACAAGGGCCCCCAGGAGCCTTTCCACCTGCAGTGAAAGCGACTTCATTAGATGTTCCATTTAATAAGAATAAACGAGTTGATATTGTTGTGCACACGAGGCTCTCATAGAGACACACTCACATTAAAGGGGAAGAAGCTTTTTCTTGGTTTCAAGCTTTTATTTTGCTCATATTACAAATTACTCTGGATCCTTTGTATGTGGTGCCCGGGTGTCAGCGGTGGGCAGTGCAGAGAATGTGAGTGGGTGTCACATATTAATCTCCATGCCAACTCATAAGCAAAGTCTCAGCAGGGGGAGAATGTGGGGCTTCTAAATATATCAGCCCCTCACTACGCAGCTTGATCTCTCAGTCCTAGGGGATCTGAAAGGGCCAAATCTGTTCCACTTTTCAAATCTGCCTGTGTCACTGAATTCTTTGAAGCAGAGGCTGAATCCGTGGTGCTCATAGATGGTACAAACAATAGTAACAAAGGGAGGTCTAAGAATTAAACCTCTATTGCTGAACCTGGGGCAATGCCACTGCACCCTAGGCCTGTGCCTCTTCTACCTATTCCTAGTTTCCTTGCACCCCTTCCAGCTGGATTTCCAAGTGGATCCTAATTTCCATTTGAACATAATGATGGGGCCACATTCTCTGTGCTCGTGTACATAATCATCGCCAGGCAAACACCACTTAATGTTAATTTGTTGCCTTTGCTGAAATACCTAATTAGCGTTTACGTTACATACACTTCATTTAGGAAATCTGCTCAGCAGTTACCTATGTGTCAATTAGGGCAACGTGTCTTAATTGCCTAATGTTACATTTCCTCTCTAAAGTGCTTTCTTATTGGTTACAGTTTTTTTTAATTCGGGGGGGGGGGCAAATAATCACTATTGTAAAAGGAAGAATAATTGTGTGTCTGGCACAAACAGTGCGACTGTCTCTCAAGCTAATGGGGATCAGCTATGAGTCCAATAAAGTTAGGGACATTATCTGGTTAGGCTCTTAAGGTGGCCATGGACGCACAGAAATTAATTTTCGACCGGTATTCGGGGGGTGTATGGTGGGAAAAGAGCCGACCGATATCGGCAAAAGATTTGTATATCGGTCGGCTCGTCTATCGGGCTGAGAGGAAAATTTTGATTGCGTGCCTTTGAAGGCAACTAAACATGGGCCATTGTTAGTGCTGAATCATCAGATACAGGTAGAATTCTATTGTTTCTATCTGTATCTATTCAGCTCTACACGTGTGTATTGTAACAAACGATCTTTCTTGGAAACATCTTTTCTAAGAAAGATCGTAATTGTTATGTCTTTGGCCACCTTTACTCCCTGGCTGATATTTTGGGCCCATTGTGCAAACTCTGGGTAAATTACAAATTGACCAATCTCCTCCTCTGTCTAACCCAAAGGGGCAGTGGTGTTTGAGCCCTTACCTCTCCTGGAAATTAGGGGAATAACAGAGCAGAAAGCAGATGGGTCACAAAGACACAGGGAGAAATGTACCAGTAGCAGATGTAGGACATGAAGCCAAAACTAGGTGTCGGAGATAGAGCCAGTAACAGATGTAGGAATCAGTATCAGATGTAGGCAATGCACATAATAATGGAAATCGGAGAGTGAGTCAGGGAAAGTGTAGGAGATTTAAAGGAAGATGTAGAAGATACAGACAATACCACCAATAAAAGACAGAAGCAATAACAGGTGCAAGAAATGCAGCCAACAGCCATTGCAGGAAGGATTTCAAGAGCAGGGGTTAGAATTGATATAAAATATAAGAGAGGAAACCAATATCAAGTGTAGGAAATGAAGCAAATACAGGTGGTGGAACCAATATCAAGAGTAGGATATGACGTAAATATAAGGTCAGTAGATGGAGCCAAAGGCAGGTGTAGGAGATAAAGTAAATAAAAGGGCAGGTGGTGGATCCAATATCAAGGACACGGAGCCAATATCAGGTGTAGGAGATGGAGCCAATATGAAGTGTAGAAGATGAAGCAAATGCAAGGGCAGGAGGTGGAATCAATGTCAAGTGTAGGACATAGAGCCAATCCTAGGTGTAGGAGATGGTGCGGAGCCAATATCAAGTGTAGCAGATAGAGCAAATATAATGGTAGGAAGTGGAACCATTATCAAAGAAAGGAGATGGAGTAAATTCAAGGACCAGCGGTGGGACCAATAAAAAATATTGTAAATGGAGATAATGTCAAGTGGTGGAGATGAAGCAAATGCAGGGCAGGAGGGCAAACTAATATCAGCTGGTGTCAACCCTTAGTAAACAACCCTCTAAATGTTTTGATCAATATAATCTTGGATTTCTCTTCCACAACAAGAAACTATATTCCAGGTTCTGGAGATGAGGCAGGGAACATGCGTTACGTAACATGCCCATAAATTTACAATAGGGATCTACTGATTATGAAGAAACTTTTGTGAGTGCAATCTTATTTATTTATTAAACTTGTATAAACACTTCCACACATGTTGCTTCATTTTACCCACTAAGGACACAAGAAGATTAGAAGTGAATTGGAAAGCTTTTTAAGTATGATCGCCTGTCAGACTCTCTAGGAACCGGAGTGGGGGCTCTTGTTGAACTACAACTAGACACCACGGTTTAATTTCAACCATTCAAAGTCATAACAATACCCTCTGTCCTAAGGGAATAGTATTTCACAGGATATATCTGTTGTAAGGTGGCACGAAAAACAAACTTTGGGTGTATTTAAGCACTTACGAATCACTTAAAGTGCACGTGCAAAAATGTTATTAGAAATACTACACTATATTATTTTTCTGTTTTTTTCCCATCAATGACTTATGGTCTTTGAGATATACAGCAATCTATCTGTGGGAAATGTCTATTTGAGGATGGAGGAGAGCTCTTTTTTGATTGCTGTTCATTTTAGAGGATTAAGTATATGTCACCAATTTTGGTTTGAAAGTTACCCCAGTCTCCATATTGTAGAACTGCTACCGAGCTCTCGGAGACATGAGAATGCGCTGGGAATACTGATATAATGGGGGTACTCAGCACTTTTATGTCTCAGGACATGTGGCTTTATGATTGGAGACAAATTAAACCATTACATGCAGCTTCTTGATTCCAAATTCACTTTCTTCTCTTTTTCTCTCAGAATTGATAGTTCTCATCATGGTGACATCGCCATCGCTCCTCGTACCGCCAGCCTGACAATAGAAGGCCTCTTTGTAATTATGCTAATTCCATGTAAGATGTCTCTTTGTAATTGTCTCTTTCAGCGACGGCTGATTGATCTCCGGGCGCCGCACTGGGAGAGGGGGCCACGGCTTCTGGGGAAGGAGAAGGGAAAGGTGAAATCTCTCGGCCCCTGTTAGAACACAATATATTCGGCCCCTGTCAGATCTTGGTGACCCTAATATCAAATACATGGCGAGTACGGCAGGTAGAAAAGGGCTTTTGATTGTCTTTCAGATCTGTGAGCTGCACATACATTGTACGTCAGTACTGGGCAGATATTATATGAATTGAGAGCACAGGCAGCACAGATGTTTGATTAATAACAGGCAGGTTTATCTTAGTGTTCAACATGGAATTGGCCCTGTATTTATCCTGCCATGTGTTTTGGGGTATTATACATGGAATTGGCACTGTGTTTATCCTGCCATGTGTTTTGGGGTATTATAGATGGAATTGGCACTGTATTTATCTGCTTTGTGTTCTGGGGTATTATACATTGAATTGGCCCTGTATTTATCCTGCTGTGTGTTCTGGGTTATACATGGAATTGGCACTGTATTTATCCTGCTGTGTGTTCTGGGGTATTATACATGGAATTGGCCCTGTATTTATCGGCAGTGTTTTCTGGGGTATTATACATGGAATTGGCACTGTATTTATCTGCTGTGTGTTCTGGGTATTATACACGGAATTGGCACTGTATTTATCTGCTGTGTGTTCTGGGTATTATACATGAAATTGGCCCTGTACTTATCTGCTGTGTGTTCTGGGGTATTATACATGGAATTGGCACTGTATTTATCTGCCGTGTGTTCTGGGGTATTATACATTGAATTGGCACTATATTTATCCTGCTGTGTGTTCTGGGGTATTATACATGGAATTGGCACTGTATTTATCTGCTGTGTGTTCTGGGTATTATACACGGAATTGGCACTGTATTTATCCTGCTGTGTGTTCTGGGTATTATACACGGAATTGGCACTGTATTTATCCTGCCATGTGTTTTGGGGTATTATAGATGGAATTGGCACTGTATTTATCTGCTTTGTGTTCTGGGGTATTATACATTGAATTGGCCCTGTATTTATCCTGCTGTGTGTTCTGGGTTATACATGGAATTGGCACTGTATTTATCCTGCTGTGTGTTCTGGGGTATTATACATGGAATTGGCACTGTATTTATCGGCAGTGTTTTCTGGGGTATTATACATGGAATTGGCACTGTATTTATCTGCTGTGTGTTCTGGGTATTATACACGGAATTGGCACTGTATTTATCCTGCTGTGTGTTCTGGGTATTATACATGAAATTGGCCCTGTACTTATCTGCTGTGTGTTCTGGGGTATTATACATGGAATTGGCACTGTATTTATCTGCCGTGTGTTCTGGGTATTATACATGGAATTGGCACTGTATTTATCTGCTGTGTGTTCTGGGGTATTATATATGGAATTGACACTATATTTATCCTGCCATGTGTTCTGGGGTATTATACATGGAATTGGTACTGTTTTTACCTCATGTGTGTGCTGAATGTAAGACGAAGTCATATTTCATAATGGGCAAATAGAGAAACTTGATACAAGGACATTTATGTTAATAGAAGCCCCACATGCCCAGAGAGAGAGAGAGAGAGAGCCAGGGAATGGGAAGATCTCTGTATCTATCAGACAAGCTATTTAGAAGCTGTGGGACAGCGCAGATCCTATTTGGATAAGCAAATGAATATTAATAGTGGCCATAAGGCGCCACAGGAATTGGGCTCAATGTGAGTGTTAGAGACAATGTATCAGGCAAATGTATCTGTCACTTTGGCTTCCTCCTGCCCTTTCTGAATCCTTGGAACTCAGCACCGGCCCAGCTGGGAGTCCTCATGTCTGTAGCCCACCATGATTAATTTCTGAGCTTTTAATCAGCTAAAACATTTAATAAGCAGAAGCCTTGCTGGAGGCCCAGGAAGGAAGGGAATGTAAATGTCACTGATAGAGAGGGGACACAGCAGGACTTGACTCTCATCGTCACTAGCAGTTCTGCCAATGGACATTCATGCGATAATTGTTCTCATGTTTTAGTACATATTGCAGCTTCTGTAACGAATCACAGACATATGAATAATAATCTGTATGAGACAGGGGGCTTTGGCACAATCATGTGGTTAATAAGTGTATGGGTTAGAGGGCACTGCCACATGTACCACCCTAATGGGCTATAAGCAGTGGAACACGGATAGCCATTTTATGCTCTGGCACCTTTATGGGCACACATGCGCCACTCCTATTCCTTTCTAAAAACAAAATGCTCTGTAAGGATACAAATATATTGTTACTAGTACTTTTTATAACTCGTCTTTCTATTCAGGCCTCTCCTATTCATATTCCAGTTTTTTATTCACATCAATGCATGGTTGCTAGGGGAATTTGGAGCCTAGCAACCATATGGCTGAAATTGCAAACTGGAGAGCTGCTGAATCAAAAGCTAAATAACTAGGGATGCACTAAATCCAGAATTTGGTTCAGGAATTGGCCAGGATTTGGCTTTTTTCAGCAGGATTCAGCGGAATACTTGTGCCTGGCCTAACCATATCGGAATCCTAATTTGCATATGCAAATTAGTGTCGGGAAGGTAAATCACGAAACTTTTTCGCACAAAACAAGAAAAGTAAAAAAAAAATTCCACTTTTTCCCTTCTTGTCCTTATTTGCATATGCAAATTAGGATTTGCATTCGGTTTGGTATTGGGCTGAATCTTTCATGAAGGATTCAGGGATTTGGTCTAATCCCAAATAGAGCATTCGGCGCATCCCTATAAATAACAAAAACCAAAATAATAAAAAAATGTAAACGTTCATTTAAAGGTGAACAACCTCTTTAAAGATTGATGAGTCTGGGTATTTCCTGATACAGGGACACACACTTCATGTTAAACCACACTCCTTTGACATTAGGCCATGCCCTCTGGTAGCAGTACTGGCCCTTTAAGGGACCAAACATTTTGGACCAGTCACTGGGTTGATAACACCCTCGGATTCTGATGCTCAGAGCAGTTCCGTGATGGATATAGAATTGTACATGGAACTTCTCAAGGCCTGACCCCCCCCCATAGTGTTAAACAGCCCGACAGGTAATTTTGTCCCTTCTGTGCCTCCGAGAACATCGCTATGGTCACATCTAATGCTCAGTGACCCCTTTATCCCTCCCCAGAGCTCCCTTCTTGTCACTTTAATATCTCTCACATCAGGATTTGATGAAAAGGAAGAAAAAATGTAAAATCATCTTTTCATTTATTTCTTTAGGGAATACTTCCCCTTAACTTCCCGGGGTCACTAATAATTTTTATTTATGTGCCATTTATCATCTATTGATTCCTCCACTGTTTTTCATTGTAGTGACATTTCTGACCCCAAAGCAACTTTCCTTCCACCATTTCCAAGGCCACGTTTTAACTAAATGTCACTCGCGTGTTCATCAGACTGAGACTGGGGGGTCACTTGGTCCCAGTAACTTAATTGTGGCCTGGGAATTATCACATGGAGTTTGTCATCCTACAGGGGAGACACATTGTACAGCAAATAGACAACGCTACTGCCACTGCCTGGCATATTGATGGTGCTGCCATAAAGCAGAATGTTACTGTCCAACATGTAAAGGTGCTGTGACATTATTATCTCTTGTATATACCTGTGCCCTCGAGGTGCTGCAAGAGGCTAAGTTAGTCATAGGAAGTAGTGTCACGTGTACAATACTCAACTGGTGAATAAAGCATGAGTTTTGTATATCCCTTTATAATCTACAGTCTGGTCATTTCCCTATGGGACCAGACTGTAAATTATATCCTTATAAACGGCGCGTTCTTCCGTCAGAACGCGCCGATTATAAGCTTAAAGACACAGCACTCGCAGCTGCTGCCTTGCTTCCCACCGCTATCGGGCTCCACATTTCCTCACTTCCCACAACGGATTTACCCGTTTTATGCGATGAAGGGCTTCCCTTTCCTTCATCGCATCTCTCACTCCTGTCACAAGTCTCCTGTAGCTGCCTCCCTGGTGTTGCTTTCCTCACAGGATTCGGCTCCATTTTCACTCCCCCTCCCGTCCAGTGTCTGAAGTCTCGCTCCGCCTCCCTTACACTGCCTAAATCTCGCTCTGCCTCCCTTACACTACCAAAGTCTCGCTCTGCCTCCCGTCCACTCGCTCCCCCTCCTTCCCTGCATGACCGGTAAAAGAAAATGATGTGACACAGAGGGGGAGCGATTCTTTAGATAGTGGACGGGAGGGGGAGTGAAAATGTAGAGGAATCCTGTGAGGAAAAGAGCGAGACCAGAGAGGCAGCTGCAGGAGACGTGTGCCATTTAGAAAGCAAGAATGAAATACAGGTAAATACAGCTAAAAGAGCTGCAGTTAAAGATAAAAATCAACTTGTAGAGACACTTCAAAAAAAGTAAAACTGAACCCAGAAACTGTAGATTATAATAGATAATGTACCCCCCACTTAAAATTTATAAAGATATTAATAGTCACCTCGGAGTTATGTGACCTGTATAAAAGCACTCGGCCTGCGGCCTCGTGCTTTTATATGGTCACATAACTCCTCGGTAACATAATATCTTTATAAATTACAGTAGGGGGTACATTATCCACTATATATATTTATCTATAGTGATAACAAACAAGATTATAGCAAAAGTCCAGCAATGGACTGATATAAAATTAGAAGAATAGAATAGAAGAGTATCAGGCTATAATATCTCCCTTATATATTTCTATATAGTGATCATATCCCCTTATATATTTATATATATAGCGATCATATCCCCTATATATTTATATATAGTGATCACATCCCTCTTATATATGTATATATAGTGATCACATACCCCTTATATATTTCTATATAGTGATCATATCCCCCTTATATATTTATATATAGTGATCATATCCTCCTTATATATTTATATATAGTGATAATATCCCCTTATATATGTATATATAGTGATCACATCCCCTTATATATTTATATATAGTGATCATATCCCCCTTATATATTTATATATAGTGATCATATCCCCCTTATATATTTATATATAGTGATCATATCCCCCTTATATATTTATATATAGTGATCATATCCTCCTTATATATTTATATATAGTGATAATATCCCTTATATATTTATATATAGTGATCATATCCCCCTTATATATTTATATATAGTGATCATATCCCCCTTATATATTTATATATAGTGATCATATCCCCCTTATATATTTATATATAGTGATCATATCCCCCTTATATATTTATATATAGTGATCATATCCTCCTTATATATTTATATATAGTGATAATATCCCCTTATATATTTATATATAGTGATAATATCCCCCTTATATATTTATATATAGTGATCATATCCCCCTTATATATTTATATATAGTGATCATATCCCCTTATATATTTATATATAGTGATAATATCCCCTTATATATGTATATATAGTGATCATACCCCCCTTATATATTTATATATAGTGATCATATCCCCCTTATATATTTATATATAGTGATCATATCCCCCTTATATATTTATATATAGTGATCATATCCCCTTATATATTTATATATAGTGATCATATCCCCCTTATCCAGGACTTATATTGGAACTCTGTGTATACGGCTGTACAGAACTATGGAATTCAAACCTCTCTCATATAAAGTAGAGCTTTTGTTTCCAAGAAACAGTTTGGGTTTAGGTGCTGGATCAACAGACACAAATCCAATTAGTCCCACCAAATATCACTCTCCCTGACGTGAATACTGGTCTTTTAGGGGGTATCTAGAAGAACAAACTTCCCCCTCCACCCATTGCTTCTGGCTCTCCCTATTGCTTCTGGCTCCCCCTATTGCTTCTGGGCCCCCCTCCACCCATTGCTTCTGGCTCCCCTTATTCTGTCTGGGTCCCCCTCCACCCATTGCTTCTGGCACCCCCTATTGCTTCTGGCTCCCCCTATTGCTTCTGGGCCCCCCTCCACCCATTGCTTCTGGTTTCCCCTTTTCTGTGTGGGTTCCCCTCCACCCATTGCTTTTAGCACCCAGGGGTGTAAGTGTAGAGGAAGCAGACCCTGCGGCTGCAGGGGGGCCCAGGAGGTATAAGGGTCCCATGAAGCCCTAATTCATGCTCAGTTTCAGTTTAACACATTTTTATTGTGTTTTACATAAACAAACAAGATTATAGCAAAAGTCCAGCAATGGACTTATAGAAAATTAGAAGAATAGAATAGAAGAGTATCAGGCTATAATTCATTGGTGGCAACACCATCTAAACTGTCTAAGAGTAAGGCCACATGAGGAGATTCCGGGAGATTTTGTCACCTGTCGACTAATCGCCTTGTCTTTTGAGCAACTATCTCCTGAACTGCCTCAGCGTTTTTCCCCATAGGCTGCAATGAAAAGTCGCCTGCGCTAATTCAAATGCGGAGATGCCTTTTCTATAGTCGCCCGAAGTTGCCTCACTGCCTCACTGAGGCAACTTTGGGCAACTATTGAAAACGCATCGAACTTCAGGGCAACTCCATAAGTAATGAAACAGGTCAATATTTAACTGGGAACATTCAGGACAAAAGGGCATTGAACGCTCAGTTTCAATAAATGTTGGTAAAACAAGTCAACCTGTAAACATTTCGGGGGCCTGAAAAATAATTTGCTGTGGGGCCCAGTAATATGTAGTTATGTCGCTGCTTCCACCCATTGCTTTTGGGCAGGGCCAGAACTAGGGGCAGACAGAAGAGGCACATTAAGGTGTGGGACGTGGGATTACTTTGGGAACCCTCAGCCATAGGCTCAGCATTGCTTCTGGGTCCCCCCCAACATTTCTCCTGGACCGCTTCATCTATTGCTTTGTGGAACCTCGTGGTGCAGTGAAAATAAAGTCGGAAAAAATTAGACCCCCATCTCTCACCCACCAGCCCAACAGAACATGTGGCGTTTATGAGACTTTACCAGGGCTCTTCTTGTAACGTGGGGTTTCCATACATTTCATGCTCCTTCTGTGCAGTGCAGTATTGATAAATAGAAATGCTAAAATATTGGCAAAATGTAATGTTCCAGATCACTCGGACTTATACAGGGTCGGAATGGGGGGACTTGGGCCGGAGAGGGAGGGGCAGCAAGAGGAGGGAGGTCTGGGCCGGTGGGTCCCACTGGGGTTTTTTCCTGGTGCCCCACTGACCCAGTCCAACCCTGGATTTATATATATATCTATATATTATATATAAGCCCCTCATACTGTGAGGCTATTTAAAAATTTGACACAACGACAGTTTCGGCAGCGCACTCCAGAAGCGCCTTGAAGAACCGCACTACTTCCAGATCACTGGTAAAAGCTGACAATCTTTATTTTCATTTGCAAATCTGATTCACAAACTTTGCGTCAGAGGTAAAAATTGATATGGGTGGGAGCTGCCATATTGTTTTTCTGCACTGACCACCCATAATGCACTTACGGGGGGGGACGACCCTACAGATATCCAGCCCATTCTCTGTGTCCCATCGTATGAGAACCAGGGCAGCAATGGGATCTGAATATTTCTGTATATATTTCTGCATCTCCAAGAAACTCTTCCGTCTATAAATAATCCCTGGGCTGCAGCCCATCCGGGGACTTTGGAAAAACAATAAAAAAGCAGCTGGGCCAGTGGGACCTTAATCCTCCCAATGTTTAAATGACAGAGGAAAAATTACTTTCCCCCATCAGTGTCTCCCTTTAATGGCTGAGATGATTGCAGACCAAGCATTGATTACCAGGTTAACCCAACATTGTCTCTCACACACACACACACATTGTGTCACATATACACACACACACGTGTCACGCACACACACACACATACACACACACACACACAAACATTGTGTCACACACACACACACACATTGTGTCATACACACAAACACACACATTGTGTCACACACACACACACATTGTGTCATACACTCACACACACACTGTGTCATACACACACACACACAAACATTGTGTCACACACACACATTGTGTCATACACACACACACATTGTGTCACACACACACACACACACACATTGTGTCACATACACACACACATTGTGTCATACACACACACACATTGTGAGCTGGAGAGAGTGCAGAGACGTGCAACTAAATTGGTTAGAGGGAGGGAAGACTTAAATTATGAGGGTAGACTGTCAAGGTTGGGGTTGTTTTCTCTGGAAAAAAGGCGCTTGCGAGGGGACATGATTACACTTTACAAGTACATTAGAGGACATTATAGACAAATAGCAGGGGACCTTTTTACCCATAAAGTGGATCACCGTACCAGAGGCCACCCGTTTAGACTAGAAGAAAAGAACTTTCATTTGAAGCAACGTAGGGGGTTCTTCACAGTCAGGACAGTGAGGTTGGGGAATGCACTGCCGGGTGATGTTGTGATGCTGATTCAGTTAATGCCTTTAAGAATGGCTTGGATGATTTTTTGGACAGACATAATATCAAAGGCTATTGTGATACTAAGCTCTATAGTTAGTATAGGTATGGGTATATAGAATTTAATTAAAAGTAGAGGGGTGTATGTATGGATGCTGGGTTTTCATTTGGAGGGGTTGAACTTGATGGACTTTGTCTTTTTTCAACCCAATTTAACTATGTAACTATGTAACTATACACACACACATTGTGTCATACACACACACACATTGTGTCACACACACACACACACACATTGTGTCACATACACACACACACACACACATTGTGTCATACACACACACATTGTGTCATACACACACATATTGTGTCATACACACACACACACACTGTGTCATACACACACACACAAACATTGTGTCACACACACACATTGTGTCATACACACACACACATTGTGTCATACACACACACATATTGTGTCATACACACACACACACACTGTGTCACACACACACAAACATTGTGTCATACACACACACATTGTGTCATACACACACACACATTGTGTCACACACACATGCTGCTCCTGGCTCCCTCCCGCCCCTGTATGCTTCACACGCTGCATTAGTGTCTCTTACTGCATTAGTATCTGTTACTGCTCCAGCCTTCAAACACCCTCTCACAGCACAGGGGAGAAATAGCAGCTCCATTATCAGCCCCAGCCGGAGACAGGGTCGCTCAGTGTGAGCCCCAGAGACTTTTCTGTTCTGCTCTTTACTTGGGACATCAGGGAGGAGAAGCCCCAGACTCCCCATCTGTGGCCGTGGGTTGGAGGGAGGATGAAGAGAGATGGGTCAGACTTGCGGACACTCAATCCTGTGCCGGAGCCAACAGTACCAGCCGACAACATCTGATATGTAAGTGCTGATCTCTATGGAGTGGGACCTGGGAGGAGAGGGGAGTGTAAGCATAAGGAAAGTGACGGGGCACAAGGATTGACCTTATGTTGGTTATGAATCAAAGTCACTGGCTACCGTGTGGCCCTCCTGCTGCTGTTGTACTTCAGTGACCTGGAGGCCTATTATTGGGTCATTCAGTGCATGACAATTTATAATTATTCAAGGGAAATGTTGCCTTTAACTTTTAGAACATGATCTGGGCATCGCTGCCTTTATTCATTATTATTGCCTTAGTGTAAATGTTGTATTCTAGTTGGTTGCTAGGGTCACGTAACATAGCAACCAGATCATTGGTTGGTGTTATATGGTTCTCAGGTCCCCCCTATTCCTATTCCTATCCAGAAAAGAATAGAAGAAGTTACTATAAGATGGGGGGAAAAAGTAGACCAAGCGCAAGAATGTCTTTGTTATTTTAAACATTCGTTTGCAGTTAAACTGCCCATCAGGAGATTAAAGTTAATATCTAGTTAATCTTTGTTGTGGGTATCAGAGTAAACTTTTTGGAGGGAGGACGAGTGGGTAACGGGGTGCAGGGAGTGGAATATAATCACTTCTGCCTGAATTCAGACTGAGCCATGGATATTACTTGGTCCCACAATCCCTCCTTGTTATATGGGTTGGGAGTCACAGTCGGGTGCTGTTCTTTTCATGTACCTTTCCTTTCATAGTAAAGA